>OZ023263.1:139026672-139499172 GCA_964006375.1 Tillus elongatus
CCTCCACACACATAGAGTTTTGCTCACCCAAGAAGCTCCCCACCAGATCATGCAGGAAAGCTGCACAGTACCCATTAACACCTTTGTGCACTCCCCAACAACAACAAGTATCCGAGCACTCTGCTGCCACGAGGGCACGATCCCCAATAAACTGGTCAACAAGGGTTGTGGGCTATCCAAGCAACCCCCATTTAGAAGGGAAAAATTCCGAAGTAAAAAGGTTATTCTCCAGAGTATTTAATACTGCGCATTCTCAACAGGAGAGTATTGCAGACTAAAAAAAGGAAAGGGCGCCCGTGGCATATCGTTCGGCCGACAGTTCGTTGGGCCGACAGTTCGTTGGGCCGACACATCGTAAAGTCGACACTACAATAGAGGGGCGATTCGACCGAGAATACCGCTTTTTCCAGTATTTGTCTGGCCGACTGGCTGAAGCCTAATATTGATCTCTGCTTCAAATTTAGTTGCAAAACATGACATATAAGCGAAATTGAAATTAAAATGCCAATTTATATGCGCGCCGGGCAATACGCACTCTTTATATGTTTAAAATGTCTTACATAATAAAGTTATTTGTATAAAAAAATATGCTGAGTTATTAGATACAGATAAACATACTTATGGGTAATTGATTGTTATATATGTGAATAATTATGAAACTCAATCCTGACTCACCTTAAAGAAAAGGTCATTTTCTAATAAAAAAGATTTATTCCACATTTTAATTACAAAAATGTGATTTAAAGTGAATCCACATATTATTAAGCATTTATTTTCAAGAAAGTTATCTTTGATGGCATCTACTTTTTCACATTTTATAATGCATAGTTGCACAATTGTTTGAATATGTATGATGGAGGGCAGAGGGTTAAGTGCTTCTGTTTCTATATATATATATATATATATATATATATATATATATATATATATATATATATATATATATATATATATATATATATATATATATATATATATATATAGGGAATAAGAAAAAATCATTGGAGATTGAATATGTGGTCATGCCATTAAAGTTATTTGTGTAAAAAAAATTGTTGAGTTAGATATAAATAAATATACTTATGGATAAATCGTTGTTTTTGAAAAAGATATAAATAGTTCTAAGCCTGAATAACAATGTCCACACTCAAAGAAACTATGGAGAATGACGGGCAGTTCTGTTATCGTAAAAAAATCAAATGATATGTTTTATTCAATTTTGTCATTAAAACAATTTGATTTAAAGAGAAGCCAGATTTTCATAAACTTTATATTTTCTTTGATTGCCAAATATTTTCAAAAAAGCTGTCACACAATTTTTTAATCCCTTTATTGGGAGCAAATTTATTTTTGAAACTTTATTATCGAGGGCGAAAGGTTATAAAAATTTTTCACTGCCATAAAATAATAATAATAATAATAATATATATATATATATATATATATATATATATATATATATATATATATATATATATATATATATATATATATATATATATAACAAAAATTTTAGATCATTTATATGAACACTCATTTTCATAGCACACTTTGTCGCGTCCAGATTTTTTATCATGAGTAGCAGAATGTTCGCCACATGATTGTACACTTATTTTCTTATGCTGGTTCAATTTTCGCGCATTCACTGTTTTTGGAATGTCTAGTAATACTTTAATTCTTTATAAACTCAGTGTGCAGTTCCCCAACATATAAAATTTCTCACATTTTTATAATATTAATTGATAACAAATTAAATTGTCTGGTTATTAATAATAAACTGACAGATAAATAAGGTTGGAACTAAAATGGCCTCAACAACTTTTAAAAATTTTAATTACAATTTGGACATATATTTACTATTAGTGAATTTTCTTAGAAAAAATTCACTAATGAGGAGATCTCGACTTTTGAATTTTGAAAAAATTTCTTCAAATGAGCGCGATCTAGGACCCCTAGAACCCATATCCGGGGTCAGTTTCAATTTTTATATTTTTATATATATATATATATATATATATATATATATATATATATATATATATATATATATATATATATATATATATATATATATATATATATATATATATATATATATATATATATATATATATATATATATATATATATTTGTGTCTATGCGGAAGTAGCTGGACCTTTCTCTCTTGGGATTTATATATGTTTATAAGGAAGTAGCTGGACATTTCAGCCATAAAAATTGATATGTCCAAAAGGAAGTAGCTGGACCTAACCTCACAGTGTTGCCGCACTTTTTAGTAGGATGTATAAAAGTTTTGTGGTTAGTTTTATGTTGTACGCTTAAACAGGTAGCATTACGGTTTTAAGGTCTGCGTGCTAGTATACAAAGATGATATGTTTTAATTAATACATTATTTATTCTCTTTACCTTACAGTTTTACAGTGAAGCACTTCGTGAATAATATTAAAATTATAAAAAGTGACTACAAATTATTTAAATTATTTGCCTACATAAATTATCACACCGGTGTGGTAAAGCAGAAAAATGATAAAAGACAAATTTTGTGTTGTAATTTTTTACCAGTTATTTTAAATTAAATAAATTGTATATAAAAATGTATTTATGACAGTCTTGTCTAAAAACACACGTGTTTTATCTCAAAATGTAATACATTAAGTTCCTAGAAAACAAAATTATTGTAATTAGTTATCTGGATCTGAATACATTGCATGTGATCTGTTTTCATAATGGAAGTAACATAATTCAAACTCTTAACAAGATTATGATGACCAAAGCTTTTGCATAAGTTACATATGAAACACAATTCTTGTGTAATGAATGGAACGTGAGAAATCAGCGAAAATAGTTGTCGTAAATAAATAGAAAATGCAGTAAAAGTGGAGAACTTAGGAATTTAGTAGAAGAAAATTTGTACAAAGTAGGCAAATTTGTAAAATGTAATATAAATAGTCATTAATGTATTTTTATGTTATTTTATTTTAATATAGCTAAAAAGAAATATTTATCATATTGTCTGTCTTTTTTCGTGCTACTAGAAATGTAAGGTTTAAGAGACTGGGGAGTTCTTTTGTTTAACACTGGACAATTTTCAATCAGAAGTTCACATTCAGCTATCGAGGGGTTGCTTCCGTCCTTTAAATGTCTTCTAATGGTCTCCTTAACTGCTTCTCTTTGAGGAGAACTCCATCTTGGTCGTGCTGCTGTGAAACAATAATCATAGAAATTAGCTTTGTACAATGGGTGAAGATTGGAACCTGTGATGAGCACTGATAAGTACAATTTGGAGAACCCAATTCATCACAATACAGTTTTTTGACCCGACGATCGTTTCGCTAACAAAGTTAGCGTTATTAAGGGGATGAATAAACTTAGTTTATTCAAATTTTAAAAATTAGAAAATTACTTTAAGGAAGACGCAGAAATTGAAGACATTATTCTTTTACCTAGAGGAAAACAGTAGCATATTGTTTATGCTAAGCTTATAGTAAGAAGTGCAACAGTGATAGAGTGTATACTGCGGAAGCTACTTTTAACGGGTGTTTCATAATCATTGTTTATTGTTAACTTTAAATACTTGATATTTAAATTTCCGTACAGGTTAACGAAAATGCAGCAAACAAAAGGCTTTTCCTTTGCCTAAAGAATAACCATGTTATATGTTATATTTTCTAAATCTTATCGAATTATTGATCTATTGATGTAATTGTAATTGTTTTCAATTTTTGATCATTTTAAATGTTTTACCTTAGAATATAAATTTTTGCAAATTAAATTTTATGCACCCCATAATATCCCATCTAACAGGGAAGGAGTCATCCGACACGATAATATGTAGTTTATAATACAAAATGCAACGATGACACTTCCCACACATTACATTATAGTCTCGGCTCCCATAATGCCTTTTTGTAGGGTGTCTTGGTTCCGAGATTATAAATATATGTACTTACATTATTTAACTGTTACAGTAGCCTTATAATAAACGTTTAGTTAACGCACATCGTCTAGTGGGCAGTATCCAACCCCCTTGCTCCGTAATTGCTTAAGAAACCCTTTAAGAAAATTCGGACATAAAATGTTTTCTAACCACAAGGTCATTTGATTAATGAGTACACCAACAAAACATATTGTAGGCTCTGTCTAAAGAAAGCACTGGTAATTTAAAAGTTTCAACTATTTAGTCTGTCTAAGAAATGAAACTTGTTTTAAAAATTTTCTGCCAAAGTTTATTCTCAAAAAATATTCCGACCGAAATTTATAAATCGACATGGTGTCTAAATTAATAAGTCAGTCAAACTGATCCTGGACTATTTTCAGTAATTATAGTAGATGTTGGGGCGTAACGTACTTAAAGGGTTATTATTATTATTTTTTAATTTTTCAACAACACACCACGAGGGCTTACAGCCTACATAATATCGTGCCGTGGGTGTCGAGAAGGAGGAAAGAGGCAACTTGTTAATTCTGGACTTGAAGGTTTGGAGGTTCTGAGGAGAAGGAAAAACATGTGCCGGCAAGGAATTCCACAACTTGGAAGGCCTCGGGACAAAAGAGCGGGCATAACAAGATGTTCTATGTCTGGTAATCTGGAAAGTAAAACGGTGCATTCGCTCTGTTCTTGGTAGATCTGTTGGGGGCAGCAGGTGGAGGAACTATGGAAGAAAGCTCATCTGAGCAGTGCCCGTACAGATATTTATAAAAGAGAACGAGGTCACCAACGGCACGTCGGTGGGCAAGGGATGGCAGCCTTTGGGTGATGGTAGTGTCACCGATGATACGTATAGCTCTCTTCTGAATGGAGTTCAGAATAGCGAGTGTAAAAGCGGCAGCGGCACCCCAGATGTGGGAGCAGTATTCGAGGTTTGGCCTTATTTGTAAGGTATATAAGGTATAGAGATTATCTGGTGAAAAGTATTTGCGAGCCCGGACGAGGAAACCTAATTTCTTAGCAGCCACTTCTGCAATTGATGTGACATGTTGGTGCCAATTGAGATTTCGATCCACAGATATGCCAACAAGTGTAAAGGTCTTATTACTTTAACTTGGTTGTTCATTGTGATGGGTCTAGGGCTGGTGCATCTCTTATGAGATAGAAAGCAAGACTGAGATTTGGTGGAGTTGAATTGTACAAGATTTCTACTTCCCCAGTATAATATTTTTTGAAGATCCACAGAGGCAGAACCCTCCATGAGTCTGCGTTCCTCATCTAATTGAGCTAAAGAGACAGGCTTAGAATATTGTATATTTGAGAGGAGGATGCTGTCGTCCGCGTAACTGTGAACTGGGTTAGATGTGCTAGAGAGGGGGTCATTGATGTGGAGAAGAAACAAAGTAGGGGCTCAAGCTGAACCTTGAGGGACTTCTGCATTAATTGAATACAGTTTAGGGGAATGGCCATCCACGACAACAGAAATGCTCCGGTTGGAGAGGAAATTTGCTGTCCAGGTACAGAGTTTTGGTGGTAGGCCATAGACCGGAGGTTTATTAAGCAGCGCTGCATCCCAAACCTGGTCGAATGCTTTGGATATGTCTAGAGCGACAATCTGGCATTCACCGTGTAGTTTCATAGACTTGTTACAAGAATGGGTGACAAAGGAAAGGAGGTCGGCAGTTGATCTGCGCTGACGGAATCCATACTGCCTGTCGTGGATTAGACTGTGTTTTTCAAGAAATTTTAGTAATTCGGTGTTTATATACTTTTCCATCACTTTAGAGACGACTGAAAGGAGATAAATAGGTCTGTAGTTACTAGGAAGCGCTTTGGATCCTTTCTTGGGGACGGGTTGTACTCGAGCACTTTTCCAGTTACTAGGGAATATGCTTCTATTGTAAGATGTCTAAAACAGACAGGTCAGGACAGGAGCAAGTTCTGGTGCGCATCTTTTGAGAACAATTGCTGGGATCTCGTCAAGTCCAGAGGCTTTCCTGGTATTAAGAGAAGAGAGCATCTTTCCTACATTTTGTTTGTTTTGTAATATAGTATTTTGAATTAAAATTACTCCAACTCCTGCTTTTTTTAGAAGCTAACACAAAAACTTAATTCGAAAATAGGACAAGGTGTATAATGACTGTTGTTTTATAAACTTACGAGATCTACTTTTAGTGTTATAGAGTTATATATTTTAGATTATTGTATCCAATTGTTGCAAAAGATATTTTACAACTATTATCAAAAAGCCTGAGTGATCCAGTGGTATGAAAGTATGCCGCTGGATCCAAGGGTACTGGGTTCGATTTCCAGGGTTCCCCATTCATTTTTTCAGCCCCTACTGTAAAATTATCATTTAGTTGGAGCAGGTTGAATTTCTGCAGGTTCCGATTCACTGAGTAGTCGTGAAGTCGTTAGTCCCGTGTACCGTGCGAGGTTGGGCACGCTGAATATCCCTACCCTCCTTATAGAAAAAAACGAAGTTCGGTCAAATTTAAAGGAAGGTGAGTTGAAAGTGCTCCATGTCGTCGGTGATTGGCCATAGTCGCAGAAATACGTCGCCGTTGAGGAAAAGACAAAAAAGATAAACAATTATCAGCATTATTACTGCCATATTACACAATGCATGTTGGTAACTTAGAATACATTCAGTTAATCAAATACACCTTTTTCAAATGCGCGAACACGTCAATTAGTGGTTTTTAAGCTGTCACCTTTCTTTAATAATATGAAGTTGTCCCAAATTTGAGATATGACGTCGATAATTTGTTTAACCGACAATCCTACTGTTTTGTTGGCTATTTCTAAAGTACATGTCAAGTTATGCTTAACCACCAAGTTTATATTCCTTCCCACAAAAATATAGATTATATTATTTTAAAAACATAAATAAAAAATAGATAATCTGAATCAATTTTCTTTAATAAATGCTTAGGTTGTTGTCGATTGAGTATTTGTTATTAGTATAAACGGAATTGAAATTCGTTTTACACATTTCTGGTTATTTTGGGAAAATAAGTCAACATTCATTTCTTATTCGTGCTACTAATTCCTTTAGATTTATAATAATAAATAAATAAAAATTTAAAATCTGCTGTTTTTTTCAAATTAATGTGTAGGTTAAACCTATTTAACAAAAACAAACTAGGGTATGATTTGAAAAAAATATCGATGAGGTCGTACCTTAAATTTGGCACACACTGTATGATATTTATTTTATTTTTTGAAAAGACCGTAATATAAAATGTATATCGACATGTCTGCGAATTATTGGAAAAAGATAGCTGTATCTGATTAACTGAATTTATTCCATGTTTTAAACTCGCGCTATATGTATATAGCTGTCAAAAAATTATACTGGCAGGTTTAGGCAAACAATGTACATATTTTTTATTATAAATAAAAAATCGTAGGGGTAGAAATAGTAGCATTGGTAAGTAAATAACTTAAAAGCTTTATTTCCTGGAAAGCCGCTGCATTTTAAGATTCACATAGTTGCATTTGCATCATGTTCGATGCAGCAGAGATAAGACATGTTTGCTGAATATAACTGGGATAAAGTTTGCGTGAAGTTATCCATAAATTCCAAGCCATAGATTTACACGTAGGGTCAGCAGAAAGCGGGATGGATCGTCGCGATCACAATATCAGTGAAGCGGATTCAACGTAGTAAATTTATAGCTAGCCATAGATGCCAGCCATATATTGCTATATGCTACTACACCTTTCCGAAGAAAAAAGAATTTGTCTCAAGTGTTTTGCAATAACATAATAACACTAAACCAATCGTTTATTATTAACATAGACATAGAGGAAAACTAAATTTTAGTAGGTATTATTTGTTATCTTGGTTACATGTACCCAAATGACAAATATTGGACAATAAAGCCAAGGTCCCAATATAAAAACAGACACAAAAACAGTTACGAAAGACCTAGTGTATAGCAACCTAAGCAAATTATTTTTTGTCACACTCTGGAAAAAAAAAATCATTTGACCATCGAGATACTTATTACTAAGTTTTTTCAAATATGACTTATTTTTTGATATTTACAGTTAATGTGCAAAATCATAAAACCGCAAAATTATTACCAAGGCCCTAATGTATAATAACTCATGCAAATTATTTTTTGTCACTTTTTGCAAAAGTGAAAAAAATACATATGAAGATCGAAATAGCTATTACCACGTTTATTTTTTCGCATTTGTAGATGTGCCAAAATCACAAAAACGAAGATCGGGATAGCAATTAAGACGTTTCCGAAATATGAATTAATTTTTGATATTTGCAGTAGATGTGCCAAAATCTTATAAACACAAAATGACTACCAAGGCCCTAGTGTATAATAAGATTGCAAATTATATTTTGTCACCCTTTGCAAAAGTGAGAAAAATGCATATGAAGATCGGGATAACTATTAAGAAGTTTCGGGAATATGAATTATTTTTTGATATTTGCAGTAGATGAGCCAAAATCATAAAAACCAAAAATTATTACCAAGGCCCTAGTGTATAATAAGATATGCAAATTGTGTTTTGTCACCTTTTGAAAAAGTGAGAAAAATGCATATGGAGATCGGGATAGCAATTAAGACGTTTCCGAAATATGATTTATTTTTTGATATTTTCAGTAGATGTGCCAAAATCATAAAAACAAAAAATGATTACCAAGGCCCTAGTGTATAATGAGATATGCAAATTATTTTTTGTCACCCTTTGCAAAAGTGAGAAAAATGCATATGAAAATCGGGATAACAATTAAGACGTTTTCCAAATATGTATTATTTTTTCGCATTGGCAGTTAATGTGCCAAATCATAAAAACAAAAAATTATTACTAAGGCCCTTATGTATGAAAAACCATGCAAATTATTTTTTGTCACCCTTTGCAAAAGTGAGAAAAATGCATATGAAAATCGGGATAGCAATTAAGACGTTTTCCAAATATGTATTATTTTTTCGCATTGGCAGTTAATGTGCCAAAATAATAAAAACAAAAAATTATTACTAAGGCCCTTATGTATGAAAAACCATGCAAATTATTTTTTTGTCACCTTTTGCAAAAGTGAAAAAAACGCATAAGAAATTCGGGATAGCAATTAAAACGTTTCCGAAATATGTCATATTTTTTGATATTTGCAGTAAATGTGCCAAAATCATAAAAACACAAAATGATTACCAAGGCGCTAGTGTATAATAAGAGATGCAAACTATTTTTTGTCACCTTTTGCAAAAGTGAGAAAAATGCATATGAAAATCGGGATAGCAATTAAGACGTTTCCGAAATATGAATTATTGTTTGTTATTTGCAGTAGATGTGCCAAAATTATAAAAACAAAGACTGATTACCATGGCCCTAGTGTATAATAAGATATGCAAATTATTTTTCGTCGCCCTTTGCAAAAGTGAGAAAAATGCATATGAAAATCGGGATAGCAATTACGACGTTTTCCAAATATGTATTATTTTTTCGCATTTGCAGTTAATGTGCCAAATTCATAGAAACAAAAAATATCACTAAGGGCCTGACGCATAAAAGCTCATGCAAATAATTTTCTGTCACCCTTTTGAAATATAAAAAATGCATTTGAACACTGGGATAGTTACTACCACGTTTTTCATTTCAACATTAATGATTCTGTGATACTTACTGTTAATGTGGTAAAATCACAAAACCAAAAATCATTACCAAGGCCCTATTATGTAATGCTACACCAAATTTATTTTTTGTCACCCTTTGCAAAAGTAAGAAGAAAAAAAGAATTTAAACATCGGGATAGCAATTAAGAGGTTTTCCAAGAATGTTTTTTTTTCAGTCAATGTGCCACATGAAAGGCAACGAGAAACCTCCTTATTTTAACCTATCGTTGCGACTACTAAGCGACTTTGCCTTCAGTCAGTGAGTGAGTGATACAGATTATTTTTATTATGTTTTGGAAAAATGATGAATTTAAATAAATTTAATAAACATGTTGTGTATACAAAGAAACTACCCCAATCTCGTTATAAGAATATGTTTATTATAAAAAGTTGCTATAAATTAGGTTTAAAGTGCAACTTATTTTTAGTGGCATAAATCTTGGTTACATAGCATAAGAAGACTGTTTCTTATGCTGCACTGCATACTTGAACAATGCAACATAAAAATTATGAGAATCTAATTAATGTTAGTCACTCTAGTATAGCAGTTAGTGGCTGGTCATATTCAAATATTAAACCTAGCATTTTTTCTAAAATATTATGTATTTGTATATAAAAGCTTCGCATAGATAAATAACGTTTGGGCTTTGATATACCGCTTTTACGACGTTGATCCCAGAAAGTTTTACAGCTCTGTTTCTGTACCCTCCTTTTGTAAATTTCAAAGCTTTTACCTGACCTGTCAAACATATGTTTAGAAAAAATTGAAGAGTAACTGTAGCACAGCATAATCAATCAATTATTATGCTGTGACTGTATATTAGATTTTAGCGCGTTAAAAAATCTGCAACTTGAAAAATAGGAATAGAATCATATTCAATTCATTCTAAAACTGTCCGAGTTGAGAGTTGTGTATGCTGTAGTATCACAGCATAAGTCTTATGCTGTGGTAGTATTGTACACTAGGGCTTTGGTAGTAGTTTTGTGATTTTATGATTTTAAATGTAAATATAAAAAAAAGATTCCTGTTTAAAAAATTGCAAATGTCAAAAAATAATGTATATTGCGGAAACGTCTCAATTGCTATCCGGATCTGTTTATGCATTTTTTTTTACTTTTGCAAAGGGTGACAAAAAATCATTTGCATATCTTATTATATAAAAATACACTAGAGCCTTGGAGGTCATTTTTGGTGTTTATGATTTTGACACATGCGAAACAATAATACATATTTGGAAAACGTCTTAACTGCTATCCCGATTTTCATATGAATTTTTTTCACTTTTTCAAAAGGTGACAAAAATAATTTGAATAACTTATTATATACTAAGACCTTGGCAATCAGTTTTTGTTTTTATGATTTTAGCACATCTACTGCAAATATCAAAAATAATTCATATTTCGGAAACGTCTTAATTGCTATCCCGATATTCATATGCATTTTTTTCGCTTTTGAAAAAGGTGACAAAAAATATTTTGCATGGTTTTTCATACATAAGGGCTTAAGTAATATTTTTTTGTTTTTATGATTTTGGCACATTAACTGCAAATGCGATAAAATAATAAATATTTGGAAAACGTCTTAATTGTTATCCCGATCTTCATATGCATTTTTCTCACTTTTGTAAAGGGTGACAAAAAATAATTTGCGTATCTTATTATACACTAGGGCCTTGGTATTCTTTTTTTTTGTTTTTATGACTTTGGCACATCTACTGCAAATATCAAAAAATAATTCATATTTCGGAAAGGTCTTAATTGCTATCCCGATCTTCATATGCATTTTTCTCACTTTTGCAAAGGGTGACAAAATATAATTTGCAATCTTATTATACACTAGGGCCTTGGTAATCATTTTGTGTTTTTATGATTTTGGCACATCTACTGCAAATATCAAAAAATAATTCATATTTTGTCTCTTCCAAAACATTATTTTTACAAACCACCTGTAGATTTTTTGCTATATTACATGAATAGTAACTTATGCAATAATCATTTTTAATCCAGAAATTCATAAGAAATATCCTGACGATATTATTATTTAATAAAGTCTTAAGTAACCTCATGCTTTTTGCGGTCCTAGTGTACATAAAATTCACTAAAACATGTAAATATTTAAATAGAATTAATATTTTGAGCATTTGGCAACACCGCACAGGCGCATTAATTTTTACTTTTAATGTTCTCATGAAATAGGTCCAGCCAATAACGCATGTACATATTAATACCAGCATGTTAATAGCTGGACGTCCAGCTATTGCACGGTTGGTTCAGCTATTATACACTTGGTATACGAAATGGTCCAGCTACTTCCGCATAGGCATAAGTATATATATATATATATATATATATATATATATATATATATATATATATATATATATATATATATATATATATATATATATATATATATATATATATATATATATATATATATATATATGTATCACACCGATAACTCAAAAAATAATGGGCCGATTTTGATAAAATTTGGCATGTACTTTTCTTTTGTAAATAGCTTGGATAAGTTCGTTAGTCAGGAAAATCGGACGAGGTTTTCCGGGAAAATTTTGAGTTTTCATTCGAAAAAAATTCTTATCTCAAAAAGTAATTAGCCGATTTTAATAAAATTTGGCATGTACCTTTCTTTGGTAAATAGCTTTGACAAGTTTGTTAGTCAGGAAAATCGGACGAGGTTTTCCGGGAAAATTTTGAGTTTTCATTCGAAAAAAATTTTTATCTCAAAGAATAATAGGCCGATTTTGATAAAATTTGGCACATACCTTCCTTTTGTAAATGGCTTTGACAAGTTCGTTAATAAAAAAAATCGGACGAGGTTTTCCGGGAAAATTTTGAGTTTTCATTTGAAAAAAAATTTATCTTAAAAAATAAAAAATCTATGATAACCAAATTTGGTAGGTAGGTTTACGATATAAAAAGTAAACCACACACCAAAATTTAGATTTCTATGTTACAAGAAAAAAAAGTTATAAAATATTTTGTGCCAGATCACTTCTATGAAAATTCACTACCATAACGCACTTGCTGCGTCCAGGCTTTTTTAGTTTAAGTATGTTTTATGAAAATTCGCTGCCATAACGCACTTGCTGCAGCCACACTTTTTTGTTGTTATAGACAAACCTTACTAAGGCGCCTTTTATAAATTTTTTCAAATATATATAAATAAATGTGTGCTTTTGTAAAGGTGCGACTATATATGCATCAAGATTATTCAAGATTATCGCTTATTAAAATTTGAAATATTTTTATAACTCTTTGCAACAAAGCAGTTGCTGTATGTAGACTTTTTTTTATACTTTTAGTTACTATTTACCTTTTTTTAAATAAAACTCGCTACCACAAGTGACTTGCTGCATACAAGTTTTTTAACAAATATTTACTGTTTAACAACATGATTTTTTTATGCACATTTGTTACCATTACGGATTTGCTGCGCCCACACTTTTTTGTAATCATAGGTATACTATATCAACTCGCAAAGGTGTTAAGTAAATTGCCTATTCCATAAACTTAAACATTACCACGATGAAATACACTCGACCAATAAATTATTGTACGTCTGCCTAAATGAATTGGTGTATGCAGGGGTTGCATACATGTAGGCGCTGTCGGTCGAACGATACGCACTCAGGGCGCCAGCGAAGGCTGATGATTCACAGTTTAAATTTAAAAAAATGGAAGTGTGTCCAAACACATTTTACGACCACCTCTAGGTCCGCTGACATGACACATCTCTTCATCATTGTTCAGTTATGAAAGATACAAAATTTAGGTAGGCAAAAAAATTATAAATGGTGAGAATTAAACGATCAGGGTACATAAAAACTATTGCTTACCTTTATAAAGAAAACAAAGAATTGCTACAATTGATCAAAAAGGTAGGTAGATCCCATTGTGCCGAAGAACTCTGAAACACAGCAATTAATTGGTACGAAAGACAAATTTAAAATCGTTTCAGAACCAATATATCTCTCAGAATCAATAAAATTTTCAGGACCAGCCACTCTGTAAGATGTACTTTGTGCAACAAAATATGAATATAATGTCAGAAATGTCCAGGCGATGTACCAAAGAAGTCCTGGGCCCCTCCCAGCATGCCATATTTATTATTAAAATGCATCACCGAGGGAGACCGAAGCCACGACGCGCACCGCCTGGCATTTCTAACCAAATTTCAATGGTTCCTGGATGCCTGCTTAATAACCTGTCCCAAAACCAAAACTAAATAAATATGTAATACATTATACTATATAAAAAATGCCTTGGGACCACTCACATACAAATATAAAACGCAGCATCCAGAGCAACCAGCGGCATTTAAAAACCATTATCATATAAAAATGTCAATAATAATAATAATAATATAACCAGGCAGCTGGCTGGTACTTTAATAATTTGAACGTGGCATATCGTTCGGCCGACAGATCGTATAAAGTCGACACTACAATAGAGCGGCGATTCGACCCAGAATACCGCTTGTTTCAGTATTTGTCTGGCCGACTGGTTGAGGCGTAATATTGATCTCTGCTTCATATTTAGTTGCAAAACATGACATATAAGCGAAAATGACATAAAGATGCCAATTTATATGCGGGGCAATACACACTCTTTATATGTTTCAAATGGCTTATATAATAAAGTTATTTGTGTAAAAAAAATATGTTATTAGATACAAATAAACATACTTATGGGTACTTAATTGTTATATATGTGAATATGTATGAAACTCAATCCCGACTCACCTTAAAGAAAAGGAAATTTTCTAATAAAAAAAATTGATTGATATAAGATCTATTCCATATTTTAATTACAAAAATGTTATTTAAAGTGAATATTATTAAGCATTTATTTTCAAGAAAATTATCTTTCATGGCATCTACTTTTTCACATTTTATAATGCATAGTTGCACAATTGTTTGAAAATTTATGGTTGAGGGCAGAAGGTTAAGTACTTCTTTTTTTATAAATGTATATAGACAATGAAGAAAAAAATCATTGGAAATTGAAAATGTGGTCATGCCATTAAAGTTATTTCTGTAAAAAAATATGTTTTAGATATAAATAAATATACTTATGGATAAATCGTGCTAAGCCTGAATTACAATGTCCACACTCAAAGAAACTATGGAAAATGATAGACAGTTCTGTTATTGTCGTAAAAAATCGAATGAGAAGTTTTATTCAATTTTTTCATTAAAACAATTTGATTTAAAGGAAAAACAGCTTTTCATAAACTTTCTATTTTCTTCTTTTATTGCCAAATATTTTCAAAATTTATTGTCTTTTTTTTAAATAATTAACAAAATAAACAAGGAAGAAGCTGTATTTTATAGGAAAGACTGTTCTGCATTTTTTAACGCTTATTTGCTGCAAATATATATATATATATATATATATATATATATATATATATATATATATATATATATATATATATATATATATATATATATATATATATATATATATACAGGGTGGTGCACTGAAAACGAAACAGACCGATTTGCGACCAAAGAATTTTTTTTTAATAAACTCTGAAACACGTCACTTTTAATATTGAGGGGCACATGTTTTGACATAAAACTCAACTTTGTCACATCAACCCCTTAAGGGTGATGATAACAACCCTTATAGTTTAAATAGGGAACATGGGTCGAGTGTTACATCACTTGAAAGCACTTTCTTTTCTGAATATCAGCACACAAATTTTTTTGGAAGTTTTATCAAGTCGTTTAAAAATTATTCACAGTTGGAGTTGCAAGATGTTATTCCATTCATTGTGATGTATATATAATATATATATATATATATATATATATATATATATATATATATATATATATATATATATATATATATATATATATATATATATATATATATATATATACATTAGTGATGGGTTGTTATTTAACAACCTGTTATGCATTTATAAAAATAACAGGTTACAGGAGGACCAGAAACGCTAGAGCAGAAATCTATTTTCGCTTGCGCTGTACACTAGAACTCGGACTCGTATCTGTTTCTATTGCACTGCAACTAGCTACGATGAATCAACATCGGTTTTCATCCGCAACTGTTATGACAGGATGAATGGACATGATACTGGGAATGCTAAATATGTATGGGTATAGAGTATAGAGCGGACTTTGCTTCATAACATAATACTTAACACTTATACTAGTGTGCGCACAGCTTTGTAAATGTAAGATCGTCGGTATACTGAAACTGTTAGATTTTTACAGGTTGTTGATAGGGATACGGCATACGAACACGGACACTACTACTACTAATCGCTAAAACTTCAAAAATCTCAGGAACAGTACCAATTTTAATGAAATTATAAAAAAATTCCCTGTAGCCGGTATAGTTGAAACCAGACACACTTCACCTTATAGGTAGAGAGAAAAAAAATTAGTTTTAATTTAAAAAATATATATTTATTTTATTTTTTGCTTACTTCATTTATGTCATATAACTGTAATTTTCAAGGAAAATATGGCTATAGAGGTTTTCAAGCTTAATGCTTAACTAATACTTAATTAGTAAAGAAAATTCGAAAGAAATTTTTCATTGTTGATTTTTTTACCAAATTATTATTAGTGATGAATACCCAAAAAACTTCATCATTAAATATTTAATTGTTTTAAACATAAAACAAAAATATATTTTTATTTTAAACATTATATAGTTGCATAATATAGTAAACAATTTAAATTATGTTTCAGAGAGTTAGAGATATCTACAGTTTTTGCTCTATCCACATTGTTTCATAATTATTTTTTTCTTTTTATTCAAATTAATCACCTTCACACCTCAGGCCGGATTAACTGAAAGTTAAATCGCCCGGAGATTGAACCCGTGTAGCAGCGAATCTCCTTTACCCAACTACACCACCGGACGAGCTACTGTTACTACGTATACGTGGAATTTTTAATAATTCATAGTTCATACTGTTATTTTGTACCTGTTATATTTAACTTTTATTTCTAAATAACAGAAACTGTTGCCACCTGTTAAAGCAATATAACAGTTTTTCCCATCACTATATATATATATATATATATATATATATATATATATATATATATATATATATATATATATATATATATATATATATATATATATATATAATTTTAGATCATTTATATGAACACTCACTTCCATAGCGCACTTGTTGCGTCCATTTTTTTTTTTTTTTTTTGTTCCCTCAGGGCTCGTCCGCGGCCTTGCCGCCCCGATAGCACCGTGTTGCGTCCATACTTCTTATTATGAGTAGCAGAATGTTTGCCACATGACTGTATGTCTCCCGACGCATAACATTTCTCAATTTGCAAATTTTTATAATATTCATTGATAACAAATTAAATTGTTCGCTTATTAATAATAAACTGACATACAATAAGGTTGGAACTGAAATGGTCTCTAAAACTTATAAAAATTTTAATTATAATTTGGACGTATATTTACTATTTTAGTTTAAGTATGCTTTAGGAAAATTTGCTGCCATAACGCACTTGCTGCGACCACACTTTTTTGTGGTTATGGACAAACCTTACCAAGGCGCCTTTTATTAATTTTTTCAAATATATTAGAATAAATGTGTGCTTTTGTAAAGGCGTGACTATATATGCATCAAGATTATTCAAGATTCTAACTGAATGGGAAACTCGCTTTTTAAGATTTGAAATATTTTTATAACTCCTTGCAACAAAGGAGTGGCTGCATGTAGACTTTTTTTATACTTTTGTTTACTATTTACCCTTAAAAAAGATAAAACTCGCTACCACAAGTAACTTGCTGCATATAAGTTTTTTAACAAATATTTACTGTGTAACAACAGAAATTTTTTATGAAAATTTGTTACCATTACGCATTTGCTGCGGCCACCTTTTTTTGTCATTACGAATCGACAAAGCTTATCAAATGCCTTTTATTCATTTTTCTCAAGTATCGGAATAAATGTGTGCTTTTCTGAAGGCTTCACTATATATGTATCAATACTTTTGAAGATTCTAGCTGAATGGGAAGGATTTAAGATTCGAAATACATGAAAAACGTTTTTTAATACTTTTATTTACTATTTGATTACCAATGTTTTATTACAACTCGCTACCGCAACAAATTCGCTACCAAAACGCAATTGCTGCGTAAACACTTTTTTGTTACTGCAAATGGATAATTCTTATTAGGTGCCTTTTATGATTATTTTTTCAAATATCAGAAAAAGTCTGTTATTTGGCGATTTAGGTTTGCTTTAAAATGGTCTTATAAATCCAAAACAAGGGTTCTTTTAACTCAATTATAGGTATACTATATCAACACGCAAAGGTGTTAAGCAAATTGCCTATTGCATAAACTGTCAAGACTTCAGTGAAGAACTACACTCGACCAATATATTATTGTACATCCGCCTAAATGAATTGGTGTATGCAGGGGTTGCATACATGTAGGAGCTGTCGGTCCAATAATACGCACTCTAATTTGAAGTAGGTGTTTGAAATTTACATAGGTTATGAATTGTATGAATTTTGTTCACCAACACAATAGAGAATCTAGAGGAGTGAAACAAAAATAGAGAAATGGTGAAAAGGGAAGAAAGGTAAATTTTAAAATAAATAGCTCACTTGAAGAGTGGGCCATTTTAAAAAAATGGTGGCAGAACTAGATTAGATGAACTAGGTTAGTTTGATGCATCTAATATTGTTTGGATGCAGTTTAACGAGGTACCACAAGTCGAGGTGTTAACTAAAAAAAATGACATTTTCATGTGAATGTGATTGAAGGCCACTTTAACGACATGCTCGGGTCGAGGGCAGGTTAAAAACAAACAATGAGATAGGTAGTTAGAAAGAATGAGATAAATAAAAACATAGGAAGAGGATAGAAGGAAAGCATTTTGATCAATGGAGCGTTTTTCTCTATCTAAAAAATGTAACTAATACTATGTGATGAATCTAATTTTATATCCTTGACATGAAAATCGCTCAGAACGTTGCCATCTAGATCCTTTAAAACATAAACTAGAGATGATTTTATTTTATGAACGATGCAAGGAATGTACTTGGGGGCCAACTTAGCACAAACGTCGTCTGCAGTTTTAGATAAAACATAGTTGCGCTTTAGCACTCGGTCACCAAATTGAAACCACACATCCCTCCTTCGCAGATTAAATTGACGAACATAAGAACGACGGATCCGTTCTTGTACTTTAGTATAAACCTGAGGCAGGCACTGCACAAAATCAGGGTCCAAAAGTCTTTCGGAAATCTGTATCCGATTCTGGGCATTCTCCTCAATTCTCCCATAATAGGAGCCATCAACGGAAATGTTCCTGCCGAAGGTAAGGTAGCTAGGGGAGTACTAAGTAACCTCGTGTCTAGCGAGTCAGATGGCCTGTGCTATTTTAAAAATAGAGTCGTCCCATGTGTGCTGATTCTTCTTTATATATGAACGCATGGCAACAGTTAAGGTGCGATTTACCCTCTCGCAAAAATTTGTTCCTAGGGTGGTACCTAGCATTATACATAATTTTCTGCACATTATACACACTCATTAGGGATTTGAATTATTTGCTGAGGAATTGCGGACCATTATCTATTACATACTTGTGGTACGCCAAAAATTAGAAAAACATTATTCTCCAGACACTTAACAATAGAGGCGGCAGTGGCCTTAGGCATGGGGTGAACCAAAACAAATATGGTGAACCAGTCACAAACTACCAACAAGAAACGGTTACCCTTCCTAGAACGAGGATAAATACTTAAGAGATCAGCCGATATCATCTGGAATGGAATATCAATGTTTCGGAATTTACCCATTAAACCAGCTTCAGGTAACTTGTCAGGTTTGCATTGCAAACAGGTTTTGCAGGCACGAACATAAAGTTGGATAGACTGTCTCATTCTAGGACAATAGTAGAGGTGTGAAATCCTGGAAAGGGTCTTGAAAACACCAAAATGCCCAGCTGTAAGGGCATCGTGATACATTCTCAGGATAGGCCTATTAGGGGTTGGTACAACGATTTTTTATGCCAGGGACGAATCGGAATACGTTCCTCGGTAAGACGTGCTTGTAGAAAATGTTATTTTCTACCTTAAAAGAGGGAAAAAGTTTTGGGGTTTTCCTGATCTTATGCAACATTGAATTATACCATTTATCTGGATTCAGCTCTGAAAGGCCAAGGACTACAGCATGCGAACTGTTAATGCCCGATCTTGAAAGAGCATCAACGTTGGGAATTTTCTTGCCTTTTCTATGTATAATAGTAAAGTTGAATTGATTCAGCCTAAGCTGCCATTTAGCCAGACGAGGAGAAGGGTTTTTCATATTTTGAAGCCATTGAAGGGAAGTATGATGGGAGATGACCTTGGAAAGAGTGTTTTCAATGTAACAGCTGATTTTTTCTATTGAGAGGATTACAGCTAGCAATTCCTTCTCAGTAGTACTGTACTTCTTTTGGGATGAATTGAGTGTTTTGCTAAAGAGTGCCATAGGATGTTCCAGGCCATCGGCTTCCTGGTAAATAATTCCCGTCACTTCAGAATCGGAGGCATCACACATAATGGAAAAGGGTCTTGATAAGTCTGGGCTAGGCAGGATTGGGGCGGTGGTAAGCAGGTGTTTAATTTTCTTGAAGGCCTTGTAAACCTCGGGAGTCCAGAGAATTGACTGACCCTTCGCTTTTCCCTTAAGGAGAGCATTTATTGGGGATGAGATAGAGGCAAAATCCTTAAGGAAGCGCATCTAATAGCCAATAAGGCCTACCAGTCGGCGGATCTGTGTGGTGTATGTGGGAGTTGGATAGTTCAAAATGGCAGAAATCTTAATTTTATTATACCTACTACAGTACCATGTACCCTGCGACCTCTTACGCCGTCCTTGTACGAGTTTATAAAATAATTTAAAATTTAGTGTGGTTGTTTCACTATATCTATAATGAAATTCAGTCGTTTACTTTTAAAATTACTTTAGTATAATTTAAATGAATTCAACACATAAGATTTACAACAGAAAAAAAGGAACATTGAACAACAATGATTATTAATATGACTTTACTTAATTGCGCCTCTGAGAACGAAGCGTTAAATCTTGCGCCAAGGGCGCCTTAAAACAATAATAGTTTAATCTACCCTTCCAGTAATTTACAAGGCTTTACTTGTTTCCAAAATTTGGGGCGAATTAGAACTGATATAATGTTAGCCTGTGGTTAAATAAAATATCCACATAAGCCCTTTTTAGTTCACCCCTTCAGAGGTTGATTTTCTTATATACTATACTTTAATTTCTCAATCCCCCAACTACTACACTTATTCCTACTTCCTTGACTAAAATTACCCTACTTATCCCTTGAACATAAATCTACTCCCCCGTAACTTAGTTAAACCTCTTAGTAAACAAATATGATGATTCCTTATTTAGTTTAAATATATATGTACCGTCAACTGGGGTGACTTCGGACAGGCGGGGTGACTTCGGACAACATGTGGTCATTTCGCGCACGTCCTTCTAGCGGCAAATCGATGCGCGAAATCCCGATTGTTCTCGATCAAATCTGTCCCTCTTAGTTCCGTCTAGACGTCCGTGGCGCGTGTTTGCTTGTTCGGGAGAGTTTTGCCGATTTAACCGCATTTTTCTGCATATAGGATTTTCTCGCTAACAGTAAGTGGAAAAAGATACTTTTCTCCACTTTATATTGGTCACTTTAGGTCTATTTCATTATTATTATGTGATAGCCCAATGTTTTAAGAACATTTTCATCAATATGTGGTTTTTCTATTTTCAATAGTTTTTATTATACAGGGTAATAATGAAAATATCTCCATTATCGGACATGGTACGAACCTACAAAAAAGTCTTAGGCGGCCGCCGATATCAATATTATCGTGCAGAGCAGTTGGAGAAAGCGGTCCAAGATGTCCAAAGTAAGAAAAAAAGCGTGCGACAGGCGGCAGAATATTATGGTGTGCCCAAATCCACCATAAGTGACAGAATAAAGGGGATTCATGGTAAATCTGTTGGGGGCCAAACAAAAATACCGGAAGAAGAGGAAAGGCTGGTTGCAACAATAAATATCGCGGCACATTGGGGATTTCCCCTAACTCAATATGATATTCGAACTATTGTTAAGAGTTATTTAGACAAAAAACGGGTAAATATACCACAGTTTAAACATAACTTACCTGGCTCTGACTGGATGAAATTGTTTTTGAATCGCCACAAAGGGCTGACAACAAGATGCTGCCAGAATATCAAAAGATATAGGGCTCAAGTCAATAAACAAACTTTGACAAGTTATTTCGAAGAGTTAAGGGTTTCTTTAGAAGGTGTTAGCCCCGAAAAATCGTCAACTATGACGAAACAAACTTTTCATACGATCCCGGTAAAGTTAAGGTGGTGTGTAAGAGGGGATCAAAACACTGTGACAGAGTTATGGATACATCAAAAAGCAGCATCAGCGTTATGATGGCGGCTTCAGCAAGTGGGGAATTATTACCGCCGTTCGTAGTTTACAAGGCAAAACATCGATACGAGGATTGGGAAGAAAATGGTCCGGATGGTTGCCGCTATAGTGTAAGCAAGTCAGGATGGTTCGAGACCGTCACATTTCGCGAATGGTTTTGACAAATAGCTATCTCATATTTCAAGAAAAAATATGGAGCAAAAGTGCTCATTGGTGACAATTTGTCAAGCCACATTACTGTTGATGTTATCGAAGAATGTGAACGCCTAAATATCAAATTTATCTTGCTCCCGCCAAATTCAACACATCTTTGCCAACCGCTAGACATTGCCTATTTTGGCCCTTTGAAAAAAGCCTGGAGAAAAATTCTCACAGAATGGAAGACAAAGAGAAGAGGGCCATTCCAAAAATGCGATTTTCCAAACCTCCTTAAACGGACATTAGCGTCAATAGAAGCTAGCTCAAAAAAAATATCTTGTCTGGTTTTAGAGCTGGGGGCATTTTTCCGCTCTGTCCTCAACAGGTTATAAAACGCCTACCCGAAGAAAATATCTGAGACTGACCAAACTAATTTACCTCATAAGATAGACGAGAGCTTACTACAATTTTTGAAGGAAAATAGAACGCCGGAACAAACAAAACCCAAAAGAAGGAGGCGTGTCAATATTCCACCTGGACGTGAGATCACACTTTTAGATATCCCAGATAATCGACAAAGTGAACCGAGTGCAGAAAACACTCCATCTGTATCTGGGATTAAAAGAAAAATGGGTAAAAAACCGAGTAAAAAACCCATAAATATTGCATGCGACGGCGATTCCGATGATGTCGAGGATGATCTTCCATTATCTCTTCTAGCAAATCAAATCAAAAAAATAAATAAGATGCTTCCTTCTCAATCATCCTTTGATTTACGCTTAGATATGGAAGTAGAAAATACAGAAGGGGCTGATGAAAGCTCTGAAAATATCTCTCAGCAAGACATCTCAGAAGAACTAGCTGTAAATGGCTTTGTCGTCGTTGAATTGCCCGTGGAAAATTCCTCCAAAAATAAATATTACGTGGGAAAACTTTTTGCGAAAGAAGGGCAAAGCTACTCAGTTAGTTTTCTTCGAAAGAAAACATTTGGTGACGAAATTTACTTCCATTTTCCAAATGTTTCTGACAACAGCATCATTGGGGAGTCTGAAATTTATCAGAGACTGTTATTTAAAGAATTTAGAAGAGATCGCTATAAGTTTGTGAATTTACCAAAGAATATTATTTTAGAGTGACTGTGACTATACCTGCCAAATATTTTATAAGAATGATTTTTTTGTTTTTTTCCAAATATTTCATAAGAATGATTTTTTGTTTTTTTGTTTTTTTTTGAGAATAAAGTGTTTATTTTTATGCATATTTTGACTTTCAATTCCTTCCAATTACTTCCTATTTCCTTAAAAATTAAAAAAAAAATTGTCCGAAGTCACCCCTAAATCACTAAGACATAGATTTCCTGTTGTTTTGAATACGTGTCCGAAGTCACCCCACCCTATGGGGTGACTTCGGACACTTTTCAAAATTTTTAAAAAAATGTTTTTGATTAAAAAATCAACAATCTCAGTTGATCACCGTGTAGGTGAATGTTGGAGCTATATTGAGTTAAAATTTCAGAACGATTGCTTCGTTAGAAAAAAAGTTATTGATAAAAAAGTCCAAAATCTGTCCGAAGTCACCCCAGTTGACGGTACTTATGGTAAATTCTTCGATACAGCCACCATGTATGCCTTTTTATTATCTTGACAAGAAAGAGCACTTACCCCTTTCGTTACAATATTCCAGTGAGAAAGAAAACAATACCGACCTTGCAAGGGCACTCCAGTACCCTATTTCTTGTAGGTTTGAATAATTATCGAGCGATAACGATTAATTAATACAATTAAAATAATCAGAAAAACTCCCTGTTTAAACCTCTAACTCAACACTGCCTCGCCCCGTGTCACACAGTATCACCGTGAACTTCCGTGACTTCACTAACTGCCCTCTGCGTTTTCCCCTTCAAAGAAAATTACCTTTCCTGACTTGACAGAGTTAAAATCCGAACTTTAACCTTTTATGTCAGCACTCCTGGTAACGGTTTTATTCAAAGTATTTTCGTAATATCACAACTCGGTCGTGCGATTTTGATGATGCCACGGTTTTGAGTTTCATCATCTCTCCACGTTTCTATCAGCAAAGTATCACAGTCTTTACCCGGTGTTTGCCGACATTAAATTTTCATTCGAGAAATTAAATGTTGCAATGATCTACTTAATATTTTCATACATTCGGACAATAATAAATTAACGAATTTTTGTATTGTATATAGGCTGTCATGTAATTACCAACTCCAAATCAAATAACAACATTATTAAATGGTATCTAGTCATTACATAGACTGTCCCGCAATAACAAGTCCCTCCTAAAAGTCCACCCTATTTAGCGGTATCTATGTACTATATAGGTTGGCCCATAATTATAGTTGTCTTCTTGGACACTAGCCAAAAGTCAAGCAGGTAATCCTGCTTACATCTGCCCCCCACTAGAAGACAAAAATTATCCGTAGGAATTTTTTTTCCGAAAAACTAAATTACAAGAGAGCAACACATCGTAGCTGACTAGAGTACCTAGTGACAGTCCAACTAGCTAACCTAACCTAACACGCACTTTGGTTTACAAACACTGGGTTTGTTTAAACACTGGCCATCGTGGTGACGTTGAAGGCTGGTCCTCGCTGGCGTCTGACGATGCTGTTGTAGCTTTAGTGAACTAACAGCTCAGTGAAGTACCGCACCTGGCTTCGACTCGGCTCATCCGATGGGGTTGATTATACTGTGGCTACCCCCATCTGTCCATCATCCCGTCGTCTTTCGGCTTATTCTGTAACACCAAAGATGCCTGGGTCTACCATGTACTAGCTAATATTGGTCATCACGCCCCGATGCCTCATACTTTGAAGCTGTGGAAATGTTCAATCACTTCCCTACCGAACTTATGCTCGCTTGTACTTAACCCTAGCGCTGACTAGAAATGCTAGGTTGCCTGGCCAAGCTGGCCAGTTCCTGGGGACATAAGGGCATTGTCATTGTGTATTAACGCCGCCCATGGTTTCTCTTTATCCTGGACCATCTCTCCGTCTGTACTTGGTTTAGGACAGACTTGCCCATAAGTTACTAGGAAAGGTATGTCCACCTAACAAACAACACTGTCCCCCTCCACAAGACAACAATTGACTTTTGCCTGGGGGTGTTGTTTGGCTTTACTCTTAATCGTCTTCACTTGACTGTCCTCTCTGCAATGCCAGTATTTCCCCTTTGCCTTAGCACGTTGTTTCTTCAAAACTACCCTTAATTAATCTTTGTACCCCGTACTTCCATTAGGTTATGTCTGGGCTTCGTTACATCCGAGGCTGAAGAGGCACCGGTGCTGTGCTTCAAGTTGCTGCATACTGTAAACTGCTTGACCTTGTACCATACCATGTCGCGGGGAGTTATTGTCTCACTAAATGTTCGGGCCTGCACTCTAACGTCTTTAACGATACCGTTACTATCTCCGAAAGTCTTTTTCGCTTACGCGAACACTACTTGTCCTAACTAAGTCCGTTTGCGTTCACCTCGTTTTATGATAAGTCTATTACTTGGCTTCTGCGGGTTACTGTTTAAGTTCATTGTGTGCTGTCTTTTAACATAGCCCGGTCGCGTTCATCTTTCGGCAGTAAGCCCTTATATTGTCCTGTTAACACTACCTTCCTCCCAATACTGTCTATCCGTTTACCCATTTCGCACTACTGGTCAAGTTTTACGTAGTTTTTCGGAAACTGTCTATGCACTATGTTCCTTAACTGGCACTGCGTCTTCCCAACAATGTCTGTTCACCTTTTCCCTGGGAGTCCGGTACGAACATTGAGCCGTCATGTTGCTATGGGTGAGACGCTGCCCCTTGGAGATGGCTCAACCCTCGTGACGGGTTGTTGTTTGCAATGAAAGAATATGCTAGTGCTACTTTCCACAATTGTTGGCGGAAAATTTCAACATTATACAGGAATATAACTCAGAGTTGGAAAACGAGGTAGTGAATAATCGATAGAACAAGAAAACACCAAAATTTGTTGTTGATCTTATACAGAACCTTTTAAATTCTGTAATACAGTTTTAGAAGAACCGAGGAAAGGTTGGGGAACGCAAATAAAATTTACGACAGGTGCAAGAATGTCACCTCAATATGACTGCGAAGGTGCACTGGAAGGATGCAAAATGAAAATTGCAAGAGACTTTGAACCAAAGAACTAGGACACCATTGATGAATTTATGGATTATCAGAATTGGCCTACCCGTTGGGCTACTGACTGGTCTATCGAAAAAGGGGGGTGTGTGCTATGATTTTGGAGGAAGGTCGCACCGGTGGTTCCTCCCACAGGCCCCAAGACGTCATTACGAGGCCCATGTCATTGCTCTCTTAGACGGTGTTCCTGTCCGCCATGCTACAATTAAGGGGGGGGGGGGGTGGAGTGGCACGTGAAAGTTTCTCCCACAGCCGTGTGTGTTCACATCGTCTGTGTGCTTTTAAATTATCTCAATAATATTCCGTGTCGCTGTACTTTTTTGCCTGTCGTCTCTCCCTCTCTCTCTCCTCGTCTGTACGGAAAAAAGGCCTTTGTGGTGCCCTCCGAGTCCTGGTCGGTCTCGAGCTGTTCGCTGACTCTGGAGCCTCTGGTGTCCCTTCTCCCGACTCGTTCTCTCTCTCGAACCTCGCCTCCGTGGTCGAGCCACCCGTACCTCCCAAGTCACGCGGGGAATCGCGGATGTCGGGGGTGGGTTGGGGTTCCCGTATTGGGGTACCTAGAGTTGTCTCCCTCTTATTCCGCGGTGACGCAGGCAAACTACCGATGTCTCCTGATTCGCGGGTCGGGTCGTAGGTACTGGATGCCTGCGGGCGTTCTTGCATAGGGGTCCCTAGGGCCGCCTCCGACCGCCTGTGATAACGAAACATTTTATCAGGTAGCAAGAAGGATAGGTTACCTGTGCGCGGCGTAACAACCTCCCCTCTTGGCCTGTCTACATAATGTGACAGAGCATCCTTCAATGTGCGATGAAAACGCTCGACCTGACCATTTGTTGAGGGGACGTAGCAAGCTGTGTGGGGTCTCTCGATTTGCAGCAGTTTACACATCTCGGCAAATAAAGTAGACATAAAATTTGTACCCCTGCCTGTGAGTAGTTTGGCCGGACTGCCGTGTCTGCAAATTATTTGTTCAACGAAAGCCCTGGCTACCGTCTCCGCCTTTATGTGGGGCAACGCTATTGCTTCTGCATATTTAGTGAAATAATCCATGAATGTGAGTATATATCGGTTCCCTTCATACGAAGTTACCAGAGGCCCCACTATATCCATAGGTGTCAAGGCCCAGGTTCAGTGGCAGTTTCAAACTTTTGCAAAATAACTTTCTTGAAATGCGGCGAAGTTTTCCTTCAATTGCAGGAAATGCAACTCTCACAATATTTTTCCACGTCCCTATACACGCCGGCCCAATAAAATATTCGCCTTATGTTATCCCACGTCCCCTGTTTGCCCCCGTGCCCTGCCAGCGGGTTGTCATGAAAGTCCTTCAATACCTTGTTCACGTACCGTCGTTGTAATACTAGCTTATCCATTCTATCTTTAGGGTCCAGTTTATATAAAATCCCCTCGGCGTCCTTATAATATACTTCTTCCGTAGCGGCGTTATTACTCTGTAAGTTTTCCAAAATCACCTTGCAAAACTCGTCTGTAGTTTGACTACGTCTTACCTCTTCCTTGTCCCAGAATGGTTCAGCGAACGGCTGATCCCCTTGTAGTAGGTTGATCATATGTTTATATTCTCCGCCCATATACAGATTTATGACTATACCCGTGGCATAGAAAATAAATCCTACCATATCTTCTAGTCGTGCACTAGCTACCATATCTGGGTCTAGGTGTGTCATGTTTATCTCCTCTACATTGTCCTCCAGACAGTTTCCTTCAAACTTGTTAGACATTCCCATATTATTTCGCACGATGGGTCCCTAAAATGAGCATTCCTGGCCACCATGCAATAGATGGCTTAGTCGCCATCTTTTACCCAGAGCGTTTCATCCAAGGTGCCCTGATCTTCCTGATTTTTCCATGACCCTGTCTAATATATATCTGTCTACGTGGTTCCTGGTCTTCCCGTCTTCCGAGACCCAGTGGGCCATTGTTGTGTCGCCGCGACTTTCCAAAATATCCCCGGGAATCCTATGTACTATGGCCTGGGGTAAGGAGGGGTGGTTTTTGCAATAGTTCTGAAAATCTTCGCAAGAATTGTCTACAAAGTAGTCCGCACCATCATATTTCCTACTAAATATGCCTGCATTACAATGTGTCTTCCCCTTCCGGTAGATCACTTCGAAATCATATTCCGAAAGCAGGAGCGACCACCGGACTAAACGACTGTTGGTGGCGTTGGTAACCCCAGAGGTCAAAATCCATCTCAAGAGCCTATGATCCATAATTATTGTATATCTGGCGTTATATACATAACATCTAAACTGTTGAATAGCGAATATGACGGCCAACAGTTCCTTTTCCGTGAGGGAGTAATTCATCTCCGCTTTCTTCAGTTTACGACTAGCGAAGGCTATATGTCTCTCATCACCTTCCCTGACGTGACTCAGCATGGTTCCCAGGCCCGTGCCGCTAGCATCACTAGATAGTATAAAAGGCTCGTTGAAATCCGGAAATATCAACAAGGACCCCGAAGACAAGCCCTTCTTCAGAATTTCTACCGTTCGCCATACATCTTCAGAGATCTTAAATTGTACGTTTTTATTGGTAAGTGCTATTAGCGGAGCTGCTTTCGTGGCAAGATCCTTGATGAATTTTCTATAAAAATTTATTGCCCTTAAGAACTGCCTTACCCCTTTGGCGTTCCTGGGCAACGGTAAACTTTGTATCTCTTTTACTTTATCCGGATCGGGGCGGATGCCCTCGGTCAAGATTATATGTGCTAGGTACTTCACCCTGAAGATGAGGAAGTTACATTTTCTGGGCTGCAATTGCAGTCCAGCATCCCTTAACGTCTCAAACACCTGTCTCAAGTTCTTTATGTGCGCCCTTTCGTTCTCATAACTATATACAATTATATCATCCAAATATACTAAGCAACTGACGTTGATTAATCCGTGGAACAGAAAGTTGACATAACGCTGGAATGTCAGGGGAGCTAATGCCAACTCAAAGGGCATTTTTGGGTGCTCATAATGCCCCTCATACGTGCTGAACGTTGTGTAAGGAATGGATGATCTCTCCTTTGGCACGTAACGATACGCATCCGACACGTCGAGTACCGAAAATCGTAGACCATTATCGGCTTGGAAACTCTGTATTAAGCCCGATATGCTGGGCAGAGGGTAATACCCTTTCTTGGTCACTGCGTGCAGCCCTCTGTAATCTATACATATCCTGACCTTCCGTTCTCCCGTGGGCAAGGTCTTTGTCACCATAACCACTGGAAATGACCAAAGGCTCGAAGAAGGTCTGATCACCTTAGTCTTCATCAGCCGGTCAATCACGTTATTTATCACCTCTCGTTGTTTGTATGGTATCCGGTAGGGCCTTTTATAAATCGGGGTGGCCCCCGGTTCTAACTCAATCTTGTGTTCCACACCCCTACATGTCTTTACCGCGTCCTCATCTCCTCTAAACAGGTCCTAAAATTCCCTGAGCAAAACTTACATCTCCCTCTTGCTAGCCTTGCTCAGGTGGCTTAGGTCAAACTCCTTCAGCCATTCTCCTTTTGAAGTATATATCCTACGGATCCTTCGTCCCTTCCTTTCAGTAACTACATACTCCTCGGTCGCTATCGCGACTGCCACACTCTGGCCTTGCTTAACAATGAATTCCGAGGGCATCAAACTGATTACGCGGACCGGTAGTTCCTCTACGTTATCCACCACCGCCCTTGCGGAGTGTACATAAGGGGTACCAAGGTTCACCCTTTCCAATGTCAACACCCTTCCTGATAGCTTTTTCTTCAGATGGGCAGAAAAAACGGCCACTCGCAATACGGGGGAATCGTAAATTTCTCCAACGCCGTTACTGGCGTATGTCCTGCTCCCGACCAGTCTTCGGTATATACCAAATCCTCCTTGTCTTCCAGTAACTCCTGAATATCCGGAGTATTTCTGGAAGGGTTCTCCAAGAGCGGGGCGGTTCGGTGGCTCAACTGGGGCTTGTGTAGTCGCCGCCCGGGACTTGAGCTTCTTTCCCTGAGGTCCTTGATCTAGTTCTGGAAAGGAGACTTAAATAAACTCCGGGGTTTCACCGTAGGGTCGCTGTGTTTGCTGTCGTCGCCAAGTTCACCGTACTCGTGTACTTCTAACGGATGGGGCACCGCCCTTCTAGGTTTCCTTAAACCTGATACCCCTCCTTCCGTCCGTTGAGCTAGGCTATTATTATTTACTAACCGGTGTGCGCGTGCGATCCCCGTTTCGGGTACGTTTCTCATCCAGGGAAGAGGATCGAAAGACGTATTTAGTTTCCCTGGTTCTGTAGCCTTTTTCCTTGCCGGCTGATGGAAGTCGGTGCCATGAGGCCTCCTTTTGTGACACTCGCAGGTCTGTTCCTGCCGAGATGACCCTTCGTCCCCCTTGTCCTGCACGTCGTCCTGGAAGGTTACTCGTCTCGTTCTATCCCTTGAACCTCGCGTTGGAACTATCCTTCGATCGCCGCTTGGTTGCCTGGACGTAGCTATCACCGCTTCAGGATCCATTTTGATTCTTACGGTGTTCTTCCTCGTAGGAAAAATCGTGCGCCCGGTTCAACCATCGGGACCACTCGGCCGAATTCAGCTTGGGTTCCCAATCCTCTGACCTTTTGCGCCTCTCTTACCCGGCTCTCACAGGGGAAGATAGCCTTGACCTTCTGCCCTCGGAACTCTGTCCAGCCTGGCCCTTTATTGCGCTACTCCTATCGTTTCTTACGTGTTGCCCTGAGCCGGTGCTCCTTTGTGGTTGCAGGGACTGGCTTTTTCCTATATTGCTCCCTTGAGTTGTTTCCCAGCCTTTGGGATTGTTCCAGTCCGATTCGGGGTTCGTTAGCGTCTGTCCTTTGGCCCCTTTTGTCTTGCGCTTGTCCTTTTGCGGGTTGGTTCCGTCTTTTTCCTCTACTCTTCTGTTACCCTTATTTTGTAGCGTGTCGCTTCCTTGTCTAAGGGTGGTCCCAAATTGGTTCCTGTACGCGGACGACTTGCTGGTGTTTATGTAGAGGTTTTCCCGTTCCCTATAGCATGGTTTCGCTCGTCTTGGGGGAGGGAAAGTTTCCTTAGCGATCGCACTCCGTGCCTCCTGTTGAGTGGTCGTTCGAGGGTTGGAGTTGTCGCCGGTGGCTCTCCCCGAGCTTTGTATCCGAGACTTATCCTGGTGCCGAGGGTCGAAAGGCCTATTCTCCTCGTTATTGCGTTTTCTAGCCTTATTCGTTGTCCGTACTTCTTTCCATTCCTCTTCCTGTGTCAAAAGTAACTTTGCTGTCTCCCGTGCAGTCGATAGCGAATTGCTCCTTGCACATTATATCTCGACCCAGTAACACGTCCACGTCGTTTAGAATGTCGTCCTCAGAAACAATCATCTTGACCATCTTCCTATGGTGGCGTCCCGCTGGCGACAAGGATACCTCCGTTACTCCAATAGCCTGGACGTTATGTCCTCTGGCGCTAATCAGACTCAGATCTGCAAGCGCATACCTGTCGATTCCCTTTTATCCACCAAGGATTTCCTAATCAGACTAACCGCCGAGCCAGTATCAATCAGGGTTTTGGCCAGCGTTTGATTTATCTCCAAGAGACACACTGAGGGCAGTTACTGTACTGCCAGGGACTGTACACTGGGTTGTCCTGCCTCGTACGAGGGTCTTCCCCTGCACTGGCAACATTGTGGGCAGTGGTGGCGCCGTCTTCGAGAGGCGGACGTCTCTGGCGCCGTTTCTATATGGTCCACTTCCTCCACATCAGGTGGAGGAACTGGTGGCCGTCGGCTGGGGGATGGACTCTGAGACCCTCGAATGCTTCGTTGCTGAGGGCAGGACCTAAACCAATGACTGCAGCTGAAACAGCTGCCCCTTCAGTTTTTGGGGCACTGTGGAGCCACATGACCTGTTTTTGCACAGAGCCGGCAACGTCGGTCGCTTTCTATGGTAACCACCCGTTGAGTACTAATCGACGTGAAATTGTCGTTCAGCACTTGTAGGTTAGCGACATGTTCCGCCCCGGCCTTGGTTAGTGCTGGATCCTGCAGCAAGATAGCCCTATCTTGTGCATCAAGTCTCGCCTCAGGCCCGTCCTAAATTGCGTCAGTAGCATGTCCCTGTCTTCCGTTTAATGCCGCTAGCCTCCTCAGGCTGAGCATTTCGCAAATCCTGTCTCTGTAACTCTGCGCCCACTATTTTCAACCTCGTTACGAACTCCGCAACTGTCTCATCTGTCCGTTGTATCGTACTCAATAGTTTAAACTGCAGGCATCGACACGGGCTTAAAGCGCTCGAGGAACCGCTCCTTCAAATTTAAGTACCGGGCGCTGTCTAACTCCGGCTCCGAGGAATAAAAATCTACGCGGGACCAGTCAGCTTATATTTTATTAGCTTGAGCACGTCATATTCCGACCAATCGTCCAACTTGCTACGTTTCTCAATCTCCAAAAAAGTGGCCCCGATATCCTTATCTGATATCTCGGGCAGGGTAGTGGCAATTATCCCCCACGAAAGCGCTGACGACCCGAACAATGAACAATTTGCTAAAGGGTTGGGGGAGCTGCATTTGGGGCGACATTTAATCCCGAAAAACTAGGTTTAGGGGTAGAAGTGGCTGTACCCAGATTTACTGAGGGGGATGTGAGAGGTTGAGTCATTGTAGGTAGGTTCTTTTTCCAAGCACCGGCGACTTCAACTATAAGAGAGGTTTCTCCGTTTGACATAAATTACGTCGCCTAACCTTGGGTACCCGTGTGGGGTTCCTAGTCCTCCATCGGGCGCCTCCCAGGTGGCGGATAGGGGAAAGCCTCCTAGATATAGGTGGTACCGAGGAAATCAAATACTCGGGGCGGACCAAAACTAGCACTGACCGAACAGTTACCGGTATAAGTAACCAACTCTTGATGACCAACGGCTTAGGGCGGAAGAATTACTAAGATATAGGGCACCTTCTTGCCCTTGAGATGAGAAATCATCTCCAAAGGCGGAGAAACCAATGAATGGTGAACGGCAGGAAGATGCAGAAGGCAACGGGAAACCACTGCAGTAAAGATCCAAATTGGATATCCCTAGTTAATCAACATGGCTGAGTGCAAGGCGAAAAATTCCGGAGTTTCTAGTCCCCTATTCGGGTCTCGGGGGGGGGGGGGGAAGGTCCGTCAGTCTTGAATGCAGCTAAGAAAAAGGAAAGAGACATAAGGATCGGTACGTGGAACATCAGATCCATGTTCGAGGCAGGTAAAATTCACAACATACTTCAAGAAATGCAGCCGCTCAATATAAACGTAATGGAACTCAGTGAAACTAGATGGCCTAATTCAGGAGAAATGAAAATTAATCAGTCAAAGATTTACTACTCTGGTAACAACGACACAAATCACCGAAACGGAGTAGCGATTGTGGTGGACGGCAACTTTTGTCAAGCTATAACTGGCTTCATCCCCATCACAGATAGAGTAATGACGATAAGAGCAACAACAACCCAAAGAATACTTAACATCCGATAAGAGTTGTTATGTCTTTGACGAAGTGATTAAACAAGACGAATAACAGAACTACTAATTCTTTATTGCTACAACTAACATAAATAACGATTCGTGAACTAGTGAATATAACGTAAATTAAATATGTAATTTTAAATGATTATGTACGTTTGTAAAACAATGAGCTGCACTTCCACAACACAACCTTCGTAGGTACCACCTTCTATCTTTCTTCTCTTCTCCAATGTTGCCGGCTGAAAAGTCCTATATCAAACTGGTGACATATGTAACATTCTCTCCTCGGCTATAAATTCAAACGCTGGGGCTTCTTTTTTATTCTAGTCGATCTTCGTAATGGTTCTTCGGCCCTTGGTGTAGACGTCAATGGTATGTGAATTGGCTCAGTGACGATTTCTTCCTTGGAAGGTGATTCATTCTCATTTTCGAAGTTGCTTGGAAGCTTTTCTTCCTCTGTAATTGGATCTTCTTTATTCGACTCCTTGCTGCTAATCTCAGGTACTGGAACATACGGTATCTGTAAACCATTTGGACCTTCGTATTTAGTCTTTCTAAGTTGTTCAGCATGTCGCTTTCCATCCACTTCAACTTCATAAAGTAAGCTACCAAGTACTTTTGTAATCCTTCCGAATTTCCATTTTCTAATTGGATTGTCATAAAATCTTACTTGAACTGTATCTCCAATGTGTAACTTTATAAATCTCTGTTCATTTGGACGTCGTTCAGTCATTTCCTTTGAGAGGTCTCGTTTAACTAGATCTATTCTTGTTCTAAAGTGTCGCTTAAACATAAGTTCTGCAGGACTGGAGCCTGTAGTAGAATGAACTGTTTTCCTATACTGCATTAGAAATCTGCATAACTTTAGTTTCAAATCACCTGGTTCATTCATCATGGCACGTAAAGCTTGCTTGAATGTCTGGACGTATCTCTCAGCTTGCCCATTATTTGCAGGATGATAAGGTGCTGTAGTTTTGTGCTGTATACCATTGGATTTAAGAAATTGCTGAAATTCCAATGATTTAAATTGACTTCCGTTATCACTTACTAAAGTAATGGGTAATCCAAAACGTGCAAATGTCTCTCGTAGTATTCCTATAGTGGCTTTTGTGGTCGTAGTATCAGTAGGTACAACTTCTAAATATTTTGTGTATGCATCTACAATTATAAGAAAATAGATGTTACAAAATGGTCCGGCGTAATCTATATGCAATCTTTGCCATGGCTATTTTGGATATTCCCACGGATGAATTGGCAATTCTTGACTTGGATTGTTTCTTATTTTACAACAATCTTTGCATTTATTAGCTGTAGATTCTATATCTTTGTCGATTCCTATCCACCAAACATAACTTCTAGCTAAGTGTTTCATCTTGACGATCCCTGTATGGGCTGTATGTAATTCAGTAAGTACTCTCTATTGTAGTGTTTTTGGAATCATTACTCTTACCCTATTAAATATGCATCCATCTTGAAGACTAAACTTGGCCACATCTTCTCCTGGTAAGTAATTTCCCGTTTGAAGCATTTCATATTTTCGTTTGCATTCAGGATCCTTGAGTGTTTTTTTTTGTTCCCTCAGGGCTCGTCCGCGGCCTTGCCGCCCCGATAGCACCGCAACCCTTGGTTGATTGTGCATACCCTTAGTCTTACTCCACCCATTCCAAGATCACTGTGCCTTGAACTAGTCTGCACAGCGATTGGTAGGGTGAAGTTTTATATTGCTCTGTCTCCGGTCTAGAGTGACCGTAAATCAGTTGTCTTTTCCGGTCCAGAGCTATACACTCACACAAGATGTGCTGGGCTGATTCCTCCCCCTCGCCGCAGAGTCTGCATGCGAGGTCCCCTTCGAACCTCCCCATTTTATGCAGGTGTTTCTTGACGGCCATGTGTCCCGTCAAGAGACCTGTTGTGTTTCTGAGCTGTCCTCTGCTAAGGTTTAGCAGCTCCACAGCTCTCTTTGAACTGGGTCCGTCAATTATTGACTTCCCATGTCTGAGCCCTGGACAGTCCGCCCAGTACACCTTGTGTTGGTTTCTGACCCAGGACTTAATGGCTTCCCTGGCAGTGCTCTTTGACACGCCCAGAGCCGGTTCTGGTCCCATAAATGGTTCTGCTGACCCTCTCTTCGCGAGACTGTCAGCTTCTTCATTGCCTTTAACCCCCGAGTGACCCAGCACCCAGATGAGGGTCACCTCATTCTGCCCAGCCAGGTCGCTCGTCTCGTCTCGGCACTCACTCACCAGCCAGGAATTTACCCGTGGGCTACTTAGTGCCTTAAGGGCTGCCTGGCTGTCTGTGGCTATGAGGATCCGCTTGTTGGTGTAGCCCCTCCTCTTGTTCTCCCGCACACAGTGCAGGATGGCGTACATCTCGGCCTGAAACACCGTTGCATGGGCTCCGAGGGAAATACTATGACTTACCCTCGGTCCTTCCGAGTAAACACCTGCCCCCGTCCCACGCTCCCCGCCAGATCCGTCCGTGAACCAGACGAGCGAGTCCCGTGGCATGCCCGGCGTCTCCTCCCGCTATGCCTCGCGATCAGGGATTTCCACTGTAAAGTTGTTTTCCCTGCACATTCGCGGGCTCGCGAAGTCTGACCTCATTTCAAGCATGGGCTCCTTCACGATCTCCTGAATTTTGCAGTGGCCCCTGAAGCCTGGGTTGATCTTCAGTCTACCATTGCAGGCTAGTCTGTATAGTCCTAGCCTGGCCTCTCCCATAATAACTAAGTGTAGGGGGGGTAGATCCAGCAACACCTCCATGGCGGCTGTTGGGGTTGAAGACATGGCCCCTGTGATGCCTAGGCAAGCCATCCTGTGGATCTTGCCTAGTTTTTGTTTGGCACTGGATTGTGTCACCTTAGGCCACCAGACCAGTGCCGCATATGTTAACGATGGTCTGACCACCCTTGTGTACAGCCAGTGGGCCATACTAGGTCTTAGTCCCCACGTTTTTCCATATAGCCGCCTAGTGACGGCTAAGGTCATGACTGCCTTACGCAGTATTTTTCCAATGTGACCATTCCAGGTTAGCTTAGAGTCCAATACGACCCCAAGATATTTTACCTCCCTGGCCATTGGAACGCTCCTACCGTATAGAGTGAGAGTTCTGTGGCTTTCACACTTCCTCCTCCTCGTAAACGGCACGACGGTTGCTTTCTCGGGGCTCACCCCGAGCCCTTGATCAACCGTCCACCCTTCCACCACTTTCAGTGCAGTCTGCATACGCTCCCACACTGCCTGTGTGACCTTTCCTCGGACTATGATGACAATGTCGTCCGCATAGCCCTGTACCTCATACCCCCCTCCCGAGAGCCTCCCCAGCAGGCCGTCCACGACTAGACACCAGAGCAAGGGAGACAGAACGCTCCCCTGCGGACACCCCGCCGCGACCCCCGCCAGCAGAGTCCCTCCCGCGAGTGAGGTGAACACCGCCCTGTCCCTGAGCATGGAACCGATCCACCTGCAGCAGGTCTCCTCTATTCCACGCTCCCGGGCAGCTGCCAGAACCGATCCGAACGAGGTGTTGCTAAAGGCCCCCTCTATGTCTAGAAAGGCCCCCAGCGCCACCTCCTTGTTCTCCAGCGTATTCTCCAGTTTCAGCACCAGTTGGTGCAGTGCTGTTTCTGTTGAGAATCCTGCTCTGTATGCATATTGTCCGCAGTGTAGAGGATATGCTTCCAGTACACCGCCCCTAATGTGCCGGTCGAGCAGTTTTTCCACTGTTTTCAGCAAGAAGGACATGAGACTTATTGGCCTCAGGGACTTTGCCTGGTCTGTTGGACGCCCAGGTTTAGGAATAAATACAACCCTGGCCAGTCTCCATGCCCTCGGAATGTACCCCAGAGCCAGGCTGGTCCTCATAATGAGGGTAAGCACCGGCGCCAGTATATCTATCCCCTGTTGGAGCATGATGGGCATTATTCCATCAAATCCCGGCGATTTGTATGGCTTAAAGCTGTTAATGGCCCATCTGATTTTGCTCCAGGTAACCACCTCTTTAGCGACTGTCCAGTCTACTCTAGATGCCCGCCTATAAGGCGCCTCTATTTCTGAGTGTTCCCAGTCCGGAGGTGATTGGTTTATTATGTTACAGCCGGGGAAGTGCGTCTGGAGTAAAATTTCCATAGTTTCCTCCCCCGAGCTTGTAAAGCCTCCCGTGGGTGTTCTAAGGGAGCCTATGTTAGTCTGAGGGCCCTTAGACAGGATCTTGTGTAGTCGAGCACTCTCGGACGTGTTTTCCACTTCTTCGCAGTGCCTCCTCCACGACTCCTTCTTGGCGTCCCTCAGTCTTTTGTTATAGGTCGATAGGGCCTGTCTATATTCATCCCATGCTCCCGACCTTTTGGCCGCGTTAAACAGCTTACGAACCTGCGTCCTCCTTTGCCTGAGGTCCTCGTTCCACCACGGGACGTTCCTGGTGGACACCCTCATTTTCAGGGGGCAGTTGGCGTTATAGGCCGAGGTAATTGCGTCTCGCAATTGGACTGCTGCAATCTCGAGGTCTATTGAATTTTTTATGGTACTCTTAACCCCCCGCAGTTCCACAGCCAGGTCTGCCCTGTAGGCTTCCCAGTCCGCCTTGCGGGGATCCCGGTACCATACCGTTTCTTTTCGACTTTGGCGATTTCAAACCGGATGTATCTGTGGTCTGAGCTACTCACTTCCCCAGACACAGCCCAGCTTTTAACAAAGTCACCCAGAAACTGGGTGGAAACTGTTAGATCTAAAACGTCCTCACGCCGTGTTGTGACGAAGGTCGGTTTATTACCCCTATTCAATATGTCTAAATTAAATTTCATAAAGAATTGTAAAAGTGCCTCACCCCTAGAGTTTGTGTCCGAGCTACCCCACAACTCATGGTGCGCATTCGCATCCATGCCGATGATGGTCTGCCATCCACCTGCTCTGCTACCCACCATCAGCTGCTCCAATTCGTTGGGTGGAGGTGGGTCCGTGCTATCCCCTGGCAGATAGGCTGACGCGACAGTAATGTCCCTCAGCCCATCCGCTCCTCCACATCGGATTTTGATCGTTGCCAGGTCCCTGGAACAGAAATTCATTAGAGGGAGAAACTCTATCCCTTCCCTGACAAAAATGCAGGCCCTCGGGTTCTCGCTGGATCTGCTGTAGATGAGCTTTCCAGTAGCTCCGCGAGTCCCTTGATCTCTCCTTTATAGGAGTACGGTTCCTGGATGAGGGCCACATCCGTGTTCCTCAGAGCCATTAATAGTCCGGCCGTGGCTGCCCTACTGTGTTGGAGGTTGACCTGAAGGAACCTAAGTCCCATTAACCCTTAGTTGCTTCCCCAGTGGGCGGAAGCTAACCCTTCCCATGCCCCAGAATGCCTTGAAGGAGGTTCTTTCAAGGGCTCTGTAAGATGTCGGGTCGATCGAGAAGGCAAGCGTCTGTCCTTTCTCCTCTGCCTTCCTGCTTAGAACCGACCAGTGTTGCGTCCCCAGTTCAGGGTTCTGGATCTTAAGTCTGCTGATCACCGTCTCCTGCGGGACGGTGTCAGGGATCCGTACGAGGACCTTGCGTCTCTTTGGGAGTTCCTTGGGCTCGACGGCTGTCAAGTCCGCCCCCTCCTAAATCTGACCGAGGCCACTGATCGTTTTCCGCAGCCAGTCCCGCGACTGCGGGCCGGCACAGGTTGTCCAGAGGATGCCCCCCGTCAGGCGCGTCTGGTGGAACTGAGGCGGGCTCTCCCCTTCCTGAAGAGAGTCCACCGCAGCTACCACCGCAGCCTGGATCAGGTCCGCCTTCCCCTGGTCTAGCGTGACCTCAGGATGGCGTCTGTCAATCACCGCCATCCCGAGGCCCTCCGCAGCCTCCCTGTAAGAGCCAGTCTGCGCCGGTGTTCCGACCTTGGTTCCTTTGGGAGGTCTGTCTGTAGTAGGCGTGCTAGAGCCAGAGCGCGGCGTCTTCCGACTCGCACTCTCCTCTTGCGCCTTTACAGGCACCCTGGCCCTTTTGGAACGTCTGTCTGTAGTGGGCGTGCTAGAGTTCGAGCGCGTCCTCTTCTGACCCGCACTCCCCTCCTGCGCCTTTACAGGTTTCTCGACCGTCCAGGTCCCGGCCGCCATTTTTTGCGCCCTCCGGAGCTTCTTTCTTTGCGCCCCGGAAAGACGCTTGGACTGCCGGGGCAGTCCCTCTACTCTAACAGTAGAGTCCTCACTGGTGGAGGGGCCCCCAGAGTCCGCGGAGCTCGCCGCCCTCCGGTGGGACCCTGCCTCCAGCTTGGGTGTCGGGGACAGGTCTCTGGCCGAAGCTACCCCCTGATCCCCCGTATCTACGGCGGTCGTGGGACCTCCAGAGTCCGCTGCCGCCCACTGGCTCGTCTCCGTTTCCGGGATAGACTCAAGGCACAAGTCTGTAGCCGGAGCCACTCCTCGAGCCTCATTGGTTTTGGTTTTGTATGTGTTTATTATCTTCATGTTGTTCCCACGGGAATGGGGGAAATACTGTCCACACCATCAGAACCCCCTGTGTGGTGCAAGGCGGGTTACTCTGAAAGGTTGCCTGGTACTCCAGAGGTTCCGTTCACGACACCATCGCCCTGGTGCCATCCATCCATAGGCACGGGTCACGTGACACCGTAGATTGGGGGAATTTAGTTCGACCTCCTTGTCTAGATCCGTCATGTTTAGTTATTAGCAGGGTCACCTCGTGCAGGATGCTGATTTTTACCGCGCATGACGGTCTTGGGGAAAGCTTCATCTGGAGTTTATGTTATTTCCACTTCCTCAGCTTGCCCCCTGGAGTCCTTTGGCCCGCGACTCCTTAACCCCTCCTTGAGTGTTTCTCTTCTAATTTCTTCTTTCGTAACTGGTAATTGTTCTAATTGATTCATATAAAATATTGAGTCTTCATCCAGTTTATTCTCTTGCTTGCATTTCAGATCGAATCTTGACAAAAAATCAGCATTAGCATGTTCTTTGGTATTCCTGTATCTGATTTCGTATTTGAATCCAGCCATGAAATTTGCGTAATGTAATAATCTTGTTGCAGAGCATGAAGGTAAGTCTTTAGTAGGATGTAATATTCTTGTTAACGGTTTGTTGTCGGTAATTAAAATAATTTGTCTTCCATAACAGTATTGAAAAAATTTCTTTAACCCCCATACAATTGCTGTAGCTTCTTTATCAAGTTGGCTGTAGTTATTTTCAGACTTTGTAAGTGATCGGGATGCAAAAGCTATAGGTTTCTCTCCCTGATCTGTAATGTGTGAAATTACTGCTCCCAACCCATTTGGTGATGCATCTGTTGCTAATAACAGCGGTAAATCTGGGTTGTAGGGTATTAGCACTTTTGAGCTTGAAATTTCTTTCTTTAACATCTGAAATACCTTTTCACATTCATCCGTCCACTTAAATTTAACATGCTTCTGTAGAAGATAGTTTAATGGATGTAACTTTGCTGCAAGGTTTGGTAAAAATTTCTGGTAATAATTTATCATGCCTAGTAGAACTCTTAATTCATTTACGTTCTTTGGAGTTTGACTTTTCACAATAGCCTCGACTTTATCAGGCATTGGTCGAATACCTGTACTGTCAATGATATGACCTAAGTATCTTATTGAGCGCTGCGAAAACTGGCATTTCGATTTGTTCAAATGTAAGTTGTTTTCTTAACCTTTTAAAAACTTTTTCTAAATTATGTAGTAAGTCTGGATATGTAGTACCTTTGACAACAATATCATCAAAGAAACAAGCAACTTCTGGTAAATCTTGAAGTACTTGATCCATAAAACGTTGCCACACATTTGGAGCTATTTTTATTCCAAACATGAGTCTTTTGACTTTGAATATACCTTTATGTGTACTGATGGCTTGTATCATGGAGCTGTTTTCATCTGCTTTCAAATGTAAGTAAGCTTGGTTAATATCTAAAGTGCAAAAATAGTTTCCTCCACTCATCTTAGCGAATATGCCTTGTACTTTTGGAATTGGATAATTATCATCTTTAATAAATTTATTTACTGTGGCTTTGTAATCGGCGCACAACCTTATCTCGCCATTGCTTTTCACTACAGGTACTATTGGACTACCCCACGATGAGTAATTCACCTTTTCTATTATTTTCAGCTTCTCTAGTCGATGTATCTCTTCTTCGATTCTAGACTGTAAAGCGTATGGCACTGGTCTAGGTCAAATAAATATAGGAGTGCAGGTTTCTTCAATTTTTATTGAGCACTGTAAGTTCGGTACTTCCCCAACTTCTGTTGAAAATATATCTTCATTTTTCGCAAGTAGATTAGTTAAAGCTGTATCGGAATCAACTTGTAAAACAGAGTGGATTTGGTTTATTTCTTACCAGTCAAGCTTCAGTTTTCGTAACCAATCTCTTCCAAATATAGCATCAACATTCTTTTGTATTACGTAAAGATTTCCTTGGGCAACTTGACCTTTGTATTTAATTTGTACGTTACAAGTTCATAATGGTTTAATAATTTCTCCAGTGTAAGTTCTGAGCTTTATTTCTGTATGGTTTAAGTGCTTATTTGGGCAAATTTCTTTAAATTTCTTGTAAGAAACTGTAGAGACTGCTGCACCGGTATCAAGTTCCATAGTGCATTTATTGTTATCTATAGCTAAGTCAATATTAATCTTCTGAGTGTTCAAAAAATTTACTGCAAGTATATTTATTGTAAAAATTTTTGAATTATCTTCTCTGTCATCCAGTTCTGAAATTTAATGTAGTTTAGATGAGTTTTTCTTCAAACATACTTTGTTAACATGTCCATTTTTCTTGCAATTTGTACAAAATAAGTTTTTACTTTTGCATTCAGGAGACTTATGATTAGTTCTCCTGCATTTGAAACATTTCCCCCATATCTCTTCTGGAATCTTTGTAGTAGACCTTGATTCTTTTGATTTATAATTTTTATGTTCATTTTTATAATTATTTTTATTACTTTTAACTTTATTTATATAATTTATTTGATCGGCAGGCTTGCTCATTTGCTTGCTTTCTAGCTTTGAAGATTCAATAGACACTGCTACTTTTACTGCATCGTCAAAAGTAATGTTTGAGCTTTGTTGTAATAATCTTTCTCTAATATCATTATCTCTAACCCCTCTTATGAACTGAGTTCTCAAATGAGTATTTATGGTAGATCTTGAGCAATGCTCGCACGTGAAATTACAATTTGTAGTTAATTTCTTTAATTCAGCTTGAAAATTTGAAATTGTCTCTCCTTCATGTTGTATTCGAGATGCAAATTTGTGTTGTTCGGACACTATGCTTGGTTTTGGACACAAGTGGTCTCGAAGAAGTATCATAATTTCTTGAAATTTCTTTGCTTTTGGAGGATCTGGTGCTGTAAGGCTCGTTAGAGTATGATAAGATTTCGGTCCAAGACAGCTGATCAGTATTTGAACACATTTCTTATCATTTTGTGGTGTATCATCTGTTAAACCTCTAAGTTCTAAATAATTCTCAAGCCTTTGTAAATAAGAGTCGAAAGTTTCACTAGTTTCATCAAATGGTTGCAAATTTGTTCCTTGTAAATTGGTTTTCGTAATGCCACCTTGCCTGGATTGTAATAATTCAGTCTGTAATCTGTTGTTGTTACTTATTTCAGTAATAGCTTGCGTCAGCTTCCCTAAAAGTTGCTCCATTTTTTTATTTTTTTATTTGCAGGACATTAGAAGGAAAAAGGAACGCCTAGAGGGCTATCAAGGCGATTTTTTTTAGGTTATGGGAGGCCCCTGATTCATAGGTTATGTAATAAGGGTTAAATCGGGTTTGGTACGGCGTCGTAAGTCGTCCAGATTGCGTTATTTGTGTATCTTGATAATATAACCAATTGCAGTTGAAGTAACCAGTTTTAAGTAAAATAAAACGATATGGCAACAACGCACAATTTTTGTGTAAAATGGATTGCAGGCGATTCTGTTTCCTACGTAGGCCGCTACGATCGTACTTATTGTAGATGTGGAAAACTTCTGCTAAATATTTGCTTGTGCAAGTAAATCACATATGTAAAAGCCCTAATGTAATATGTAGTGTATTTTTATTAAATAGAGTAAATGCTTGACTTACAGATTTCGTAAATAGAGTATTATTTACCCTGTTTCTATCCCATCCTCGTCGCCATTTCTGTTATGTCTTTGACGAAGTGATTAAACAAGACGAATAACAGAACTACTAATTCTTTATTGCTACAACTAACATAAATAACGATTCGTGAACTAGTGAATATAACGTAAATTAAATATGTAATTTTAAATGATTATGTACGTTTGTAAAACAATGAGCTGCACTTCCACAACACAACCTTCGTAGAGGTACCACCTTCTATCTTTCTTCTCTTCTCCAATGTTGCCGGCTGAAAAGTCCTATCTCAAACTGGTGACATATGTAACAAGAGTGAAAAAGAAATAGAACAATTCTACAATGAAATTCAACAAGCTCTAGACGTCACAAAGGACAGGGATATAACGATAATAATGGGAGACTTCAACGCAAAAATTGGAAAGGGGAAAGTAGAATATATCATTGGTGATTTTGGTTTGGGCACAAGATATGAAAGGGGGGATAGATTGTCACAGTTCTGTCAAGAGCAAGACAAGGTAATTTCAAACACATACTTTAAACTGCCTGATTGGAGACTTTATACTTGGAAATCACCCGCTGATAACACCAAACACACAGTTAGGAATCAAATTGATTACGTGTTAATCAATAAACAATATCGAAACTCCATAGTGTCGGCTAAAGCCTATCCTGGAGCAGATGCAGCAACAGACCATAATCCAGTAATAGTAAGGCTAGGAGTTTGATTGAAGAAGCCAAAATCCCAACAAAACAAAAAACATCTGCAAACCTTAAAACTCTAAAGGCCCAATAATAAGAGATCAATTGACCAAGAATATTAATAACGAACTAGGTAAGATCAGAGTTAAACCGAATGAAGATCCAAACATAATATGGGATACCATCAAAACCACGATAACGACTTCAACAAAAGAGTTACTGCAGACAAAGAATACTGTTCGCAAACAAAAACCATGGATAATTGACGAAATGTTAGAACTAATGGAAGAAAGAATAACGTACAAAAACATAGACAACAATGCATATAACCGTATACATAGTGAGATAAGAAAAAGAATATGTGAAGCCAAAAAAAAATGATACACAGAAAAATGTGCGGAAATAGAAGACTTAATAGTGAAACACGATGATCTTAACCTCTAAAAAAAATAGGGAAGTAGCTGGTATAAAAAGGCGAAACTAAATCAATATCTTGCTAGACAGAGATGGCAAAATAATCCCAGACACTGTAGGGAGACTAGCAAGATGGAAGGAGTACATCTAGGAACTATTCGACGATGACAGACAACAAGAAATAGTAGAAGAAGACACAGAAAGAGAGTTGGGCCCAACAATAACAAAGGAAGAAGTAATGCATGCAGTAAAAATGGCAAAATCTAATAAATCTCCAGGCCCGACGAAATTCCAGCGGAAATAATTAAACTAATCACAGAGGATCAAATGGACATATTGATGGAAATATTTAACACAGTATATAACACAGGAATTGTTCCCTGTGAATGGCTTAGATCGACCTTCATTACATTACCAAAAAAGATTAACGCAAAAGAATGTAGCGACCACCGAACCATGAGTCTAATGAGTCACGCTTTCAAAATATTCCTAAAGATAATACATCAGAGAATTTTTAGGAAATTAGAATAAGATATTAGCGAAACCCAATTTGGCTTCAGAAATGCAATGGGAACAAGAGAAGACTTGTTTGCCTTTAATGTGTTGACTCAAAGATGTATGGACATCAATCAACCGTTGTATGTCTATTTTCTTGACTACAATAAAGCATTTGATAGAGTCCGCCACAACCACCTTATTCAATTGCTTAAAAGAAAAAATATAGACATGAAAGATATTAGAATAATAAATAATTTATACCACAGCCAGACGGCCAATATCAAAGTGGATAATGAACTCTCAGAAGAAGTAAAAATAAAACGTGGTGATGTGTACTATCGCCGCTATTATTTAATCTTTACTCGAGAAATAATTCAGAGAGCGCTGGAGGAAACAATAGGAGTAAAGGTTAATGAAATACCCATTAACAATATCCGGTATGCAGACGACACCATACTCATTGTCGAAACAATAGAAGATTTACAGAGCTTAGTAGAGCCAGTAGTGAGGAGAGCGGACTTACCTTAATTATCAAAAAGACCAAATTTATGACCATTACAAAATCAGTTCAGCAACAGGAAAACCCATGGAGGACAGGTAGAGAAAGTCAGTAAGTACAAATATATTTGGGAACAACTGTCAATGTAAATAATGAAGTACACTGAAGAAATTAAATCAAGAATTGGATAAGCCAGAACCATTTAATAGAATGAGAAGCGTGTTATGCACTAGATATCTTAACATACAACTTAGATTCAGAATATTGAGGTGCTACGTTTTCTCGGTGCTGCTATATGGGATGGAATCCTGGACGTTAAAGAAAGATATAAGTGATCGACTGGAAGCATTTGAGATGTGATCATATAGAAGGATATTAAGGATAAGTTGGGTAGACATGGTAACAAATGAAGAGGTACTGGGAAGAATGAGAAAAGAAAAGGAAATATTGAACACAATTAAAATAAGGAAGCTGCAATATCTGGGCCACGTGATGAGAGGAGAGAAATATGTATTCTTGCAGAATATTATACAGGGAAACATACAGGGAAAAAGAAGCAGAGGAAGAAGACGCATTTCCTGGTTAAATAACCTGAGAAAATGGTACAACTGTAGTTCTGTTGAGTTGTTCAGAGCTGCAGCATCAAAAGTGAGAATAGCCATGATGATAGCCAACCTTCTAAGTTGAGATGGCACTTGAAGAAGAAGAAGAACCTTGGGTAAATGTCCATAACGACTACTCGGAGAAGCAGTGGACTAACTCCAAGAAAGAAAATAAAACTAAAAGTAATCGAATATTGAAAGTCTATATAAAAAAAAACAGTCCCCAACTTTAGTACCGACTATTCAAGTAAATAACCGACTTATGAGTCCCAAAGAATTATTTAATACGTGGTAAACTGTGAAACAAGCAGTTAAAACTCTTCAAACAAGTCGCTCCTAAAGTGGAACTGACCTAAAAATTATTTAACCCAAATTTTGGTAAAATATGAAACCAGCAATTAAAACTCTCCAAACAAGTCGCTCCTAAAATTGAACTGACCTGGAAAATTATTTAAAACAAATTTGGTAAACTATGAAACCAGCACGGAAAACCCTCCAAACAAGTCGTTCCTAAAAATGGAACCGACTTGGAAAATTATTTAAAACCAACTTGGTAACATATGAAACCAGCAATAATAACTCTCCAAACAAGTCGCTCCTAAAGAGGAACTGACCTGAAGAATTACTTAAAATAAATTTTGGTAAAATACGAAACCAGTAATTAAAGCTCTCCAAAGAGAGATAGAGAAAATGTTTTTCCCCCGAATGAGAATAATTATATCCTAGCTAGTTATTTATATTTATATTTATTTCGCCCTGAAAACCTGTAAATTTGCTGAAAAAAAATAGCCTCACAAAACATTTATACCTTATCTAATTAGGTTTACATCTATTCCGCCCTGAAAACCTATAACCTCGCTGAAAAATTCAAACCCCCTAACTATTTCACAAGTAAAACTTAAATAAACAGTCTAGTGGCTCTTCAAAACTTAGCTATAGGGTCCTAGTCATTCTAAACTTCATCTATGTTCCCTCCACAAATATTTTTTTTCTAAAATAAACAAAGGTCAAGATTGACTTTCACCCTAAATCTTGTGTCCCCTGTTGTTCAGAGAACAGGAATGGTCTTCAGAAGGGCCGTAATAGACGTACAAACATAATTGTTAAAAACACAAAAATAATAATTAAAAGTAGTTCAGTTTAGTTCTTTACAGCAAGGAATGTAAATATTGCAAATAATTAGAGGTCAAGTCATTAGTTTGACGACCCTATTCCTCCAATAAATATCCTAACGCTCCCGTTAACACTTGTTTTAATATAAATGTCTTTCTAAGCCTAACGTAAGTCCCAATTACTACGCGGTTTCGCTCATCTATTCCCCTAAATAAAATTAACAAAAAATTCCTAATATCCCTTTTGACGCAAGGCTTAGCGTTTACTTGGCAGCTGTATCAACGTGTTAATTTACCCAAGTAGGTATAGATTAGGCATTCTGGGCCCACCGCCACACCGCCAGCCACTGCGTCGGCGTGAGTTTGGATAGTGCCCTTTTGGCACTTCAAAACAAAAAAACTTTATTTCGAAATTACAACAAGTTTAATTATAATTCTAAAACAAAGGAGAAATACACGATGTTTAATGTTGAAACACTCGTAATAAATTCTAACATAATATTGTCTCTTACTTGTATATATAAAGTCAAACATGCTTAGCTAACATTATAAAATAAAACAACTTAAACTAAATAATTATGATGACTATGATTATTCAGCGGTTTCAGTACTTCCGCGTTGAACGACTGCTTCGATCCTATTACTCTACTGACACGAGATATCAGTATAGCATTATACAGGGTGCTGTAACTCCTCCCTTGCCAGATGAGATTTAGGGTACCTAAATCTTGAAATTGATGTCCTCCAGGGGAACTTCGTGGGTCTTCTTAAGTTCGTTGACGATTTTGGACTCGACGGCGGAACTGGTTATTCTGTCTTTAAATTTCCAAAAACAGAAACATGCTACTGTTAATAAAAGAACACAAACAGTTAAAGTAAAAACACTAATCGAAGTATGAATTACAGGAACACTTATTGTTTGTAGTAACTCCTTCTGATGCTGTAGTTGGGATTTCACTAAATTCAATTCATCTAAATTTATAGATTCTAGATGTAAAGGCACAATGTTAAGTTTTGAGTTCATGGACAGTTCACTAAATTTGAGTTCGGGTAACGGCACATAGAAAAGTTTTTTAATGTCAGATTGATGAGAACTTACTGTTTGTCCTTTGATTTTTACCTCACAGCCTTCTTCTATTTTTACCAGATAACTACCATCTATGGCCATGATTTTACGGTCATCGCTGCATCTGTAGTTGACTATATTTTCTACTGGAGAGATGATAATCCATTTACTTTCGCTGATCTTCTGAATCTTCACATCTTCTATTAACATTTGGTGATGCTCACAATTGTTATACTGGGTGGAGAACTTTATTAATTGTATTTCACAAGGGCTGTTTGGACTGATGTGATTCATTGTTTGAGCTTGACACAGGAATTCAGTTGGTCGGACCTCTCGACATGGTCCATCATGGAGTTTGTAATTTTCATCATTCAAGGAAAGGTATTTTGAATGGGGAATTAATGTTAGAAATGTGTGGGTCAAACTATTACGAATGGGAAAGGCATATAAATGATAGTAATCGTAATATGCTGACTCAACCAAAGGTACATCTAAAATGAATGTTAACTGAGTGGTTTTGTAATAGCTTTTAATAGTAATTATTTCTTCATAAAGGGCCATATTATCTATATTTACCTTATATGGCAAATTTCTTTTATGTCTTTGAATTTTATTAAGCTCTATCAATAAATCATCTGTTTCTAAAATAGAGGGATGCATTGTCTTTAATTTAGCAAACGTTATTGCATTAACTAAAGTCTACAAAATATTTTTAATTCCCGTTATTTCGGTAATTAACTGAACAAAGAGCATCTGAGCTATGATTACTATGTCCATGTAATCCTGTCTTAAGTCTTCAGCTTCAAAATTTTTCGTTAGAAATTCAATACGGTCTGCTATCTTTTTTTGATTGTTAGTCAAAATGTAAACTGTTTGATTAAATTTGGTAATAGCGGTTTCTGTTAGTGACATTTGATTTTTTTGAATTATTTCTAATTTATTTTGGTTACTAGTTAGCTCTAAAATTGTTGAGTCATAACGTTTAGCATCATTATCATCTAAATTTCCTGTGATTGACTTAATTACTGTTCCGAGTCCGTTTATCAAACCTCTCTTTTTTCGATTTAAACCTGATGGTATAATTTGTTTGAAAATTTTGTTAGTTTCACTTATTTCATGGAATAACACATTTTGAGAGTTTCGTAGTTCTTCATAATAGGATTCATTATAAGGGGAGTTTTGTATAGAGATGTTTAGGTGATAGGATGTGTTTTGTAAAAAGTCAAAGTCTTGTAAAAGTGGTTGTAGTTCAATCGTTCTAATCAATGTCCATTTATCAATTGCGTTTTGCATAGTTCCTATTTTTAGGGGTAGCAGTCCAGGGTTGTCATTCAGTCTGTTAAACTCTACCTGTCCAAGGACATGGGTGAGGAAGAGGATTGACCTGAAACATTAGGTCGTTTTAGATTTCGTAGATGTCGTTTAGCTATTTGTTTATTTTTTCTAATTAGTGCAACATTTTTATCTGTAACTTTTATCAATTCAAATGGACCTTCGAATTTTGGATTATTTTTATTTCGTTTATCTACTTTAGTATAGACATGTGTTTCCTTATTAAATAAAGCGGTATCATCTTTGGAATTTCTGCCGGACACAACTCTTAATTTATTTGTTTCTAAATTCTCTTTAATTTTTTCGTACATTAAATTTAGTTTATTTTTATGTTGTAATAGGTACTCTTGCAAGAGTTTTTGTTGATCGTTTATATCATACACATCTTTACTAGAAGTATGACCTAAAACAATATCAAAAGGGGTAAAATTTGTGGCTGAATGAATGGAATGATTGTATGCCATAATCGCATAACACATAATTTTTGTTATCGGGTCTTTTGGATAAATTTGACGTAATATGCGTATGTGTTCTAATAAAGTTGAATGCAAGCGTTCTATGAGACCGTTGGAATTTGGATTTCTGGGGGTGGTGAAATGAACTTTTATCTTGTGCAAATTAAATAATTGTTTAACAGTTTCTGAGCATAGCTCTGAACCATTGTCACTTACTATTTGCTCGGGTGTTCCGTAGTAAGAAAAATACTGAATTAAAGCATTACAGGTTTCGATTGGATTTTTACTACTAATAGCTACTGCTTGCCCTAATTTGGAAAATGAATCAATTAAAGTTAAATAAATTTGATTTTCAATTATAAATGTATCTATATGTAAAATTTGGAAAGGTCTACTTGGAGTTTCTGTAAGCATTAAAGGTATATTAGGTGGGTTACGGTCATATTTTGCTCTTTTACATATTTCACAATTATTTATAAATTCAGTAACTTTTTCTTTCATGTGTAAAAAATAATATTTATTAGCTATTTCTTTAAGAGTCTCATTAATACCACGATGATTAGTTTTAGAGGTGTGATAACTTTGTATTACTTCTAGAATATCAGCTGTGTCAGCCAAAGGAATTCTACGTTTCGGACAGCTTATTATTTCAGGGCCATTATCATTAAATAGTTCAGTGTAAATATTACTAAAGTCCTTATATAATTGATCGGTTTCAAAATTAAAATAATAACGTTTATTTGAAACGGTATAATCTCGTAAAAATTTAACAATATGGTCTCTATTATTTTGTCGAGGAATTTGCACTAAGTATTTGGTTTGATTATAAATTTTTACCTGTTTTACTGGTCTGGGATTATAATTTACTGGGGAAATATAATATTGATTCGGTTGTTTTTCTATGGGATTTTCAGATATTTGTATACTTTTTTTCGGTTCAACATTGACTTGAGAATGATCACTTTCGTCCGAGTTTTCAGTTGGTTTTTGTGCGAGTAAATTACGTCTTAGTTCACTTAAAGGGATATCTTCTGAATTTGGACTATTAGGAATTTCGATTGGGATAAAAGGCATTTCCGGTGGAGTCATAGGTGGTATATATTCATTTGTCGGCTGTGGTAATATCATACTTAAAGGAAGTGTATTTAGTTCACGGTCAAAGTCCTGTAAACGTCTCTCATTACTGTCTACATTATTAAACGTAGATGAAATCTCATCATCTAGAGCATTTACCTGTATGCGAGATAATGCGTCAGCGTTTGTATTATATTTTCCTTTTTTATATATAATTTCATAGTCGTACTCTTCCAATTTTAGTCTCCACGTAGTTAATATTGAATTTGGTTCTTTTAATTTCATTAACCAAACTAATGGTCTATGATCGGTGTAAATGTAAAATTTACGTCCGTATAAATATGGCCTAAAATATTTAGTCGCCCAAACTATAGCTAAAAGCTCTTTTTCTATAGTTGAATATTTTTGTTCACTATTATTTAGGGTGCGAGATGCATAACTTATTGGTTTATCACTACCTAAAGGTCCTTGCGATAACACTGCCCCTAAAGCTACATTTGAAGCGTCTGTCGTTAAAATAAAAGGTTTTGTAAAGTCGGGATATTGTAAAATAGGGTCATTCATCAAAATGTTTTTACAAGTTTCAAAAGACTCGAGGAAATCTTTGTCATGATTTATATTGGCATTTTTCTTAAGGCATTTAGTTAGTGGTTTAGTCAATTTTCCAAAATCGCGTATAAATTTTCGATGATACCCTACAAGACCTAAAAAGCCTTTGATTTCTTTACGGGTCTTGGGAAGTGGATACTGTTTTATGGCCTTAATCTTATCTGGATTAGGTTTCACCCCCCGATGTGTGATTATATGCCCAAGATACATTACTTCCTTCTTTAGAAATTCGCTTTTATCGAGCTGAATTTTTAGGTTGGCCTGTCTTAATCTTTCAAATACGTCTTTTAGTCTTTCAATATGTTCCTGAAGGGAAGTTGAAAATACTATGATGTCATCTAGATAGGAAAAACATTTTTCGTTTTGTATACCCCTAAGAATATTTTGCATTAGGCGCTCAAAACAGGGTGGCCCATTGATAACTCCAAAAGGTAGGCGTATATGTTCAAAATGGCCGAACTGCGTGGAGAAGGCCGTTTTTTCAATATCTTCTGGTGCCATTTCAATTTGATGGTAACCAGAAGCTAAGTCAAGAGTGGTGTAATATTGGCTTCGTCCGAGTTTGTCTAAGATGTCGGAAATATTAGGAAGAGGATATTTGTCCGGGATAGTTTTGGCATTTAATTTACGATAATCTATTACCATACGAAATTTCTGTTTACCACTGCTGTCCTTTTTTTTTGGAATCACTAATACAGGGCTGGACCATGGGGAACAGGATGGTCGAATTATACCTTGTTTTAGTAAGTCGTCTACTTGTCGTTTAACTTCTTGTTGTTGAACATGGGGTAAGCGATACGGTCTTACATAAACTGGGTCTGGGTCAGATAATCTAATATGATGTTTTATTTGATGTGAAAATGTGAGAGGGACTCCTTCACAATAAAATATATCTTTATATTCCCTACATAAAGCTTCAATTGCTGTTTTTTCTTCAATATTTAAATGATCAAGTCTAAGTTTTTCTAAATTTTGATTTTGAAGATATTCTAATTCTATCCCTGAGAAATCTACGTCCATGTGTTCGTCAAAGTGTTCAGTGAAATTTAATTCTGTTTCCGTAATTGGGTCAAGTTTCAATGGCGAGTTTAATATTACTTGTACATGTTTATCTGTACTATTCAAGACACTCACATATGAAAAACCCTGATCTACGTTAACTAATGACTGGTATTTCTACTCCAGGTCGCAATGTTAATTTCGATAAAACGCCAGTATTTGTGGAACAAGAAACTGGTATTTTAATAATTTTCTCTGTTCTTGCTTCTATTTCAATTTTAAAATTTTGATACGTTCTTTTATAAGTATTATGTTGTTCAGACGGCAAATAAAGTGGAATTACTGTTTTATCTGTAATTAATTTTCTATTTTTAAAATCTATTCTGGCTCCTAACCTTTGTAATAAGTCAGAGCCAATCAGACCATGATATTGGTTACTAATATCAAAAATGTAAAATTTATATTTTGCTTTTCCTGTGTTAAACATTAATGGTAAGGGAATTTTTGCAATTTCGTTATGTGTACTTGTCTGATGGACGGATTTGATTTGAAAATATTCATTTTCTATAAAATTTTTGTAATAAGTATAAGCTAAAGATGGGCACAATAAAGATTTCGTACTACCACTGTCCAACATGAATTTTAAATTTATACTAGGCACGATTACATAGGGTAGTTTTGGGCAATTATCTAAATTAACCTGTATTATCTGTTCTGATCTAAATTCAGGCTCGAATGAAAATTTTCTTCATGTTCGGTATAATCATTAAAATTATCTCTAGGTTCATAATAATTTTCAGGGTAAGGTTCTGAAAAGTTATCAGGTTCATAATATTCAGAATTTGTTTCATTATATTCATAATTTCCTTGACTAAAATTTGTGTCGTTGTAGTCATTGTTTTGTATAGGTCTGTCAGATTGTACTTCGTGATGATAAAGTTCCTCACTAGTATATCGTCTGTTTTGTGTATTAGGTATGTTATTTGTCGGTCTATGATTTCTGGTCGACGTTTCCATAGGGGTAGGCTTGTAAGTCGGAACGAAATTAGGGTTGGGTCGGAAAACATTTCTATTAGAATTTCTTGCGAAATTTTGTGAAGCAGGTTGATAATGAGGTCTCTGTTGTTGAATGTTTTGTTTTCTCTCAAAAGGATTTAGTTGTGGAAAATTATTTCTTGAAAATTGTGAATTAGATGGTCTTTTATTAAATGGTTGATTACTAGAAAATGATTTATGAAAATTACCTAGATTTTGAGAAGTAAAACTATTTTGGAATGGTTTATTTTGGAAATTGTTACTATTACTGTTTTTATTAGGGGTGTTAGTATGCATATATTTCATCTGTTTTTCGCCATATTGGAAATTTTCTTCCTCTACGACTAATGCCATAGCTTGCTCCAAATGTATAGGTTTTTGTAATCTAATTGCAAGTCCTAATTGTCCGTGCAGTCCATGTAAAAAGGTCTGCAAGGCCATTTTGTCATAAATTTCATTTTTTACTAAACGAATATTGTTATCATCAATAGTTAATCTTAATTTACTTTGTAGCAAACTTCTAGCATCTTGTATTCGCATACCAAATTGATAGGGCGTTTCATTTTGATTCGGTTTAAGTAACATTAAGTCTCTAGCTAAACAATCTTCATCTCTCTGGTCTGAAAAATATTGTTGTAAGAGAAGTTTTATACGGGGCCAATTTGTGGCATCTTCTCTACTAGCGATTAAAGATTTTGCTCTTCCCTCTAGTTTATTAACTATTATTCTAAGTATCCAATTATTTCGGTCATTATTTAAATTTTGTGTATCAACAAAAGATGATAAGAAATTTTCACAAGCTCCAATAAATAATGCCAAAGTGGCTTGATCCCCGTCATAACTGGGAATTGCATTAATATGATAAGATTCAATTTTGGTTTGTGCAGTAACGTTTTGTTCAGTCATTTTAATATTTGTATTTTCCAACGTAAAATTATTTTCTAAATGTAACACTAATTTGGCTGGTTTAATAATATTTTGTCTAGAAATATTCTTAAAAATTTTATCTGAGTCAGACATACACAATTATAAAATTTATGGGATAAATATATATAAAGGATAATGAAAATTACTCACAATAATTTTTCCATATGCTTAATTATGAAGTCGGCAATGTTGTCCTTCTTCGCTGACGATTTTTGGTCACTTCTATCTATACTTGACTTGGCCCTTCGAGGTTGGCGATGATGTCCTTCCTTTTGTGGCTGTGTTGTCTTATGCTAGTGGTGGCTTCTGCTGTTGAGGTTGGCGATGATGTCCTTCCTCGTTGACGAGTTTGTCACTTTAAATTTTGTAGGTTACAGGTTTTTAACGATAAAAATCGACGTGTACCTTTGCGATTTTTGTCAAAAATACACTTAAACCTATACTAACGACTGCGCCAGTTTGGATAGTGCCCTTTTGGCACTTCAAAACAAAAAAACTTTATTTCGAAATTACAACAAGTTTAATTATAATTCTAAAACAAAGGAGAAATACACGATGTTTAATGTTGAAACACTCGTAATAAATTCTAACATAATATTGTCTCTTACTTGTATATATAAAGTCAAACATGCTTAGCTAACATTATAAAATAAAACAACTTAAACTAAATAATTATGATGACTATGATTATTCAGCGGTTTCAGTACTTCCGCGTTGAACGACTGCTTCGATCCTATTACTCTACTGACACGAGATATCAGTATAGCATTATACAGGGTGCTGTAACTCGCGTAGCGACGTCAAGTGACATAATAGTGACGTCACTGTACTAAGAGCCAATAGGGGGCAAATCTGGGGTGACGTCATCCAAGATGGCGTCCAATATGGCCGACCGGAAGTGAAAAACGCGGGAAATTTAATTTTTTAAATAGCAGGTGGCACCACCAGTCAAAACAAGAGGACCGGTCATTTTGATTTTTGGGTAGTGTGACGTACGTAAAGATAGCGGTTTGCGCATGGGCAAACCCAACTTTGTTAATAGTAGATGTAGAGGTATAGTGTTTGGTATCATGGTAATCGTCTCGATGAGTAGAATTTAAATATGGCAGCTTGCGCATGCGCAAACCAACTTTGTTATTAAGTTGGTGTAGAGATATGGTGTTTGGTATCATGGTAATCGTCTCGATGAGTAGAATTTAAATACGGCGGTTTGAGCATGCGCAAACCAACTTTTTCTTATTAAGCGGTATAGAGGTATAGTGTTTGGTGTCATGTACTCGTCTCGACGAGTGGAATTCAAATATGGCAGTTTACGCATGCGCCGACCACATTTTTAGTTTTTAAGTTAAACCCCATGTGTTTGGTGTTATGTTAATCGACTTGATGAGTAGAAGCCAAATTTGGCAACATGGTGCCTGTCTTGATGAAATAGAAGTAAACAAACACCGGATGTTTGCGGTTTTGCAAGTCTGGGTACGCTCGGAATAGAAAATGTCTACATGATATAAAGAAAGGCCAACCGTTTTATTGAATTTGTGCTTATATCCCATAAAAAAACATGTAAAAAGACAAATTTGAGCAAAATAACATGTAACTTAATGTATTTTAGGTACACATGTTGAAGAGCCATGCAATTACCGTGCTTTTTAAAACGTATAAATGGCCAGCATATTTAATCAAAATTACAGTTGAAACATTATTTTGGCGAGAAGCATAAGTGATCGCAATAGCTTTTATAAGTTTACACAGAAGCCAAACAGAAAAATACAACCAACGAGAGTACATGAAGAGGGCTAAGAGGGCAGCGAAACCTATTTAACAACAAACCATGCAGCAATAAGGTCAGTTCAAATCTAAATGTTGAAGATACTCGGTGTACGTAATTATTAATTGTATCAACATGATGTACGATGATAGTAATCATTCTGAAGTCACAGATCCAGAACATAAGAGAAAACGGTATGACATAGATGACAATGATGGTCCTGAGATCACCAGATCTGGTACTAACTATGTTTGTGAAGATTGTTATTGGGGTCAAGATGCAGCTCTGCGACAGAATATTAGTGAGCTTAAGCAAGAAAGTAGAATGCTGCTAGAAACAAGGTATACCATTACCCCAGCTCTAAGTGTTGCAATTGGCATATCAAAAGCTGCCGGAGTGATTCCAATAATTAGAATTGTAAATACAAGCCTATATCCACCAAGTCCAAATATAGCAATCTCATCTAGCTCATGGAAATAGGATTATTTTATTTCAACACTGACAAAACCAGCTGAAGACTACACATACTTTGATAAACAACTTATAACCACTAAAATCTACTTGTAGCCAAGTCAATCTGCCACAAGTCGTTCAAATATTTTATTATGGTACGCCTACGTTTAGGATATACCAAACTATGGTAAAACTCATGGTCACATATGTATCTATGTTATGGTGGCCAAAAGGAGACCAGTCTCTCCAGGGTACAACCAACGACAGACAGCTGTCTGTCCTGCTAGACATCTGTCTGTCGAGTTTACTGACTATCATGGGGAAAACTCTGGCTACAAGTACATTTTAGTGGTTATAAGTTGTTTATCAAAGTATGTGTGGACTCGTTCACTTAAATCTAAAAATGCTGAAGAGGTGACTAAAGCTATGGTCGATATTTTAGCTAATAGTACAGCATCCTCTAACATTCAATCTGATCTTGGCCGAGAATACTATAACTCTAAATTTAACAGCTTAATGAAAAATATGACATTAATCACCACAGCACTTTTAGTGTGAAGAAGGCTGCAATGGTGGAAATAGTCATACGTACCTTAAAAGAAAAGATATATAAAAACTTTAACTTATTTGGTTTCTATAAATGGTTTAATCGCACAACTGGTGTAAAACATCAAGATGTTATTAAGAAAAATGAAGAGCCTATTCTTAAACAACTCTACACAAATATTAAAGTGTTTGATCAGATATGTGAAAACCGGAACCTGTGATTTGGGTGTTCTCCAAGTGTACTTAATATGTTTGATCAGAATAAATTTAAAGTGGGTGATGTTGTACGTATAAGTAAATCAAAAGCTCAATTTGAAAAGGGGTACACACCTCGCTGGTCAACAGAGTTATTTAAGATTGTTAGTGTCCATTTCACAAATCCAGTAACATACTTTCTTGAAGACATTCAAGAAAAACCAATCAGTGAAGGGTTTTACGAGAGAGAACTACAAAAGACTAAACAAACAGACATCTATCTGGTTGAACACATCTTGAGGAAGAAAGGTAAGAACCTCTATGTAAAATGGTTGGGTTTTGATAAACCTCATAATTCTTGGATAAATGCAGATGATGTTAAATAAGCTTATTTTTAATGTATTAATATACTCAGAACAAAAGTCTTTGTTAAAATTAATGTTTTTAAAATTTTCCATATGACATATATATTACAATTAAACTCAGTAAACAATTAAAAATTATGACGTAAATCAATAATATCCTGAATAAACTTCTCTTGTGGTACATCTGCTAATTGTAGATCGTTTCTATTCGTCTTAAGGTATTTTACTTCGGTATTTATTCTATTAAAGAGATTTATAGAATTTGGCTCATACAACATGTTTAGAACCACTTCGGAATTGAAATTTTTATTTTTAAAGTTCCTAAAAGCTCTTCGAAAACTTTTCTTCTGCGTTCTCACCGCATGATATGGGTATGTAGCGTCTTTCTCATTACTTGAAAGTAAACCAAACACACGTATTTACCTGGGTTATTTGGCTTTGGGGATATATCTTTGAAATGTTCTGTGACTTTAGCATTTGTTTCTCGCATACGCTGCACTTCATCATCTATCTCCAATAATTTTACTTCAATTTCTTGGAGGTTATTCTTGTATTTTTGATTTAATTCATTAACGAAAAAATCAAAAATAATTTGGTTACACTTTTCATAGAAAGAATTGGATATCCAGCAAGCCAAATTTAATATCAAATCTTTGCAAACATATGTACCAGATATCAAGTAGTTTTCAATCTGCGCTCCGCCAATGTTTACCAAGTATGTAGCAGTTGTAGGTATTAAGTCAACTCCTTTTGCTGGAACATTTGGGGAGCCGGTATTCCGGCTCCCCAAATGTTCCTTTAACTTACTGTTGTAATAGGCAATCAGCTCTTCAGTTTTCTTATTTTCCAACCAATGTCTGAATCTTTTCTCACCACTTTTACACAATTTTGTTGCATTGAAATAACCAGTGTTCTTATCAATAATTAATTGAAAGTCTCCAAATAAACCATACCAAAAGTTGTGTTTAATTTGCTGGTAACACACATCACTTAATGTAGCAATTTGAACATATAGAGCAGACTGAAGTACGTCTTACTTCTAAGACAACAAAATTTTTGGATGAGCTTACGAATGTGTACGACAATTTATAGATGTTGACACCACTCCACGGTTTAAAACTGTGTTTCTTAATGTTTCACACGTCTTACTTAACTAATAAATAAAACATATGTGTTCAGTTTATGTATATTTATTAACAAACATGTTTACGATATATATCTTTTAATAACAGTGTCATATTTAAAACAAAAGTACATCAACATAAATATAGTTAGATATACAAGAAAACCAGCTGATATAAACATAGAAATATAATTTGAAGTGAACCGATATGAATCAGTTAATATGAGGGTTCTCCAATCAGATGTCTCATCACAAGTACAGTTATCAAACACGAACATAAGTTTATAGCGCACCATATCACTCTTAATTTTGGATATGTTGTATGTTGAAACTTCAAGCATCTCATCGTAGTTTAGGTATGTTGCTGGAAGACTAAACCATTTCATACAGTTATCGTCACCGAAACAAATTCTCACTTCTGTAACATTTGGTGGTGTGTAGATATAAATCATATTTTGGCTTAGAGCGGTTAGGATGATGAAACCTGCTTTAAAATGGGCCATTGTAGATCGTGTGTATTTCTTTAAAACGATTAAGTACTTGCCACTTTGCAAAGTGTAAGCATTCTAACATACAAACTCGGAATGATGATTCATAGTATTTTAACATGACTTTTGTGATTTTTATAACCTCCTCGTCACACGGTAGCTCCTTCTTATTAACACATTTGAGAACATCAACACAGTAGAGAAAATAACTAGGTCAAATATCAAACTTAACATTACTTAGAAACTTCACATTTTCGTTGATGATTTCAACTAGATCTAGTAGCTGTTGAACTGCATCTTCGGTTAAATAAAAAGTAACAGTCATCTGAGATTGATATACCTTTACTGCTTAGTATTTTAATTGGTTTGACGATACATACTCCAATATTTTCAGGTTCGATCTTTATACTTTTGGTAAAGTACTCTTCAGCTGCTTTTGTCAGTGTTGAAATAAAATAATCCTATTCCCATGAGCTAGATGAGATTGTTATATTTGGAGTTGGTGGATATAAGCTTGTATTTACAATTTTAATTAATGGAATCACTCCGGTCGCTTTTGATATACCAATTGCAACACTTAGAGCTGGAGTAATGGTATACCTTGTTTCTAGCAGCATTCTGCTTTCTTGCTTAATCTCACAAATATTCTGTCGCAGAGCTGCATCAATTCTACTCATCCAGACGATTACCATGATACCAGACACTATACCTCTACGTCTAATATTACCAAAGTTTGGTTTGGGCATGCGCAAATGTCTCATTTAAATTCTACTCATCGAGACGATTACCATGATACCAAAGACTATACCTCTACATTTACTATTAATAAAATTGGGTTTCCGCATGCGCAAACCGCCATTTTTACGTACGTCACACTACCAAAAATCAAAATGGCCGGACCTCTTACTTTGACAGGTGGTGCCACCTGTTACTTAAAAAATTAAATTTCCCGCGTTTTCCACTTCTGGTCGGCTATCTTGGACGCCATCTTGGATGACGTCACCCCACGTTTGCCCCCTATTATCTCTCAGTATAGTGACGTCACTATGACGTCACTCTAAAGGCGCTACGCGCCGGCGCAGTGGCTGGCGGTGGGCCCAGAATTTATTTTCTTATTTATTTTCTTAAGGGTTCAAATCCCACTCGCATGTCACCAATATGTAACGGGCGCTCTTGTGCTCCCCGTAAGGTTATTTAGATGATTACATCTCTTAATCGGTCCTAAATGGTCTATGAAAATGTGTTATTGGAATGAATACTGTAGAGCATGGGAATATTTAATTTTAAACCCCAATTTTACTATACCTACTACACTATCATATACCCTGCGACCTCTCACGTCGCCCTTGTACGAGTTTATAATAAATTTCGGGTGGTTGTTTCACTATATCTAGAATGATATTTAGTCGTTTACTTTAAAATTACTTTAATATAATTTAAATGAATTTAACACATAAGATTTACAATAGAAAAAAAATTGAACAACAATGTTTATTAATATGACTACTTAATTGCGCCTCTGAGAACGAAGCGTTAAATCTTGGGCGCCTTAAAAGAATAATAGCTTAATTTACCCTTCCAGTAATTTACAAGGCTTTACTTGTTTCCAAAATTTGAGGCGAATTACACTTACCCCTTTCGTTAGAATATTCCAGTAAGAAAGAAAACAATACTGACCTTGCAAGGGCACTCCAGTACCCCATTTCTTGTAGGTTTGAATAATTATCGAGCGATAACGATTAATTAATAAAATTAAAATAATCAGGAAAACTATCTGTTTAAACCTCTAACTAAACACTGTCACTGAATACCACCGTGAACTTCCGTGACCCGCGCTCCACTAACTGTCCTCTGCGTTTTCCCCTTCAAAGAAAACTGCCTTTCCTGATTTGACATAGTTAAAATCCGAACTTTAACCTCCTATGTCAACACTCCTGGTAACGGTTTTATTCCAAGTATTTTCGTAATATCTCAACTCGGTCGTGCGATTTTGATGATGCCACGGTTTTGAGTTTCATCATCTCTCCACGTTTCTATCAGCAAAGTATCACGGTCTTTACCCGGTGTTTGCTGACATTAAATTTTCATTCGATAAATTAAATGTTGCAATGATCTACTTAATTTGTATTTTCATACATTCGGACAATATTAAATTAGCGAATTTTTGTATTGTATATAGGCTGTCCCGTAATTACCAACTCCAAATCAAATAACAACATTATTAAATGGTATCTAGTCAATACATAGACTGTCTCGCAATTACAAGTTCCACTTAAAAGACCACCCTATTTAGCGGTATCTATGTACTATATAGGCTTGCGCATAATGATAGTTGTCTTCTTGGACACTAGCCAAAACTCAAGCAGGAAATCGTGCTTACAAAAATTTAAAGAAAATTAGGTAACAGGTTTAAAAGGTAAGAATTTTCACTCGATCCCACTAAATCTCTGAAAATAGAGTCTACATAAAGCTGAGGATCAAAGGAAGAAAAGAAATTAAGTCAATAAAAAAGGTAAATTTATTCAATTTTTATATATATAAATCTGTTTAATATTGGTTATAATTCTTATAAGATAACTCAATTTTTATTTGCATAGAGATATACAGGTGTTCTAAAAGTGTCACAATTTGAGTTACAAATTAATTTAAATAATATTGAACCCTATAATTAATAAATAAATAAATTTAAAGGCGCCCAACTATAAAGATACAATCTGAGCTTAAGTGAAACATTACAATACTAGTGTATACAAAGATAGGAGTGTTTATGATTGAACCTTTAAAATATCAGGTAGCCAATCGATGCTTTGAAGTATCAGGTAGCCGAACGAAACAGTCCCTCATACCTTCAAGGGTAGGTAGCTCTCAGTCCGCTATGCACTGGACATTGTCAATTGCGATCCCGTAGATATAACTTCTGCTAAAGCTCGGTCGCTGGTGTGCAAGCTTGTAACATAAGATGTAAATATACTTATCGTTCTACACATTGCGTGTCATCATTCAACACATTGCGTGTTTATAAAAGTATTACCATCCTCAACACATTGCGTGTGTATCCAAAGTGCAACCCAAGGTGATTAACCTCGTTTCTAATGAAACAGAATCACCATCTATCGAAACATTGGTCCTTCTAGAACCCGATATAAAGTGCGAAAGTGATTGTTACCTTTTAAACAGTTTTTTCATTCGGATAGTGCATCCGCATAGAAATTATACCAAGAAACAAAAAACCGCCAGTGTCTCCAGGCAGAGAAGTCCACATCAATCAGATTCTTCCAAGGGCGGCGGCAACAACGCAGCAGTCTCCACAAGCAAGCCAAGGATCTAAAGTAAGGGTAAGTTGCACCGTTTTTATATGCGTTTCCACTTGATGTAAACTTGTAATTGTTCGTTTAGTTAATTATTTCTCACAGCGGTGTGCTTGGCAGACAACCCCCATATTTACATTTTTTTATTATATTTTTTTGCACATTATTTCGTATTACACTGCGTAATCTATTAATCATTATTGCAATACTTTATTAGTGAAAAATTGAATTACATTTAATATTATTATTCGTTGCATTTTCTTACATTACGTAATAATAATAATAGAATCATTTATATCACGCGATTCCTGGTCATCAATTGAAAATTAAATAAATCTAATAGTTTCATTCGTTAAAAAAAATGGCAGAGTTAAAATCTCTAAAATCCCGCAGAGGTATTCTGCGTGGTCATCTTAGTCGCTTCGAAAAATACGTAAGTGCTATTAATGAAATCGAGTTCGGGGATTTTGAAGAGCTTACAGAACGGGTTGAAATAATGCAAGGCTACTTTGCCGAATTTAATAACGTGCAAGACCAAATAGAGGAGCTTGAATTAGATAATTGTGAAGAACACGAAACTGATAGACAAGATTTTGAGGACAGACATTTTAAAGGTGTAGGTTTAGCAAAAAAATACTTAAAGCGGCAATTAGCCAACAATCAAACTGTAGCTTCATGTTCTAATAGCGGTCCCTCTGATCCTATAGACTTAACGAGTAGCATTTTGAACACTAAATTACCTCAATTAAAACTGCCAGAATTTTCCGGGTCTTATGATAAATGGACACAATTTCATGACACCTTTACTGCGTTAATTCATACTAATAAAGCACTAAGCGCTATTCAGAAATTTTATTATTTACAAGGATGCCTCAAGGGCGAAGCGACTCAGGTAATAAGTTCTATTGCCGTTTCTGAAGTCAATTACGCTGCAGCATGGCAACTTCTTGTTGAAAGATACGAAAATAAGAGAGCTATTATTACTTCACATATTAAGGGTATATTTGAATTAGTTAACGTGCAAAGGAATTCACATGAATCATTGCGTTCCTTTTTAGATACATTTCTTAAACACTACCGTTGTTTGCAAAAACTTGATGAAACCGTAGAATTTTGGGACACATTGCTATTTTACATAATAACCTCTAAATTAGACATTAACGCTAGACGAGAGTGGGAAGACAAAATAAAAAATGTACAAAATCCAAAAATTGAGCAATTCATAAAATTCGTTACTGAGAGATGTAATTTCCTTGAAAATTTTGAATGTAAGGCGCCAGGTATATCTAGGCCGCCTCCATTTCAAAGGCCTCGGTTTAAGCAACAGACCTGTATATCAATGAATAGTGTTTCTTGTTTGTATTGCAAAGGGTCTCATTTTATTACCGCTTGTAAAAGACTTTTAGAATTGCCGTTTGAAAAGAGGCTCGACGAGATTAAGGGATAACGGCTTTGTACAAATTGTTTACGGCCGGGTCATTCTGTTGCTGCTTGTCGATCGTCTTCGTGCAGATTATGCCATAAACGACACAATACAATTTTCCATTTCGAGGTAACTACTCCGAAGGTAAATATACCTGAACAAAATATGTTTGTAAATAACCCCATTGTAAATAGACATTCATCCCAGGAACCTTACTTTGAAGTGAGCCGCGAGGCGCCTGATATTCCGACTCTTGTAAATAATACGCATTGTGCGTATGCCCAGGCCAACACCTTCGTCTTTCTCTCTACTGCCATTGTATATGTAAGAAATTGTAAAGGAGAATTAGTTAAATGCCGTTGTTTGCTGGACAACGGTTGCCAATCGAACTTCGTCAGCAGACAGTTTATGAATATGTTAGGGTTCTGTTCTTCGAACATTCAGATGCCAGTTTCCGGTATCAATGGCACGGTGGTTAATATCTCAAATAAATACATAATAAATGTTTACTCAGGACAAACATGGTATAATACTGAAATACCTTGTTTAGTAATTGAAAAAATTACCGACTGCATACCACAGCAAACAATTGACGTTTCAAAACTCTCAATACCCGCGAATTTACCTCTGTTGGATCCAGATTTCAACAAACCGCTTCAAATTGACTTATTATTGGGCGCTGGAATCTTTTACGAACTGATGTGTGTGGGACAGATTAAATTAGGTCGCAACCAGCCCATATTACAAAAAACTAAATTAGGATGGGTAGTTTCGGGTCCTATGCCCATGTCGAGCTATCAAGAACCTAAACAATATTGTTTATTTACGCAAAACAATGCAAACTTAGACGTACTAAATGAAACATTAGACGACAATTTTTTAAACAGGAGCCATATATCAAACTATTCAAGAAATATTAGCAATATCTCAGAAGAAAGGCGTACTGTAAGTTTTCCATGCCTTTTATTAGCCACTCAAACAGATTTCACATGCTTCGAAAGATTTTCTAACTTTTCTAAATTACAACGGGTGATTGCATTTTGTTTGAGATTTGCAAATAATTCTAAGTGTACTAAGGCTTCTAGGAAAATTGCACCGTTATCTAGTGCAGAGATAACACAAAGTACAGAAGTCATAATAAAGGCAGTGCAAAAACAGAGTTTTCCGCAGGAAATTTATTGACTTAAGCAAACTAATCAAGTACTTCCCGCTAGTAAACTCGCTTCTTTATCCCCCTTTTTACAAAATGATATTATACGTGTATGGGGTCGGCTAATTAATTCTAACCTAAGCTTTGATAAGAAATTTCAAATTGTTTTACCAGACAAACATCATGTCACCAAATTAATAATTGAGCAGGTTCATATACAAAACTTACATCCTGGTCCGCAAACTACGTTGTCAATCGTGCAACAAAAATATTGGCCGTTAAATGGCAAATCAACGACAAGGCGTATTTTGCACAATTGCGTGACCTGCTTTAGAGCTAATCCTAAGGTAGTTTCACAAAAAATTGGCGATTTTCCGGCGGACCGGGTCATCCCAACTAGAGCGTTTTCATGCTGCGGCGTAGACTATGCAGGACCGTTTAACATTAAAGATGGTAAAACAAGAAACCGGAAATCAGTAAAGGGTTATGCGTGTGTTTTTGTGTGCATGTTCAGTAAGGCCATTCACCTCGACCTTGCGCGGGACTTGACAGGTGCGTCATTTTTAAATGCTTTAAAGCGTTTTGTATCTAGGCGCGGTTTTTGCAAAACTCTATACTCAGATAGCGCCACAAACTTCAGAGGCGCTAACAATGAAATGAAGGCTATTAGACGGTTATTAAATAACCAGCCATTTCAAGATTATTTATCACAACATAGTATTGAATGGAAATTTATACCTCCCGGGTCACCTCATATAGGCGGCTTGTGGGAGGCGGGGGTAAAGTCTGCGAAGCACCACCTTAAGCGCGTAGCAAACCATTTTAATTTTACATTTGAGGAACTTTACACCCTCTTAACTCAAGTGGAAGCGGTATTGAATTCGCGGCCACTAACTCCCTTGTCGGATTCACCAAACGATTTGGAGCCCCTAACACCAGGTCATTTCTTAATCGGAGAGGCGATGGTTGCCGTCCCTGACGCTAGTTGGTGCAGTTTAGATATAAGCCACGTTTCACGGTACCAACATCTGCAACAAATGCAGCGTCATTTCTGCTCCACGTGGTCGCGAGAATATCTTCACTGTCTCCAGCAAAGGTCAAGGTGGCGTTTCAAACGGGATCTCTCGAGGCTTGAGGGAGCTCTAGTGGTGCTCAAGGAGGATGCAACTCCACCTGCCCGGTGGCCTATGGGAAGGGTCACCAAGGTGCATACAGGACGTGGTGGTGTTGTGCGAGAAGTGTCGGTGAAAACTCGTAGTGGTGAAACTAAACGAGCTGTTTCCCGTATTTGCTTATTGCCTATAAGTGGTATCTCACATGACAACGTTTGTGTTGAATAAGCCACAATTAATTTACACACTTTTTTGCTTGCCTGCATTAATTTATCATGAAATTATGTATGTTTCCTTAATTTTAGTTTTTTTTCTTTCTTTCCAATTTGTTTAATTGATATGTAAATCAAATATGTGTAGCGTTCATAAGTATGGGATTTAAGACGTATTGGTTTATATTGTATTAGCCACCATGCGATTCGCACCGCAGAATTATACTGTTTATTTTTAGTTTAGATTGTTGAAACTATGTTGTTTCAAGGGCGGCGGTATGTTTATGATTGAACCTTTAAAATATCAGGTAGCCAATCGATGCTTTGGAGTATCAGGTAGCCGACCGAAACAGTCCCTCTTACCTTCAAAGGTAGGTAGCTCTCAGTCCGCTATGCACTGGACATTGTCAATTGCGATCCCGTAGATATAACTTCTGCTAAAGCTCGGTCGCTGGTGTGCAAGCTTGTAACATAAGATGTAAATATACTTATCGTTCTACACATTGCGTGTCATCATTCAACACATTGCGCGTTTATAAAAGTATTACCATCCTCAACACATTGCGTGTGTACCCAAAGTGCAACCCAAGGTGATTAACCTCGTTTCTAATAAAACAGAATCACCATCTATCGAAACAAGGAGTATATAAATCTACAAATATTACACATATAAAATACTAAACATTATACAATAATTAAACTATACTCTATATATATATATATATATATATATATATATATATATATATATATATATATATATATATATATATATATATATAATTTGGCATACATATAACCATGTAATGTATCTGTTACATATATGCGAGTGCATCTAGCTGCTTACATTTCTGATATAAATTATCTTACATGAAAGTTACTTGATACATAACTGTGGCTATTGAAATAGCAAGTGGTATGTAATATTTATGTATCTGATTTGTAACTGTGTTTGCTGGGTAGCTTACGCGCTGGATACCTCCTTCACTTACAGAAACCAAACCCAATAGTGGAGCCAGAGAAGTAGTCTCCCTGTCCCAAGTCTGTAGTCCGTATGTAGTATGGACCAGTTTCAGCAAGTAAGGGCAACAACAATCAATGGTTTCGTCTTGTTTGAAGGTAATCAAAAGATAGTTGTTTAGATGTTTCAGTATTCGAGAATGTGTTTGACAAAGATAGAATGAACCAATATTGTTGTGCCTTCCCATACTAAAGTATGCTCTCATTTTATCTTGTTTATCACAAGCCAGATCATCAAATATAAACACAGAGTTATCTAAGCCTTCTTCTGGATCTAATGTTTCATCGTTTTCACTATATGGATAATAACCAACACCTTTTGCAGCATCCGACACCTGCTTCAACATCTTGCATTTGGGTTGGTATAAAGACTTTGAATACACATGCACGTTATCAAACTTTAAACTGTTCACACAACAAACTTAAGATAACCTTTGTTTTGCCACACTCGCTCGGACCACATATGATACATCTAACGGTGTTTGGGAAGAAAGGACCATGCCTTTGCTGTTGTTCTGAGGATGTATCAGCAACATCATATATATATATATATATATATATATATATATATATATATATATATATATATATATATACATATACATATATATATATATATATATATATATATATATATATATATATATATATATATATATATATATATATATATATATATATATATATTGTAATAGGTAAGATAGAAGCGTGTTTAATGGTATGCATCTTGACTTAAACTAAAACTAACCTGTTGGATGTAGGTATAAATATATAGAGATACAAGTGTCGTACAGTCAGTATCAATGTTGGTGTCACAGGGCGAAGCTCTTGTTAACACTGCCATTAACAAACTGATGCCTGTTGAGTTGCACATACCTGGTTATCAGTTTTTGTGGTCCAGGGACTAAACTTAAAGAACGTCTGGTTAGAGGTGATCAAGGTATGAATCCTCTAGATCGTAATTGTAGAGACCACGATATTGCCTATTCTTAATCAAAACAGTTAAGTCACAGACATCTAGTCAACGAGGTGTTGGAAAATTGAGTGGGAGAAAGAGTCAAGTCGAAGGACGTAAGTTTCGGTGAAAAAATTGCCGCTTGGAGCGTTACAAACACCATGAAAGCTAAACGAAAACTTGGTATGGGTCTTGATGTAATCAGCTCGAAATCACAGAAGAAAGATCCCTTTAAAAACATACAAGTTTTATTGGAAAAGTTATAAGAGGTAAAAACCTTAGTCTAACAGAAAAAGCTGTTTGATATGACTCATGCGATCGTTAGAAAAATTGGGGGATGTAAGAATGCTCAGAAATCCCGCGTCATTCCTATACCTAAAAGTGGAGACTTCCTGCCGCCATTACCGTTGATTTTTGGTGACCTGTCTGCACTAGGTGCTCTGGGTGGTGATGCAGCTGGTATTGCTAAAGCAGCTAACGATGCTAAAGCAGCCAAACACAAACTAGAAGAAGAAGAACGCCACAACAAAACAATGGAGGCTATCGCTATCGATAAGAAGAGAGGCAGTGTGTGCAATGTGTAAGAGGTTGGGCAAATGCCTGTATCCGAAGAAGCAGCGTAGCGGTAGCGTAGCGTTACAAAAGCCAAAAAACGAATAAAATGTTTACCAGCAAGACCACTCACAGATAAAGACGACACGAAATTTGCTGGTAAAATGAAGATCCTAAATTTTAGAGAAGTATACATGCGCGACACTCTTACATCAAGTGGACCACGTAAAAATCAATCGTTCATCATAAATTTACAAATAAACAAGGAATCTGGCAGTCACTGGGTTGCAGTTAAGAAACGTGGTGACACCACCGTATACATTGACTCATATGGAAATTTGAAGCCTCTAGTTGAATTGCACCGTTACCTTAAGAGACCGTTCTATATTGTATAATCATGATGTGTATCAAAAATATAATACTTATCATTGTGGACACTTGTGTTTAAAATTTTCAAATCAAAGATTCAAACAGTAGCTCTGTGTTTCAGTCATGTGTGACACAATATCGCAGTTCCCATCTGTCATTGGACTACTATACAGTAATTGAGCTGGATTCTGATAGTAGTTATGGCGTGACGATGATTGGTTTTTACACACACACCAACATACCTAAAATATATAAATATAAAAACAAATTTTACATAAAAGAAGGAACAACTTGGGGGTCATCACGATACCCACTGGTGTATATGAAATAACACATTTAGAAGCCTTGCTTCAAAATCAAGTTTCTGGTGCTACAGCAACACTCAAACAAAAGAAGCAAGCATTGATTCTGCGACCTAATCCGAATACACTCAGATATGAAATAAAATGTTTAACAATCGTTAGTTTCGAATCTGACGATTTTATTGGACGAAGGCTGGGATTTTCAAAACAAATTCTTCCACCAGACGTCTTCTATGAATTTGATTTACCTGTTGAAGCAGTGGATGTTAAACAGATTCGTAAAGAAACTTATAATGTGACTGGACCGTACTATAACGGAGAACCTTCAAATACGTTATATGAGTTTGCTCCGATGGTCGATCCTACTTATGCTATCAATATAGGACCTAAAAATCTAATTTATATGCCATTGAACAAAGAAAAGATTTCAATATAAGCATATACATCTTCGATCAAGATTACGTTCCTGTAAACTTTCAAGATGAAGAGGTGTCAGTTCGCTTGGTGATTAAAAAGATTGCTTAGAATGCTAGTGTTTACAGATATAAAAACAAGTGAGTCTACCAAGACAAGTTCAGTACAGTCCAGCACTTCGAAGCGAACACTTCGTTCCAATAATATTGAGTTCCTTAAAAGTCTTGGCTATAATGTCATCAAAACTAGAAATATTCAAAAACCTTGTGTTTGACGATGCTATCGATCGAGGAGAACTTCGCTCTTACTATTTACCAACTATATCGTTTGGTAACAGTCGCAATATAACCATCAATCAACAAGATGCATTCATATGTCTGACAGAGTCAGCTCTGGAACCTGAAGCAGTACAAAATGCTGATGGTGAGTGTTATCTGTCAAATAATGGACCTTGCTTTGTTTAAATCAATCGTCTATGAATTGCATAACAAGGAAGTGGAACGAGTACGAGATCCATACACCACAAAAACTACCAAAAGCCTGCTTTCGTTTAGTAACACTGAAGCCAAATCTCTTAGCAACGCTGGACTGCATGTATCGTCAGTCAATGCCATCTTAAACGATAACAAGTTTCATATGCTCATACCTATTTGGTTCCTCTTCAGTTTCTTTCATCACTTCACAGGAGTTCTTTGTGTTAAACATACTTTGCGATTTACAAGAGCTCAAAATGATGCTAACAGCTACTACAGTACTGGCACAGCGAGATCGAAAATTACTGTAAGCAACATGTATTTAAAAGCAAAACATACTTCCAAACGATAAAATGAAGTTGGAACTGATGGATAAAATAGCAAAAGACTCATCTATATTTCTCGCATATCGAAAATGGGATTTGTATGAGTTACCACCGCTCAGAGATATTAATAAAGATGCGTGGACTGTTAAACCGCAACCAAGTTAGAAAAACCTAGATACGTGATTGAAGCATTTTAAACAGATCGAAAAAATAACGTAATTAAGAAGGGTGACTTTTTCGATAACATTGGTTTGGTAGATCTATGAGTGTTCCTAAATTCAGAATGTTACCGCTATGAATCTATGAATATGGATTTCGAGAAATCTAAATATCTTGAAGCCTACCAGATGTATACAGATTTTCAAAAAAGTTATCGTTATAAAAATATATCGGAGCCTTTCGTAAATTATAAAGAGTTTAAAGACCGAGCTCTATTTGTAATCGACTGTCAGCACCAGAATGAGCCAATCAAGTCTTCAACGGTGGACATCAAAGTGAGTTGATGAGCAAAGACAATTTTCCGAATGGAACCAGAGCTTACTGTTTAGTTATTCATGATAGTATGTGAGCATATAAACCTTTAACTGGTAAGAGCCATTATGTAATAATTTAATACGTAAGTTTTGTAAATTACTAATCCTAATAAAATGATTGTATTTAATCAGTTGTTTTAATTTTAACATGCCACCAGCCAGTCCCTCGCAGCTAACATCTTGCTGCCTATATATATATATATATATATATATATATATATATATATATATATATATATATATATATATATATATATATATATATATATAAGTATATATAATTGCTTTTTGTATTCAACTGTCATACAGTGCTGCAACACCTATATGTCATATATATGTCTTACGGCTGTTTGTTATTACAATCAATATTATTATTAGCTTTACTCGTTTGCACGCGGTATGTGTGTGTGTGTGTTTAAATAACATTATATTATTACTCTACTTTTTGAGTATCCCTGGTATATATCATATTTGGTATTTTTTGGTGGTGTAAATCTATTTGTTCATCGTATTATCGAATGCCCCTCGTAAACTGTTTGCTGCACACTCTAGTGGAAACTATTTCAACTTTCAACACGATAATATTAAACCTTTAGATAGAGCTGTTGATTCACCTACTGTTTAAGAAGCAGGGGATATTTTAAGGAATAAACTTGTCGAACTAGGCGAGTGTAGACAAAGTAACGTTGTAAATATAACTTTAATAAACTCAATAAACTTAACAATGCCTACGAACTAACTAACTGAATGAATTTTAAACCCGAACTGTTTACATGGTGAATCTTAATTGAACAGTCTTATAATGTTTATGCATAATTAAAATCACAAGTGTCGCGTCTTTACATCTTAACAATTTAATTGACAGTCCCGTAATGTTTATCAACAAATACTACTTATGGTTTTTTAATCAGTTTACGCCCATCCTAAATTGCCGACTTTAGCAGTCCTGCATTGCTTGTACGCTGAAATTTTACTTTGTTTACTATTTACATAACAATGTAATCGTTTCAAAGCCAATGTTATCGATACATTTGTGACCTACAATTATATGCAATATTTACATTACTTAGTGTAGAGAATTTTCCTAAAACTAATTTTACATATTATTTTACTGTTCTTAATAATTATGTTTCCACGCTTGCTACTGCCCTTGTGCAAACCCTATTGTTCTCTGAACACCTACACCTATGTAGCTTAGTACATGTTATATTTATGTGAAGCAATAAATGTATACTAGATTTAAATATTTAAATCTGTTATTTTAATTAGTAACATAACGACAGTAATGATTAAATATTAAACAGAATAATTAACTGCTTTATGCCATTTCCCTCAAACAACACTGATATATTTGTTATCGCCCCACCACCAACGACAACGTCTCTGCATCATGTTGGTGCCGTCGTATAGTTCTCTGGCGCCCCCACCGCCTATTCTGTGAAACCATGATCTACTCACACACATAAAAGACAAACGAACTGGGTCTTTATTACCATTTGCAATCAGGGATGACTAATCTGGCACATACACTCACACTCACACACACACACACACACACACATACACACACACAATAAATGAGTGGATATATTAAACTGATTTTCTTTTAAATCTTACTTACACATATATGTCTTTTTTAAACCAATTTCAGATATTAATTCGCAGACATGTATATATATTTATATATATATATATATATATATATATATATATATATATATATATATATACTCAGACTTAAACAAATTTTCTATATAGTTCTCGGTGGACGAGTGGTGAACGTTATAGCTTCGACATCGAGAGATCCTAAGTTCAAATCTAGTTTCCAGCGTACGTTTTTCTTTCAACCGGATTAATTATTAACGTCAATAAAGTTGTCTGTCTCTCTCTTTCCCTCTCTATCCCTCTCTCTGCAAAAACTATTGCGTTTTCCCACCTATGATATGTATCTGTGGGTGTAAAGTTCAACAGTTGAATATGTGAAACATTACTCAACATTCAGCGACTCACATTAATTTGGAATGTTACCCATCTTCAGTTGTTGAACTTTACACACACAAACACAAATTTTCAATAAAATTCAAATTCCCTGCTAAAATTGTGCGTAGCTTGGCGACCATACAACAAACGAACACATGAGATGAGACAATTTCAATAAACAAACATACCATAACAGATAACACGTGTGTACTTAACCTCAACAAACAAATAAATATTCGGCCAGCGGGGTGATTCGACACATGTAAGAACCAACACGTGAGTTTATATGTCACAACAAACAAACATAGCCTAACAAACAAGCGCGCGTGTGTGTGTATTGAGTTAACCTAACATTTGGCAGGCTTATATGTCAAACATAACCACAAATTACCACGTGAGCTTATCTGTCAACCACAAACAAACATTCGGCTAGCAGAGTCATAACCTAATATTCGGCACATACAACACGTAATGAGCTTATATGTCAACAACAACAAACAAACTTAACTTTCTCGGCTGGCGGGTGGCCGATGTAACATGGAAACATTCGGTGTGTGGAGACAACATTTTCGGATAGCGGGCAGCCGACATAACATAAAAACATAACAAACAAACTTGTGTGTGTGGAGACTTAACCTGATATTCGGATGGCGGGTGACCACCATATGTTCAACATAACCCCACATTCGGTGAGCGGGAAGCGGGGCTTATGCTTATCTGTACACACATTCAGCTAGCGGGAATAGACTCATACAACACATGAAGACTTAACCTGACAGCGGTCATCTTGGAACATCTGACGTCAGCTGACCACTGAAAACTGACACCTGACATCTGACAGCGGACACGCGCATGCGCACACTGAAAAGGGGGCGGGGCATAGCTTACCCCCCCTCCACCCAACTCTGACGTCACGGCCAATCAGAACGCTAGGATGGCTGGACCCAAGTGTCCGACTACCTACTTACCGAAGTCAATATATATATGATAATATGACAAAGAAGTATCCCGAAATTGGCATTTAAAGAAAAGGGATTGAGGTAGAAATACTTACTGAATACAAATATATGAGATAAGCACACTTGGAGAACCCAAATCACCACAACACATTTGAAAAGACCTGGCGATCGTTTCACTAACCAAGTTAGCGTCATCAGAGGATGAATTCTACAACTTAGTGAAATACATGGGAGTTATTAGAGACAATACCGTTAAATTCAATAAACATGTTGATTATATATACAATAAAGTAGCTAAAAATTGTTACGCCTTTAGCCCATACAAACACAATATAACAACAGACGTTAGAAAGTGGGTTAAGGAAAAGAAAATCTCTGGGTGGCGTCACAAAAGATGCCGGCTGCTCAGCATTGGGTAGGGTTCTTAACCTTATTAACCCAGAGATCTTAGCGCCACACTGTCGAAAGAAGTGAATGAAAATATGACTGGCGACAGTCAAGTAAAATAGAGTGAGAAGACCTTATCTAACTACCCTTGACAGTGAAAGGTTAGCAAGACATCTAACGAAATTACAACTTAACACAATAGGTTGAGAATAATACGCACACATAAAATTTGAAACCACATTTATATATTATACAAAAGAGAGACAAAGATTACAATAAGTATGTTTTAAAAGACAGAAAGTAAGACAGGTATATAACAAGCAAAATTAGCAAGAATCAATGCGTGGAATATAAATATAGGTATTCAAAACAGCGTGTAACTTTTACAAAAGATTGTATAGCAATCCGTAAACCTTTTACGAAATGCGACAGATAAAAAATGGTTAATACATTTTCAACAACTTATACAGTACAGTTATTTTAATTCAAATAAAATTGGTGAACACGATTGTACTACAAATGTTAATGGCTTATCTAAGATGAATACAACCAATCAAAATGTCTCGAGATTGCACTGACAAACTATAATGATGTTTACATTGAAACTAAAGAATAGTAACCCAATGCAACCATGCACGCACACTTTAACCAGCGAGTTAAAAACAACAACAACAAAAATGTTAAACAAAAGATTCAGGTTGTTACTCTATAAAAGATAAAAAATTGCTCAATACTGCTCCCCTGAATCCATATATTTTCTCAAGGAAAATGTACCCGCACACCTGCATTGGAAATAAGAGTACTAAATCATCGACAAAATTTTGTATAATTAATATTAAAAGAAAATCAATAGTTACTTGCAAAAGAAATCCACTAGGAACTAATCAGTTTCAAATTAATTTAAAGAAAGCTTAAAAGGTTTACTAGCTTTAAACAACTTAATTTAACTATATCCACGAAGTTATGTATTACTATAGGTATAAGAAATTCAACAGGCAATGTCCCTGAATACTTCTGGCCCTTTAAAAATATTGCCAAATTAGTTTTAAGCAAATTATTTTACATGAAAATTCTCTACAAGTTACAATCTATAATTTACACCATACAAAAACACCAACAATAACGTGAATATTTTAACAATTTTAAACTGATATGTACACTGTAAAAAAGGAAGTTATAAGTCTGCCAACAATAATATGCAAATTAAGATTCTGCAAACTGCTGTTACTTTGAAAGTCAGTAGAGGCAATCACTTATGATAAATAAACTCCATACAGCTCTCAATTAGCCCGGAATATAAATTCAGTCAGCAAAAGGTAAAATGGAACACACTTACAGTTTTCTATTGACGGGAGAATGACTTCCAGGGCGTAGATTATACATTTACTCTCCGGAATCTAGTTTTGATACTAGGCGCCCTTTATAACCTCCTTGTTTAATTCGGCATTTTTAGAACACAAGTGACAATCCATTTTTCGAATTAATTTCCGGTAGCGGTTTTAGCACAACGGCTCACACAATAAAGTCCTCACTACAAATTCCATACGAAGAAAACCAATGTTAATTCCTCGGCGATTCCATACCTAATAAATTTTTCACTGGCGTCTCTTATCTTGTTTTTCTTTTTCAGATTATCAGCGTCCTACCGTTAAATTATTTTGTATTTTGGGTTGCCTAGGGAGGACCTCTACGAAACTAACCAGTGGTTGCACCGATATATTTAATATAAAATAATTAATAATTTCAAAAAAAATATCAGAGAAAGTTGTTGCACAAATTGCAGGCCGTAACATCCCCCCCTTAGTTCCAGAGAATTTCAGCGAAATTGTCTCATTTGAGTCCTGCCGACCATTCCAGCTTAAGTAGATCCAGATCAACCAGATACAAAGTTGCTCAACACTCTGTATCGAAGGATTGTCGAATAACAACCCGAACTCCTTATATAACCTGTACCATTTCCACTATATATTCATGGATAACATCGTCAGAGAATACTAGCCTTAAATTCACTACCTACACCCAAATATACCTTAACTATAATAACACAAAACAGCTCCGCTCAGCTACTCAACAAAATCCCAACACCATTCAAGAGGTATGCATCTACAGCCCGTCAACCAATATCCATATGACCTTATATAAATCCAAAACAACCCTGTATACCTACATAAATACCAACATATAAAGTGGGACGGAATCTGAAGTTTAACTAATCTGCATCGCACCTCTCCTCGCAAGGCTTCAAATCAGAGACATGGTAGTCACCCAATATTTTTCCAGTTTGAACGTCTTCAAGCCGGTAGACATTCGGGGAAACCTTAAGTCTCACTCTGCACATTACAAATTTTGGTGAGAGTTTATAAGAAAAGTAGTTCGCAGCATCTGAAAGAACAAAATTTCGCTTCATGACTACATCGCCTTCATTGAAATCTACAAATCGTCTACGTAGATTATATCTATGGGCACTCCTCTTGTAAGCATCTGCGAATCTCGTCTCGACCTTCCTATGAATCTGATCCAGTTGGTTAACATGAGTGGCTAATTGCGTGCGGTCGTCGATCACCCGCGCATCACCAAAGTCATGACTAACTTAAACCGATTTTCCGGAGTATGGCCTGTAACTTCGTGGACAGATGTACGAAGCGCAAACCCAAGCTTGGGAAGGTTGACATCCCAGGTACGTTGACTTTCGCCAATGTACGACCTCATCATAGTTTTGATGACACGATTAATTCTTTCAGTAGGGTTGCTTTGAGGATGATACTGAGGATTCAGTACAAGTTGAGTTCCGTAGCCTAACAACATGCCCTTAAATTCTTTACTTACATACTGTCGGCATTTATCAGCCAACAGACTTTCCGGGACACCATAAACCAAAAATACGTCTTCTTCAATGTGACGCGTGACTGCTGAAGCCGTCGCTGATTTCAGAGGCCACATTAACGTATACTTAGTGAAGACATCTGAAGCGACTAGGAGGAACCTATTACGTCTAGAACTCATCGGAAGAGGACCCATTATATCGGTACAAACCACCTGCCACGGTCTAGATATTTTCCGACCCCCCATAAAACCTCCTGGAGCACGCTGTTCAGATTTCTGGGCCTGACACGTTTGACAAGTTCGGACATATCTAGCGATGTGGGATGACATGCCAGGCCAATAGTAAGACTGACTGATACGACACTTGGTTTTAAAAATACCCTGACGTCCTGCAGTTGGATCATCGTGATTTTCTTGCATCACAGCCATCCGTAGTCCTTTTGGTACAACCAACTTCCACTCAAAGTTGGGATCAAACTGCGGACATTTAGTAATTACGAACCTGAACAGATTGCCCTCCTGTACCTTCCATAGGGGATACTTATCGGGAGCAGATAAAATATTTTCCTTTTGTCTCCGATACCAATCATCATTATCCTTATTTCCTACCCCTATAACCCTGATTACCGGAACGGCGCGCGATAACGCATCAGGTACTTAATGGTATCTTCCCTTACGGTGCTCTATATGAAAGTCATAGTACTGCATCTGCAAAGCCCAACGACCTAAACGACCTGAGACCTCCTTGAGATTTGCCAACCACTTGAGACTTGCGTGGTCCGTAACAACTTTGAACTTCGCACCCTCCAAATAGCCTCTAAATTTTTGATTGCCCAAAGTACTGCTAGACACTCTAACTCGGTAGCACAATACTTAGTTTCACATTGGTTAAGAGTTCGGCTAGCATAAGCGATCACCTTTTCTCCGTCATCAAATTCCTGAACTAGGACGGCACCCAACGCTTTCTGGCTAGCGTCAGTCTGCAGTATAAATGGACGGGTGAAATCCGGGCAAGTAAGAATCGGGGAAGAAACTAAACATTGTTTGATATCGAGGAAATATTTCTCAGTAATTTCATCCCAAACGAATTTAACGTGCTTCTTAGTAAGCCTAGTCAAGGGGGCAATCCTCTCCGAAAATTTTGGCACGAAACGCCTATACCAGGCCGCCATTCCCAAAAATCTTCTGACTTCCTTCACCTTAGTTGGAGTGGGAAAATTCACCACAGCTGTAACTTTATCAGGATCGACTCTCAAACCCATTTGATCAACGACGTACCCTAAATATTTTAGTTCTGGTTTAACAAACTCGCATTTCTCCTGATTCACCGTAACACCAGCAGCTAACAGTCTGTCAAAACTTTTCTGAAGAACCTCCAAATGGGTCTCAAAATCAGCAGTGGCAATAATTATGTGTTCGATGTAAACAAAGACAAAAGGTTCCAAATCATGCCCCAAAATACCATCGGCAAAACGCTGCCACGTTGCTGGTGCATTGTGCAATCCAAATGGTAATCTGCGGAACTGAAAGAGTCCACGCCCGGGTACCGTAAAAGCCGTCTTGTCCTTACTATCTTCCGAAAGCGGAATTTGCCAGTAGGCACTCTTCAAATCGATACCTGATAGAAATTTCGAATTTCTCAGCCTGTCTAGAATCATTGACATGTATGGGATGGCATAATTATCTCTTTTAGTTACTTTATTGAGCTGCCTATAATCCACACAAAAGCGGTACTCTCCTCCAGGTTTTTTGACAAGAACTACCGGTGACGACCATGGTGATGATGATGGTTCTACCACCCCTAACTCCAACATCTTATCCAACTGAGAGTGCATAATTTTTTGCATATATGGACTTATTGCATAATATCGCTGCTTAATAGGTGACTGATCAGTTGTATCGATAACATGCTCAACGCCTCTAGCACAACCCAAAGAGGTACCCATTTTCTCGAAATTGTCCGAAATTAGCCGGCTTAACTTAGCTCGCTGTTCACTAGATAAAACATCTGCATTTACAACTGAGCATCGAGTAGTATCAGGCTCCCAATCACTGCCACGAAACGAAGGAATCAAGTTAGCCTGTTTCCAAAAATCAATACCCAAAATGATACCCGCATCTATATCCGGCACAACCAAACATTTAACAATTTTGACTTTATTTTGGAACCGGATCGGTAAACTAACACTACCAGTAGTGCGACATGACGCTCCATTCGCAACAGTAACACAACCAGAACTGTGTTCCACATACGCAGTTTTCATCTCACGTATCTTCTTCAATCCCGACTTACCAACTACCGACTGTGAAGCACCAGAATCTAATAAACAAGTAAATTTGACACCATAAATATCTACTGTGATATGTGGTCGAGGATCACCAGGAACATCTGCGAACACACTACCAACATTCCCACCTCTACAGAAGGATCTAACAAAGTCTAGCCAGACTGGCCAAGTCAAATCTACCGACTTTGGACCTAATTGCGACGTACGGTAGCCTCGCCGCTTTGGTCGTGTCCCGAACATTTAGGGCAATTTGTCTTGATCACCCCTGGACGACCACACTTGAAACAAAATGTCCTTCGGCTTTCCTTACATTGAGAGAACATATGCCCTAATCGTTGGCAATTCCAACAGTTAACCTTATCTTGTGATATTAAAAACATAACTTTAGGAAAGGACTTACTTGAGGAAGCAGTTGGCTGGTAAGCCAAGTCTGGTTCCAGCAAGCCTGAATTTCTCTTCGGAGGTGGGTGACTTTGCAGAGCCATCTCTCGATTGCGCTCCAACCTCTTACACAAATCCTGTAACTCCCTAACAGTAGAGTAAGTCGTTAATCCTAGATTGTGTATAAAATAGGGGTGCATGTTATGTTCTAGCACTTCAACCATTTGTTGCTCCGTTGGTGAATCTGGTAATCTTTTGAATAAACTCAGCATACACGCGAAGTAAACACCCACACGTTCATGCTCACCCTAATGTCGATTCCAAATTTCTTGCCACAGGTCTCTCCCATAAAAAGGTGGCTGGAATTGTTCCCTAAGAAGTTTCTCAAAAGCAGACCAAGAACTCACTTCCTCGCGAACAACCTCATACCAAATCGAAGCATTACCCTCCAACAGTTCAGACAGGGAAGACAACAATTCGCCCTGAGAAATATTACTGGACCTTCTTTTGATTTCAATTTGTTCCAGGAAGGCAGAAACACTCAAGCCATCTGCTCCACTAAATTTAATTCCCCATTTCCTTGGGTCATACTGATACTTGTGCAAACTGACAATGCTCGAGCTAACAGCAGGATCTACCACAGATGTTGAAATACTACTTGACGCGACTGTATCCTGTCTCGTCAGTAAGTCCACTCGCGCCGTTTCATCCGCCTGGTCTACCTGGTCCTCAATCCTAGAAAGTCTTGCAACCAGATTCGAGATTCCGTTTAGCAATGGTTTCTCCTCACCTGTTTTCGTCACCTGGATCTGCTGTAATCTGCTGTATAAATGTTTTAACTTAGATTCTATATACTCTGCTCCTGAGCTATTTAAACCAACGTAGCTCAGAATATATGTTTCAAGATGTTCAACTTTTCTGGTACACGTAGCTACTTCGTCACAAGCTTCTGGCTGAAAATTACCTGGATACTCAGTCACATCACCAAAATCCTCCGTCCTCAAAAGACCTGCCAGTTGTCTTCTCATAGATTTGACCGTCTCAGAACCTAAATTATCATAACCCCGAACTCTCAACTCATTAATAAGTTCATCCCTAACAAGCTTCTCGACGTCCATGATCAAACATTCAATGACCAAGCAAGATTAAACAATTATAAGAGAAAAAATAAATCTAGTAAGTTAAAGCTCAATTAACATCAATGCAAAACAATTTCTCAAAATTCAGTACTCAATAATATTTGTTTACCAGACACCTAAACTTTTCATCCAATTATATTTTCCAAACTTTTTACATTGTATTCCACAATGTTGGTTTAACTATTTCAATTTCCCAAGCTACTGTAATTCACGTTATCTAAACCAACTAAATAACAGCTACTCTGCTGAAAGTGATAATTACTCAAGGCCCCACGTTGGGCGCCATTGTGTTACGCCTTTAGCTCATACAAACACAATATAACAACAGACGTTAGAAAGTGGGTTAAGGAAAAGAAAATCTCTGGGTGGCGTCACAAAAGATGCCGGCTGCTCAGCATTGGGTAGGGTTCTTAACCTTATTAACCCAGAGATCTTAGCGCCACACTGTCGAAAGAAGTGAATGAAAATATGACTGGCGACAGTCAAGTAAAATAGAGTGAGAAGACCTTATCTAACTAACCTTGACAGTGAAAGGTTAGCAAGACATCTAACGAAATTACAACTTAACACAATAGGTTGAGAATAATACGCACACATAAAATTTGAAACTTCACATTTATATATTATTCAAAAGAGAGACAAAGATTACAATAAGTATGTTTTAAAAGACAGAAAGTAAGACAGGTATATAACAAGCAAAATTAGCAAGAATTAATGCGTGGAATATAAATATAGGTATTCAAAACAGCGTGTAACTTTTACAAAAGATTGTATAGTAATCCGTAAATGTTTTACGAAATGCGACAGATAAAAAATGGTTAATACATTTTCAACAACTTATACAGTACAGTTATTTTAATTCAAATAAAATTGGTGAACACGATTGTACTACAAATGTTAATGGCTTATCTAAGATGAATACAATCAAAATGTCTCGAGATTTACCAGGCCTGTAAATTTGTACACTTCACCGCAACCGCCGCTTCAGTTGTAACATGTGAGGAAAATGCTCCGAACGTTGGGAATTCCGCAACTTGCGCAAGTATAGGATCAACGTGTAGCTAGTGTATATATATATATATATATATATATATATATATATATATATATATATATATATATATATATATATATACTTATATGCACCAAATATGCGGTGTTACGTCAATAGCGAGAAACTATTGCGATGTGACGTTGCGCCGAGTGCACTGACAAACTATAAGGATGTTTACATTGAAACTAAAAAATAGTAACCCAATGCAACAATGCACGCACACTTTAACCAGCGAGTTAAAAACAACAACAACAAAAATGTTAAACAAAAGATTCAGGTTGTTACTCTATAAAAGATAAAAAATTGCTCAATACTGCTCCCCTGAATCCATATATTTTCTCAAGGGAAAATGTACCCGCACACCTGCATTGGAAATAAAAGTACTAAATAATTTAAAGAAAGCTTAAAAGGTTTACTAGCTTTAAACAACTTAATTTAACTATATCCACGAAGTTATGTACTACTATAGGTATAAGAAATTCAACAGGCAATGTCCCCGAACACTTCTGACCCTTTAAAAATATTGCCAAATTAGTTTTAAGCAAATTATTTTACATGAAAATTCTCTACAAGTTACAATCTATAGTTTACACCATACAAAAACACCAACGATAACGTGAATATTTTAACAATTTTAAACTGATATGTACACTGTAAAAAAGAAAGTTATAAGTCTGCCAACAATAATATGCAAATTAAGTTTCTGCAAACTGCTGTTACTTTGAAAGTCAGTAGAGGCAATCACTTATGATAAATAAACTCCATACAGCTCCCAATTAGCCCGGAATATAAATTCAGTCAGCAAAAGGTAAAATGGAACACACTTACAGTTTTCTATTGACGGGAGAATGACTTCCAGTGCGTAGATTATACATTTACTCTCCGGAATCTAGTTTTGATACTAGGCGCCCTTTATAAATTGCACCAAACCTCCTTGTTTAATTCGGCATTTTTAGAACACAAGTGACAATCCATTTTTCTAATTAATTTCCACTAGCGGTTTTACCACAACGGCTCACACAATAAAGTCCTCACTAAAAATTCCATACGAAGAAAACCAATGTTAATTCCTCGGCGATTTCATACCTAATAAATTTTTCACTGGCGTCTCTTATCTTGTTTTTGTTTTTCAGGTTATCAGCGTCCTACCGTTAAGTTATTTTGTATTTTGGGTTGCCTAGGGAGGACCTTTACGAAACTAATCAGTGGTTGCACCGATATATTTAATATAAAATAATTAATAATTTCAAAAAAAAATCAGAGAAAGTTGTTGCACAAATTGCAGGCCGTAACAAAATATTGGAGTTTTGAAGACAGTAAGTTGGTTTTTAACAGTAAATACAAGAAAAATCGTTTATAACACCATCATATTGCCACATTTTAATTGATGTAGTACCATTTCCTATTTGATTGGCAAAAAACTCTGGACTCAGCAAGTGCGTTATGGTAGTGAATTTTTATTAAATGCTTTAAATTTGAATAACTCAGTTTTCTATAAACTTAGAAAGTTTAATTTTGGTACGTAGTAAGGTCTTTCCCAGGGCAAGATATCCGCCAAATTTCATTAAAATAACTTTGTAATTTTTTGAGGAAAAATTTTTTTTCGAAAGAAAATTTAAAATTTAAATAACTCAATTTTCTATAAACTTAGAAGGTTGAATTTTGGTACTTTTTTTTGTTCCCTCAGGGCTCGTCCGCGGCCTTGCCGCCCCGATAGCACCGCAACCCTTGGTTGATTGTGCATACCCTTAGTCTTACTCCACCCATTCAAAGATCACTGTGCCTTGAACTAGTCTGCACAGCGATTGGTAGGGTGAAGTTTTATATTGCTCTGTCTCCGGTCTAGAGTGACCGTAGATCAGTTGTCTTTTCCGATCTAGAGCTATACACTCACACAAGATGTGCTGGGCTGATTCCTCCCCCTCGCCGCAGAGTCTGCATGCGAGGTCCTCTTCGAACCGCCCCATTTTATGCAGGTGTTTCTTGACGGCCATGTGTCCCGTCAAGAGACCTGTTGTGTTTCTGAGCTGTCCTCTGCTAAGGTTTAGCAGCTCCACAGCTCTCTTTGAACTGGGTCCGTCAATTATTGACTTCCCATGTCTGAGCCCTGGACAGTCCGCCCAGTACACCTTGTGTTGGTTTCTGACCCAGGACTTAATGGCTCCCCTGGCAGTGCTCTTTGACACGCCCAGAGCCGGTTCTGGTCCCATAAATGGTTCTGCTGACCCTCTCTTCGCGAGACTGTCAGCTTCTTCATTGCCTTTAACCCCCGAGTGACCCGGCACCCAGATGAGGGTCACCTCATTCTGCCCAGCCAGGTCGCTCGTTTCGTCTCGGCACTCACTCGCCAGCCAGGATTTACCCGTGGGCTACTTAGTGCCTTAAGGGCTGCCTGGCTGTCTGTGGCTATGAGGATCCGCTTGTTGGTGTAGCCCCTCCTCTTGTTCTCCCGCACACAGTGCAGGATGGCGTACATCTCGGCCTGAAACACCGTTGCATGGGCTCCGAGGGAAATACTATGACTTACCCTCGGTCCTTCCGAGTAAACACCTGCCCCCGTCCCACGCTCCCCGCCAGATCCGTCCGTGAACCAGACGAGCGCGTCCCGTGGCATGCCCGGCGTCTCCTCCCGCCATGCCTCGCGATCAGGGATTTCCACTGTAAAGTTGTTTTCCCTGCACATTCGCGGGCTCGCGAAGTCTGACCTCATTTCAAGCATGGGCTCCTTCACGATCTCCTGAATTTTGCAGTGGCCCCTGAAGCCTGGGTTGATCTTCAGTCTACCATTGCAGGCTAGTCTGTATAGTCCTAGCCTGGCCTCTCCCATAATAACTAAGTCTAGGGGGGGGGGGGTAGATCCAGCAACACCTCCATGGCGGCTGTTGGGGTTGAAGACATAGCCCCTGTGATGCCTAGGCAAGCCATCCTTTGGATCTTGCCTAGTTTTTGTTTGGCACTGGATTGTGTCACCTTAGGCCACCAGACCAGTGCCGCATATGTTAACGATGGTCTGACCACCCTTGTGTACAGCCAGTGGGCCATACTAGGTCTTAGTCCCCACGTTTTTCCATATAGCCGCCTAGTGACGGCTAAGGTCATGACTGCCTTACGCAGTATTTTTCCAATGTGACCATTCCAGGTTAGCTTAGAGTCCAATACGACCCCAAGATATTTTACCTCCCTGGCGATTGGAACGCTCCTACCGTATAGAGTGAGAGTTCTGTGGCTTTCACACTTCCTCCTCCTCGTAAACGGCACGACGGTTGCTTTCTCGGGGCTCACCCCGAGCCCTTGATCAACCGTCCACCCTTCCACCACTTTCAGTGCAGTCTGCATACGCTCCCACACTGCCTGTGTGACCTTTCCTCGGACTATGATGACAATGTCGTCCGCATAGCCCTGTACCTCATACCCCCCTCCCGAGAGCCTCCCCAGCAGGCCGTCCACGACTAGACACCAGAGCAAGGGAGACAGAACGCTCCCCTGCGGACACCCCGCCGCGACCCCCGCCAGCAGAGTCCCTCCCGCGAGTGAGGTGAACACCGCCCTGTCCCTGAGCATGGAACCGATCCACCTGCAGTAGGTCTCCTCTATTCCACGCTCCCGGGCAGCTGCCAGAACCGATCCGAACGAGGTGTTGCTAAAGGCCCCCTCTATGTCTAGGAAGGCCCCCAGCGCCACCTCCTTGTTCTCCAGCGTATTCTCCAGTTTCAGCACCAGTTGGTGCAGTGCTGTTTCTGTTGAGAATCCTGCTCTGTATGCATATTGTCCGCAGTGTAGAGGATATGCTTCCAGTACACCGCCCCTAATGTGCCGGTCGAGCAGTTTTTCCACTGTTTTCAGCAAGAAGGACATGAGACTTATTGGCCTCAGGGACTTTGCCTGGTCTGTTGGACGCCCAGGTTTAGGAATAAATACAACCCTGGCCAGTCTCCATGCCCTCGGAATGTACCCCAGAGCCAGGCTGGCCCTCATAATGAGGGTAAGCACCGGCGCCAGTATATCTATCCCCTGTTGGAGCATGATGGGCATTATTCCATCAAATCCCGGCGATTTGTATGGCTTAAAGCTGTTAATGGCCCATCTGATTTTGCTCCAGGTAACCACCTCTTTAGCGACTGTCCAGTCTACTCTAGATGCCCGCCTATAAGGCGCCTCTATTTCTGAGTGTTCCCAGTCCGGAGGTGATTGGTTTATTATGTTACAGCCGGGGGAGTGCGTCTGGAGTAAAATTTCCATAGTTTCCTCCCCCGAGCTTGTAAAGCCTCCCGTGGGTGTTCTAAGGGAGCCTATGTTAGTCTGAGGGCCCTTAGACAGGATCTTGTGTAGTCGAGCACTCTCGGACGTGTTTTCCACTTCTTCGCAGTGCCTCCTCCACGACTCCTTCTTGGCGTCCCTCAGTCTTTTGTTATAGGTCGATAGGGCCTGTCTATATTCATCCCATGCTCCCGACCTTTTGGGCGCGTTAAACAGCTTACGAACCTGCGTCCTCCTTTGCCTGAGGTCCTCGTTCCACCACGGGACGTTCCTGGTGGACACCCTCATTTTCAGGGGGCAGTTGGCGTTATAGGCCGAGGTAATTGCGTCTCGCAATTGGACTGCTGCAATCTCGAGGTCTATTGAATTTTTTATGGTACTCTTAACCCCCCGCAGTTCCACAGCCAGGTCTGCCCTGTAGGCTTCCCAGTCCGCCTTGCGGAGGTCCCGGTACCATACTGTTTCTCTTTCGACTTTGGCGATTTCAAACCGGATGTATCTGTGGTCTGAGCTACTCACTTCTCCAGACACAGCCCAGCTTTTAACAAAGTCACCCAGAAACTGGGTGGAAACTGTTAGATCTAAAACTTCCTCACGCCGTGTTGTGACGAAGGTCGGTTTATTACCTCTATCCAATATGTCTAAATTAAATTTCATAAAAAATTGTAAAAGTGCCTCACCCCTAGAGTTTGTGTCCGAGCTACCCCACAACTCATGGTGCGCATTCGCATCCATGCCGATGATGGTCTGCCATCCACCTGCTCTGCTACCCACCATCGGCTGCTCCAATTCGTTGGGTGGAGGAGGGTCCGTGCTGTCCCCTGGCAGATAGGCTGACGCGACAGTAATGTCCCTCAGCCCATCCGCTCCTCCACATCGCATTTTGATCGTTGCCAGGTCCCTGGAACAGAAATTCATTAGAGGGAGAAACTCTATCCCTTCCCTGACAAAAATGCAGGCCCTCGGGTTCTCGCTGGATCTGCTGTAGATGAGCTTTCCAGTAGCTCCGCCGAGTCCCTTGATCTCTCCTTTATAGGAGTACGGTTCCTGGATGAGGGCCACATCCGTGTTCCTCAGAGCCATTAGTAGTCCGGCCGTGGCTGCCCTACTGTGTTGGAGGTTGACCTGAAGGAACTTAAGTCCCATTAACCCTTAGTTGCTTCCCCAGTGGGCGGAAGCTAACCCTTCCCATGCCCCAGAATGCCTTGAAGGAGGTTCCTTCAAGGGCTCTGTAAGATGTCGGGTCGATCGAGAAGGCGAGCGTCTGTCCTTTCTCCTCTGCCTTCCTGCTTAGAACCGACCAGTGTTGCGTCCCCAGTTCAGGGTTCTGAATCTTAAGTCTGCTGATCACCGTCTCCTGCGGGACGGTGTCAGGGATCCGTACGAGGACCTAGCGTCTCTTTGGGAGTTCCTTGGGCTCGACGGCTGTCAAGTCCGCCCCCTCCCAAATCTGACCGAGGCCCCCGATCGTTTTCCGCAGCCAGTTCCGCGACTGCGGGCCGGCACAGGTTGTCCAGAGGATGCCCCCCGTCAGGCGCGTCCGGTGGAACTGAGGCGGGGTCTCCCCTTCCTGAAGAGAGTCCACTGCAGCTACCACCGCAGCCTGGATCAGGTCCGCCTTCCCCTGGTCTAGCGTGACCTCCGCAGCCTCCCTGTAAGAGCCAGTCTGCGCCGGTGTTCCGGCCTTGGTTCCTTTGGGAGGTCTGTCTGTAGTAGGCGTGCTAGAGCCAGAGCGCGGCGTCTTCCGACTCGCACTCTCCTCTTGCGCCTTTACAGGCACCCTGGCCCTTTTGGAACGTCTGTCTGTAGTGGGCGTGCTAGAGTTCGAGCGCGTCCTCTTCTGACCCGCACTCCCCTCTTGAGCCTTTACAGGTTTCTCGACCGTCCAGGTTCCGGCCGCCATTTTTTGCGCCCTCCGGAGCTTCTTTCTTTGCGCTCCGGAAAGACGCTTGGACTGCCGGGGCAGTCCCTCTACTCTAACAGTAGAGTCCTCACTGGTGGAGGGGCCCCCGGAGTCCGCGGAGCTCGCCGCCCTCCGGTGGGACCCAGCCTCCAGCTTGGGTGTCGGGGACAGGTCTCTGGCCGAAGCTACCCCCTGATCCCCCGTATCTACGCCGGTCGTGGGACCTCCAGAGTCCGCTGCCGCCCCCTGGCTCGTCTCCGTTTCCGGGATAGACTCAAGGCACAAGTCTGTAGCCGGAGCCATTCCTCGAGCCTCATTGGTTTTGGTTTTGTATGTGTTTATTATCTTCATGTTGTTCCCACGAGAATGGGGGAAATACTGTCCACACCATCAGAACCCCCTGTGTGGTGCAAGGCGGGTAGTAGATAGTCCAGCACCTGGGCTCACCCCCTCCACTTTTTTTCTGCGCATGCGCGTGACGTCATGCGCATGCGCTGACCTGTGACAGTTGGCAGCTGACCTGTCAGTTTTGACAGGTGTCAAATGTCAATGACCTGACAGGTGTCAATGTCAGCTGTCACCTGACCTGTCAGTGTTGACAGATGTCAAATGTCACCTAACCTGTCATATGTCACATCTGTCACAAGCGTTCCAAGATGGCTGACCTGTAATAGACAGCTGCAACCCCTGGTTCTCTATGAAACTGACCTGAGATGACGTCACAAGCGTTCCAAGATGTCTGACCTGTGTCCATAGATATCTACAAGTCAGGTCTCCATGTGTGTTTGTCGAATACCAGCTGTCTGATTGTTTATTGAGGTTATGTTCACACACGTGTTGATTACCATTCATCTGTTTGTTTATTAAGGTTATGTTTGTATTTGTTATGTCGTCAACGTGCTATCTGTTTGTTTATTAAGGTTATGTATGTATTTGTTTATTAAGGTTATGTATGTATTTGTTTATTAAGGTTATGTTCGCACACGTGTTCATTACCAATCATCTGTTTGTTTATTAAGGTTATGTTTGTATTTGTTTATTAAGGACAGCTGTCTGTTGTTTATTGTGTTGTTAAGGTGTATTGAAGTTTGTTAGGGTATTTCGTTTTTGGCGGGAAATTTGAATTTGTTTTAAAATTTGTGTCTGTTGTGTCCAGAGATCTGACTCATCGAGCTAGAGAACATTCTATTTGTAAAGTTGTAGAGTGGGAGAATATTCCCTAGCTCGAGGGGAGACATCTGTTGGACACAGTCATTCGGTTTAGCACACACATACATATATTAGGAAGATATATAGCGGGTAATTTGAAATTTGATTTTGATTTGAAATATGATTTTTGAAAGAAAAGCATTCGCCTGAAATTAGATTTGAATTAGATTCGAACCCCAACCATACAGCTTACTAAGATTTGCAACGTCCCTAAACCGATTATGCTAGCCAGACACACGGTGAAAGTTTGTTCGCAGTGGTATATATAAAACAAAACCTGTTACATATGATAATTTAAAACGAGTTTATCAGGCTGATGAGTGTGGGTGTGTGGACAGGGGTGGTATCTCTATTACATTCCAATTGAATATATAATAGGTACGGTAATTTTTTAAAAACAATAGTATATATATATTTTATAGTAAAAGATATTTTATAGTAAAAGATATTTAAAGACGTTCCAATTTACATATCTAATATAAAATTCTAAAAACAAAAACGATTGAAGCAAACTATCAATAACAAAACGTATTTACATCTAGATATGTTAATGAATTTGTTTAATAGGGTAATAAAACTGGAGACCTGGTTTTATGTATGCGTGTTTGTTTATGTTAGTGTTTTCCTATTAGAATGAATTTATATAGGGAGTGATCAAAAAACACAAGTAACAAAACTCGATTTAAAACAAGAAAACTAAACTTTGATATACGAGGATTGTTTGATAAGTATTGTTTGTATGCAAACATAAATAATATAATAGTATACTTACATACAGCAAGAGACGTCATACTTCTTTCACGGCTTAACACACACTGACGTCTGTTGAGGTCTTGAATGGGGGTCGTTATAGAAATAACACAGTTGTTTAATGACATCCACTTGAACCAAACAAAACATATAGACGCTGTTGTTGATTGTTAACACACACACACACACACACACGTCATGACAGCTCGAAGTCTTTGCTTAGACTGACAGAGCTGTGTAATAAAAGACAGACAGACAATTGATTGCCCAACAAGTATCATATAGAACCTTGCTTGAGCTTGTACAGCTGTTTAACAAACACGTCATGACAGCTCGAAGTCTTTGCTTAGACTGACAGACAGAAAGGGGTTAATCAAAATGCAACAAAATAAAAATAAAACAACTGTTTTACATACAATAAAAATTTATTAGGATTAATTAAGTTGTACATATTGATACATAAATGACATACTATTATTACATAATGGCTCTAACGATGCCCGTTAGAGGTTTATATTCCATTACACTGTCATGAATAACCAAACAATAAACACGAGTATTTTTAGGGAAGTTGGCGTGACTCATAAACTCCACCTTAATGTCCACCGTTGAAGACTTGATTGACTCGTTCTGGTGCTGACAGTCAATCACAAATAGAGCTCTGTCTTTAAACTCGTCATAATTCAAGATAGGCTCCGACATGTTTTTATAACAGAAGCTTTTTTGAAAATCTGTATACATGTTATAGGCTTCTGCATATTTCGATTTCTCAAAATCCATATTCATAGATTCATAAGGGTAGCATTCTGAATTTAGAAACACTCGAAGGTCCAACATACCAATGTTATCGAAATAGTCTGGCCTCTTCTTCACGTTGTCCTTACGATCTGTTTGAAATGCTATAATCACATATCGAGGTCTTTCCAAGTTGGTTGCAGTTTTAACAGCCCACACATCTCTGTTGATATCTCTGAGTGCTGGTAACTCATATATGTCCCCTTTGCGGTATGCGAGAAATATAGAGGTGTCTTTGGCTATTTTATCCATCAGTTCCAATTTCATTTTATCATTGGGAAATACATGTTTTACCTTTAAAAACATATTGGTTACGGTAATTTTTGCTCGTGCCGTACCTGTGCTGTAATAGCCGTTGGAATCGTTTCGAGCTCTTGTAAAGCGGAAAGTATGTTTGCCACAGAGAACTCCTTTGAAATGATGAAAGAAACTGAAGAGGAACCAAACAGGTATGAGCATGTGAAACTTGTTATCATTTAAGGTGATGTGCTCCGACGACACATTCAGACCGGCGTTGCTAAGAGATTGGGCTTCATTCTTACTGAACGATAGCAGACTTTTGATGAGTGTTGTGGTGTAGGGGTCTCGCACTCGTTCCACTTCCTTGTTATTTAACTCATAGGTCATTGATTCAAACAGAGCTGCTCCTCCATTATTTGACAGATAACAAGCACCAGTGGCATTTTGGATTGCTACAGGTTCCAGAGCACCTTCGATTATTAGAGCTGACTCGGCCAGACATACGAAAGCATCTTGTTGGTTGATGGCTATTTCAATTTCATCGCTGTTACCAAACGATTTAGTTGGTGAATAGTAAGAGCGCAGCTCTTCTCGATCGATGCCATCATCAAACACGGGTTCTTTGAATATTTCTAGTTTTGACGACATGATAACCCAGGCTTTGCAGGAACTCAATATTATCGGGACGAAGCGTACCCTTTGACGTGTCTGACTCAACTGAATTTGTTGTGGTAGATGCACTTGCTTTTATATCCTTAAAGACCAACATACTAAGCAACTTTTATAAGTTTCAAGCGAACAGCAACCTCTTCACCTTGAAAGTTGACAGGAACTGAATCTTGGTCGACGATGTCGATGCTTATATTGGAAATCTCTTGCTTGTTCACCGGCAAGTAAATTAAATTTTTAGGTTCTATGTCGATTGCATAGCCAGGATCAACCATCGGAGCAAACTCATACAGCGTATGTGAGGGTTGTCCGTTATAATAGGAACCAGACACAATATTGGTTTCGATGCGAATCTGTCTAACATCCACTATTTCAACAGGTAAATCAGATTCATAAAAGATGTCCGGCTGAAGAACTTGTTTTGAAAAGCCCAACATTCGCCCAATCGAACCATCAAATTCAAAACTGACATTTGTATAACACTTTAGTCTACATTTGATGGTGTTCGGATTAGGTCTCAGAATCAGAGCCTGTTGCTTTTGTTCGTGTGTTGCTGTAGCACCAACAAGTTCATTTTGAAGTAACTCTTCCAAGTGTGTTATTTCATAAGCACCGGTGGGTATCGTGATGGTTCGCCAACCGGTTCCTTCTTTTACATGAAATTTGTTTTTACCTTCATAGATGTTGGGTATGTTGTTGTAGGTGTGAAAGCCTATCAAGGCAACAGCATAATTACCATCCAAAACAATTGGTGAATGGTAGTCTGACGACAGATGGGAGCTGCGGTCTTTCAACACAAAGGTGTGCGCCATGACTGATACACACAGGCTACTGTTTGAGTCTTTTATTGCAATGGTTTTTGCAGATACAACCCATAACCGGAGCGCTGTTTCTTGAGATACATGCCTTTGCCCAGTCTCTTGCATTTTGGCTTAAATTTCAAGCCACTCCCTCTCCTACCCATCGCGATGGCTTCCATTGTTTTGTTGTGCCGTTCTTCCTCCTCTAGTTTCTGTTTCGCAGACTTGGCATCGTTCACGGCTTTGGCAATACCTGCAGCACCACTACCCAGAGCTCCTAGTGCTGACAGCCCACCAAATATCAGAGGCAACAGCGGAAGGAAGCCCCCGCTTTTAGGTATTGGAATAACTCGAGGTTTCTGCACATTCTTACGTCCACCAATGTTTCTAACAATTGTATGAGCTATATCAAACACGGCGTTCGCTGTTGGAATAAGATTTCTATCTTTTATAACTTCCTCAATCAGACTTAATATGTTTTTAAAGGGAACCTTCTTCTTTGGCTTCGAGTTGATTACATAAAACCCCTCATCAAGTTTTCTGTTAACTTTCATGGTGTTTGTAACGCCCCGCAACGTTTCAGCAAAACCTGTATCTGTCTTTATTAATAACAACCCTCACTCTGTGACACCAACATGCATACTGACTGGGTGTCTCACTTGCATTCATATATATATATATATATATATATATATATATATATATATATATATATATATATATATATATATATATATATATATATATATATATATATATATATATATATATATATATACACACCCAAAAATATAGTTTAGTTTAAGTTAAGATGCGTACCAGCAAACACGCTTCTGCCTTACCCATTACAAATATAGACGATGTTGTTACGGACACAGCTCAACAACAACTGAGGCATGGTCCTCTCTTTCCAAACACCGTTCGCTGTATCATATGTGGTCCGAGTGGGTGTGGTAAAACTAATGTCATGCTGAGTTTGTTGTTTGAAGCAAACGGTTTAAAATTTGATAACGTGTATGTGTATTCAAAGTCTCTGTATCAACCGAAATACAAGATGTTAAAGGAGGTGATGAATGCAACAAAAGGTGTTGGTTACTATCCTTATAGAGAAAACGATGAAATATTAGATCCGGCAGATGCCAAGGACAACTCTGTGTTTATATTTGATGATGTAGCTTGTGACAAACAAGATAAAATAAGAGCATACTTCAGTATGGGCAGACATAAGAATATTGATTCATTCTATCTCTGTCAAACATATACACGAATACCCAAACATCTGGTACGTGACAACACCAATGTTATTGTGTTATTCAAGCAAGATGAAACCAATTTAAAACACGTGTACGACGATCATGTGACCACCGATATGGACTTTAAACAATTTAAAACTATCTGCTACCAATGCTGGAAAGATAATAAGTATGGTGTGTTGGTGATTGTGAAGGAAAACGATGTACACAAAGGTCGATATAGAAAAGGATTCGATAGATATATATTATTCTAACAAACAATGATAGACTGGGCAGTCAGCTGTCTAACACTGCTGTCATACAGCTGTCTAACACAGCTGTCTAACACACAGCTGTCTAACACACAGCTGTCTAACACACAGCTGTCTAACACACAGCTGTCTAACACACAGCTGTCTAACACACAGCTGTCTAACACACAGCTGTCTAACACACAGCTGTCTAACACACAGCTGTCTAACACACAGATGTCTAACACACAGCTGTCTAACACACAGCTGTCTAACACAGCTGTCTAACACAGCTGTCTAACAAGACAGACGGATATCGTGATAAATAAGAAGGCATGTACCGTGACGGAGTCAGTATATGTTAAACCACCACACAACCTGTATCGCTCAAACAAATGATTAGACCGTCTGGTAACACCAAACAGTTGTAGCACAATGGAAGTGTTGGGTAAGGAAGAGCGAAAAGTTAAGAAAAGGATTTTACAACTTGCTGACAATATTCGAAAAAAACATTTAATGCTTAAACTTAACAGAGCTGAGAATGATGATGCTCTGCAACGTTTATATAAACCACTTGTTGACCCCCTAAGTGAAATATCTAAAAACACAGCAGCACTGCAGCAGCAGCAGCCCCAGCAACAACCAAAGGCTGAACAAATCAAAGACGAAGTCGATATACCAGAAACGAAACCCCAAGTACAGTTCCTTAAAGACCATGAAGTTTTTGAAGCTGAACCAAGGGAAGAGGCTGAGGAGACAAGTTCCGATGAGGATATCCCAACATTTGAAGAGCTTGAGGCCGACCTACAAACTGTCACAACCAACCCTGCATATCAAGAATTTTTGGAGCAATATCCTGACCGAGTTCGATATTATGTAGACAAGTATTTTACTGAACCACCAAGGCTCGGTACCATTGATCAAACGTATGGTGCCCGCTACGCTAAAGATACCGGTAGCTGGAGTCTTGGTAACAAACACTTAGACTTTACCGATGCTGAGATTCAACTGAGCCAAAGGAGATACCCGCAAACACAAGGTTTGCTAGAATTGTTATTTATGAAAAGACCCCGGGGGTATACTTATGACGATCTTCAACACTATAGAGATATTCTAGAAGCAACTAGTGTTTATAAAATGAACTATGATCCTAACGCCCGAACCAAGGGTTGTTCCTCTGAAAAGTATCTGACTCTAATAAAACCAGTGATAAATCCACGAGGTCGTAGATCCTCAACACCTCAAGGTTTTGGTTACACCTACGAGGAAGACGATGACGACAGCAACGTCAGACATCTTAACAAAAAACAAAAGACTGAACTTAAAACTCAGAGTGATAAGAGCAGCGATAGCAACGGCATGAGCCCTAACAACAACATCAGCACCAACAACTATATGATACAAAATAACAAACAAATAGCCTATGTGTATTGGAATGACATAAACGAGTTGGTTGACAGACTTAGACTTTTAGTGGCTTCCCAAGTTGCAGGTAATAATGCTCATAACAACGAAATTCAGTCAATCTTGGAAGAACTAAAAGAAGATAGTGTTATCACCTAGTAAACCCACAGCCATGAAGAGACACCAACGACAACAACAACAACAGCACCAACGCAACACTGAACCATCTAATGTTAATAATTCTATAAATGTATTCCAACAAAGAGTTTACATACTTGTACTTAGAATCAAATAAAAGTCTTTGTTAAAATTAATGTGTTTTTATTTTGTAATACAATTAAAAAGTATGTCTTAAAGCAATAATATCCTGAACAAACTTATCTTGTGGTACATCGGCTATATGTAGGTTGTTTCTATGTGCTGTAAGGTATTTCACTTCAGTCTTGATTCTGTTAAAGAGGTTTACTGAATTTGGATCGTACAGCTTGTTTAGGATCACTTGGGCGTTGGGGTGCTTATTTTTAAAGTTCCTCACAGCCCTGGGGAAACTTTTCTTTTGTGTTCTTACGGCATGATATGGATAGGGGGCGTCTTTCTCGTTTCTTGCAAGTAAACCAAACACACTTATTTTTCCCAGGTTACTTGGCTTTGGGGATATATCTTCAAGATATTCTGTGACTTTAGCATTTGTTTCTCGCATACGCTGCAACTCATCATTTATCTCCATTAATTTTACTTCAATCGCATCTAGGCTGTCCCTGTATTTCTGATCAAATTCGTTTAGGAAAAAATCAGAAATAATTTGGTTGCATTTTTTATAGAACTGATTGGATATCCAACAAGCCAAATTTAATATTAAATCTTTACACACATATGTACCAGATATCAAGTTGTTTTCAGCCTGTCTCCCACCAAAGTCCACCAGATATGTAGCTGTTGTTGGTATTACTTGAGTTGTTGCTTCCGTTTTAAGGGGGCTAGTAGTCCGGCTCCCTTGCGATAACTCTAAGTGGGCTCCCTCGGTTGAAATATTTAGGGTATCAGTATTCCGATACCCTAACTCTTCCTTTAGCAGACTGTTGTAATAGGCAATCAACTCTTTAGTTTTCTTATTTTCCATCCAATGATATAATTTTTTATTACTATTTTTACACAGTTTAGTTGCATTAAAATAGCCAGTGTTTTTATCGATAATAAGTTGAAAGTCTCCAAATAGACCATACCAGAAGTTGTCTTTAATTTGCTGGTAACACACATCACTTAATGTAGCCATTTTGAAACAGATTTGGGTTAGAGCAAACTGAAGCACGTCTTTTCTCAACGACAACTGAATTGTGAATGAGCTTTAGAGTGTGTGTAGCCACTTTATATATGCTGCCACAATAACCGTTTTTAAAACTATATTTGTTTTCACAGAAACCTTACTAAATGTGTGTGTGTCTACAAATACGTTGTTTCTTATGGGAAACGTGTCAAAAGCTCTATATTAGGCAAAAATACATGTTATCTTATGGGAACTGGGGACGATTTAAGGTGTGAGCAGGGGCCTTTTCTACAAACACAAATAATGTGATGATGTCATCCTTTCGGTTTTGTCTGTATTCTAGACAAGCTAAAACACGACTGCAGGGGTGATGTCATCCAACAGATATAACACAAGGTCATCAACTGACACGTTGTTTACCCCTAAGCGAGCCTCTCTTGCGTATATTAAACAGATACACAGACAAGCTCAAACAGGATCAAGGTTAACAACTGTAAAACGTTGTTTATCCTTTTGTAAGGCCTCTCTCTCTCTTACATCAGTTTGTTTCCTCAATACAAGAGAGACACTTGTTCAGTAAGTGTTAAGTCGTGAAACAAGGATGACGTCTCTTGCTGTATGTAAGTACACTCTTCTTATTATGTCTGTTTGCATTCAAATATCAAATACAAACATAACCTTACTAAACAATCAGATGATTGGTAATCAACATGTATACGAACACCTAACCTCATATGTAAACAACAACTGGCTTTGTTTTATATATACAACTGTGAACAAACTTTTAACGTGTGCGTCTGTGGAGCTATTGGTTTAGCAATAGTATATCTGAGAAAGCTGTCTATGGCCGATTCGAGGTTCGTGGGTTCAAATCTAATTTCAGGCGAATGCTTTTCTTTCAAATACACATGCATCTGTCAGTCTAAGCAAAGACTTTGAACTGTCATGACGTGTGTTATATCCTTTCAAACAGCATGTATAAGCTTCAACAATGGCAATCAGTTGTCTGTCTGTCTGTTTCCTCAACACAGGAGACATTTGTTCAGTAGTGTGTGTTAAGCTGTGCAACAAGGATGACGTCTCTTGCTGTATGTAAGTACACTCTTGTATTATGTCTGTTTGCATTCAAATAACAAATACAAACATAACCTCAACAAACAATCATATGACTGGTAATCAACACGCGTGTGAACATAACCTTAATAAACAAATACAAACATAACCTTAATAAACAAATACATAACCTTAATAAACAAACAGATGATTGGTAATCAACACGTGTGTGTGAACATAACCTTAATAAACAAATACATAACCTTAATAAACAAACAGATGCTTGGTAATCAGTCTGTACACAAACATAACCTTAATAAACAATCAGACAGCTGGTATTCGACAAACACACACACACACACACATGGAGACCTGACTGGTAGATATCTATGGACACACAGGTCAGACATCTTGGAACGCTTGTGACGTCATCACAGGTCAGACATAAGACAGTTAATACTAACCTGACTTGTAGATATCTATGGACACAGGTCAGACATCTTGGAACGCTTGTGACGTCATCTCAGGGCAGTTCCATAGAGAACCAAGGGTTGCAGCTGTCTATTACAGGTCAGCCATCTTGGAACGCTTGTGACAGATGTGACATATGACAGGTTAGGTGACATTTGACATCTGTCAACACTGTCAGGTCAGGTGACAGCTGACATTGACACCTGTCAGGTCAGTGACATTTGACACCTGTCAAAACTGACAGGTCAGCTGTCAACTGTCACAGGTCAGCGCATGCGCATGACGTCACGCGCATGCGCAGAAAAAAAGTGGAGGGGGTGAGCCCAGGTGCTGGACTATCTACTGCGGGTTACTCTGGAGGGTTGCCTGGTACTCCAGAGGTTCCGTTCACGACACCATCGCCCTGGTGCCATCCATCCATAGGCACGGGTCACGTGACACCGTAGATTGGGGGAGTTTAGTTCGAGCTCCTTGTCTAGATCCGTCATGTTTAGTTATTAGCAGGGTCACCTCGTGCAGGATGCGGATTTTTACCGCGCATGACGGTCTTGGGGAAAGCTTCATCGGGAGTTTATGTTGTTATTTCCACTTCCTCAGCTTGCCCCCTGGAGTCCTTTGGCCCGCGACTCCTTAACCCCAATTTTTGGTACTTAGTAAGGTCTCTCCCAAGGCAACATATATAGTATGACATTAAAACAGCTTTGTTATTTTCGGAGAAAATTTTTTTTTTTTGAAAGAAAACTCAAAATTTTCCCGGAAAACCCAGTTCGATTTTCCAGGTTAACGAACTCATCCAAGCCATTAATAAAATAAAGGCACTTGCCGAGTTTCATTGAAATCGGTTAAGTATTTTTTTAGTTATCAGACTATAGAAATTCACTAAAAAAGAGTTTAACCGGTTGCGGAAAATGCAAAATAGAGCTATGAGAGATTAAAGTGGAATTGGTATACTAGGGTTGGTGATATGCTGCTTGGATGGTTGAATATCTGATATTTTGCCAAATATAATATATGCTGGTTTTAGTACATAAATGCAAATTGGGCATGATGCGAGCATGTTTGAACAGCTCGCTAATAAGATATGAAGAAATTCGTAAGTATGATACCCGGGGAAAGGAAAATTACATCTTAAGACAAGCACACATGAAATTGACACAACATAATGTATTTTATAAAGGAGTTTTTGAATACAACCATTAAATAATAACATAAAGGATTAATAAATAAATTAACAAATTTAAAGTATTCTTAAAAGAACAGTTTTTACATGAACAACCTTGATAGAATGTAAGTTATATAAATAATTTAATTGGAGTAAATAATTATAAGATAGTCACACCTGCTGTGTTTTTCAATGCGAACTAGTTGTACTTACTATTGCAAATTATGTAAAGTTGAAAGATAAACTATACAAGCATTTCTAGGGTAAAGCTGTTATTGAAAAAAGTCAATGTAAGCTGTCTCGTTACAAAATTTGTATTTTTGGTAAAAATATGGAGCAAAAAAGAACGATTCTTCTTGTGGAGCATTGCTAAGTAGAAAGGGAAATCAAGCAGTGAACGTTTTGGAAGCATTTTTAGGATGAAGGATTGAAACTGAAGATATTAATTCTAGACTTTTGATGTGTCAAAATTTGAAGTATAATGTTTGCAAAATAGCTGATAAAACATTTTTAGGTCGACCTTAAGGTAAATTATGTCTAAATACTTTACAAGTCAAAGACTTATCTGTATAGACATGCTGTATGATTGTAGTCAATAAAGATTATTATTATTACTATAGCTCAGAGCTAAATAAACGCTTAGCTATCTAGCAACAACGAGTGACCACTGCAGAGGTAATAGCACTCCTCCCTAAGGACAACCTCTTGCCGTCATGATTGTTGTATTGGTTTCAGTAATAGCGGCTGTGTTAACACATTTTTTTAGCATTGCTAGGGATCTATAAGGTTTAAAACTCTCTATCGCCCATTTGATTTTGTTAATGTTAAAGATTGTATTTGCCAGTCTTTTCCAACTCTCACTGCTCTGGTGCAAATTATCTTCAGTGTTTTATGAGTCTGGAAAGTGAATCTATAGGATAACTCTAATGCTTTTCTCTGGGATCTTTGTGTATTCACCGTTTGGTTTTTTAAGTGGATCAATATCGTTTGCGTGATCTTTGATGATAATTTTCTGTAAGTGCAGTACAGTAGCCAGTTAATCTATCCCTTCGCAAAACTGCCACCAGGTTTTAGATTGTCTAATTTTTTTAATATATGAAGTTAGGGCCTGTCGGTATTCAGACCAGTTCTCAGTCTTTTGCCCTATTAAACAAGGCACGTCCCTTTGGGTTTCCTTTTGTTTAACAGAGCAGCTATTTTTATAGGCAAACTTTATATTTTGGTTTATGTGACTTGAGGCTTCTTCAAGATATTCCACTGTTCAGGTCACAGTCCAGCCCTTGTACCCATAACTGAAGATGCATTCTATAAGCATCCCAGTCGTTGAGCTTCCCAACACACCTAATTGCTGCCGCTAAGTCGAATTTTACGGTTTAATTATCGGACATAGAGGGTTTATATAATACGAACCAGCTTGTTGTTGTATGTATTATAAATGAGTCAGCAAATTTTCTTAATAACTCTCTCTTTTCTGATGAAGCCATTTTTGCCTGAATGAGGCAGTAAATCGTCACAACTCAAGATATTGGTCACGGGAAAATCCTCATTGGACTTAAGACTTCCACACCCAACGTTATGGCAAAGTAAATGTTGGATGTGAACAATCGGACGGCGTTTCATAGGGCCTTACTTTTTTTAAGGAAATCTTACAGCAGCACGTTACCTAAATTTCTTGCGATTGGATTTAGAGGCCAGCTCTGGCAGTAATATTTTCAAATAATTACGAGGCAGATGTGCCCCATCAGGATATTTGGTTTCAGCGTGCCTGCTCACTTTGGTGCACACTTTCGTCAATATCGAGATGCCACACTTCCTGAAAGATGGATAGGGCGTCGAGGAGCAATTGAGGGGCCACCGCGTTTCCTGGGCTGGATTTCCTTTTTTTCTGTGGGGTTATTTAGGATAGAAAGTAAATTTCCACAAACCAAATAATTTGGTCGAGCTACAGCAAAGAATTTGCGCTGAAGTGGAGCAAACTGGTCCTGAGATTCTTGAGCGCAGTCTACAAAGTGTGGTTGGTTCAATAATTATTTCCATTAAACTTACGTTTCCATTTTTTAAAGTAAATAATGCTATTTTTTCAAAATAATTATTATGTAAAGTACCAATTTTTTCAAGCATCATTTAAGAAGTAGGAAAAGCAGGTCTATGGAAAACCAGTAAAAAAATATGGTTTTCATTAAAAAAACTTGTGATGACGTCGCCATACAGAAATAGGTGACGTCACAAATATAATTTTTACGTCACAAGTTGGCAATTGAAAAGATAAAATCGGCTAGTACAAGCTTTTTCCTTGAAAAAATTAAATAACACATTTATGAACTATGTTCCAAACTTTATCATCTCATGTGCCAATTTAGGCCTAAAAACCCGAGTGTATTTATTTGATATTTGCCCGCAATTGATACCTCGTCACAGGTTTCAATTGGATCTAAATCCGGTCAATAGTGATGCCATAATCACTTCCCAAACCCTAACCTACTTGCACTTATCTCAGATTTATTATTTTTGTAAGATAATGAACACACTGTTTGGTTTGAAGATGAAAAGATAATCAAATACTTACTCAGCTTTAGTCTTGTTATGCCCAAGGTCCTAGATGTATGAGATCTTTGAGTCAAAATATCGGCACTACGTTACTTAGCTCGAAGAGATCTAGATAATAGATATAAAGAATTTTCAGTCACAGCACCACCAGAATTGAGAAAGGTTGAATGAGGAATTAATTATTCAATTAAAACAGATATTAAAAACACAAATATTTAAATTTATTGATATCAGTTAATAATGTTGGAGTTGGTTAAGTCAAGACTCCCAGCAAATCAAATATATGTTGTACATTACAAAGAAGCAAAATAAATATCAAATGTAGAGTTAAAGGTTTTCCTATTAAATCTACCAATTTTCTTAATTTTAATTTCTTAGGTAATTTCTAGTTAATTTTTCTGTTTTATTTTCATAAAAGTTTGTGAGAGAAGCTCAAATATTGTAAAATTAAGTAATGGTTATAACCTATTTTTTTATTGCCCTAAAACTTATTTGAAGGTTTGAAAGATTCGTGAGCAAAACGTTAATCAATCAATTATCATACTAGTATTCCTAATTTACACGTTTGACAACATACAAAAAGAAGATACAAAAATATATTTATATAACGATCAATCTCACTGACTAAGATTCTAATTTTGACTGACTTAAAATTTATGTTGCAATTTAATGAGAATTTTAGTGGATGTGACACTTCCAGCGGTTCGTAGGCTGACCTGAGGCCTTCACCTGAGGCCCCACAGATGTTGATTTGCCTGCAGGCTGATTGTAAAAACTGCACAGGGTAGCATCAGCATTTAGCGCTTACCATAGGCGCTTAGTTACCCCAAGAGAGGAGCCAGTAACTGGTAGAAAACGCTTGTAGAGGTGGAGACAAGAAGTAAGTATACGTGCAATGTACATTCAAGAGGTTAGGTAGACCTTGGGGTTGAACTTGAACTTGAAAATAACGTGAAAGTAGACGTAAACCTGAATCTGGACAGCAAAAGTGTGTTTGAATGGTCAACTTGGAGAGCAAAGGTATGTTTGAACGGTAAACTTGGATCTGAACTGAGAACTTAGACAGCAAAGGTGTATTTAAACGGTAGCGGTATAAAACTTGAATCTGAACTGAGAACTTGGAATTGAAAACTTGAAACCGTTTACTTGAACCCTGCAATTACAACAAATAATGCCGTTAGCAATCTGCGCTGCATAAAAAAGTTTATTAAAGACTCACAGTTTAATCCTTTTTTAAACGGGTTGTTACAATCACTGAACTGAACTCAAAATTTTTGAAGCACCTGCACGATAATTACACTAAACATACATGCCCTGAGGACGCTACGTTTCACTTGCCTGCGCGATAGTCTCTGCCTGAAGCCCGCTGTCGACTGGTTTTGTTAGCATCCACTCCCCTACAGAGTCTGTCGAGCGGTTTGAATCTGATTGAATCTGAGATGCTAACTGCCAAATTTCTTGAACAGAGTAGGAGACAAATTACGCGGGATTAGTTCAGCGGTCGGTTAGGCATAACTTACCCTGATGTCTTTTGAAACCTTCCGGAAATTTCCACGCATAATGTGTGTGTTACCAGTGAATTACGTTTTAAATATTTACATCGATATTTTTAGATTTCTAAGAAAGCTTATATTATTCTCATTGCGTCACCGGCTGAATACTTCACTATGAGACTGTAATAAATAATGATCTTTTACCCTAAGGCAAATACTCCATCTGTTGATATTTGAATACTTGATTTGAATGAAGAAATACAGTGGGGGCGCTACGATGGTACTTCTTAATAGCAAACTTCCAACAAATCTTAAATGAAACCTTGAATTGTTGTTCAATAACGAAGCCACCTGATCCTAGTTAAGCTTCCTATGAGGCTCTCGTTATGTCAGCAAGGTAGTTACGGTAATGAATAAAACATAACCGTTACACACACTGTACATAAATGACTTAGTGTGGGAGTAATGCTAGATGTATTCTCACCACAATTAAAACCGCAGACCGGTTTCGATCTAATTAGAGCTCGTCAGTATAGTATACTAATTGCAGTGAGAACACACCTATAAAATAATGAGGTTATGGTAGCCAGCCTCACAGCACAAAGTGAGATCTAAGGAAGGAGTCACCATCAAGTTGCGGAACAAGTAGTATATTGCCTCGACAGCTCCAAATAACACAAAATGTTATAAAATAGAGACTATGTACAACCAAATAACAATTTTGTAAATTGTCAGCCCTGGCCCATTTCTTCCCTAAAATAGGGACAACGTATGTAAGCCTAGACGTATTCTCAGCACAATTAGAACCGCAGACCGGTTTCGCTCTAATTAGAGCTCGTCAGCACGGTATACTAATTCCAGTGATAACACACCTATAAAGTAATACGGCTATGGAAGCCAGCCTCATAGCACAAAGTGAGATGTAAGGAAGGAGTCGCCATCTCGTTGGGACACAAGTAGTATATTGTCACGACAGCTCCAAATAACACAAAATGTTATAAAATAGGGACTATGTACAACCAACTAACAATTTTGTAAATTGTCAGCCCTGGCCCATTTATTCCCTAAAATAGGGACAATGTATGTAAGCCTAGACGTATTCTCACCACAATTAGAACCGCAGACCGGTTTCGCTCTAATTAGAGCTTGTCAGCACGGTATACAAATTGCAGTGAGAACACACCTATAAAGTAATACGGCTATGGTAGCCAGCCTCACAGCACAAAGTAAGATGTAAGGCAGGAATCGCCACCTCGTTGCGGAACCCAGTAGTATGTTGTCACGACAGCTGTCGGTCTGCGGTTCTAATTGTGGTGAGAATACATCTAGCCTTACATACATTGTCCCTATATTAGGGAAGAAATGGGCCAGGGCTGACAATTTACAAAATTGTTAGTTGGTTATACATAGTCTCTATTTTATAACATTTTGTGTTATTTGGAGCTGTCGTGACAACATACTACTTAGTTCCGCAACGAGTGGCGCCCCTGTCTTACATCTCAGTTTGTGCTGTGAGGCTGGCTACCACAGTCGTATCGGTGTGTTCTCACTGCAATCAGTATATCGTACTGACGAGCTCTAATTACAGAGAAACCGGTTTGCGGTTCTAATTGTGGTGAGAATACATCTAAGCTTACATACATTGTCCATATATTAGGGAATAAATGGGCCAGGGTTGACAATTTACAAAATTCTTAGTTGGTTGTACATAGTCTCTATTTTATAACATTTTGTGTTATTTGAAGCTGTCGTGACAACATACTACTTGGTGCCGCAACGAGAAGGCGACTCCTTTCTTATATCTCACTTTGTGCTTAGTATGGGAGTTTTAGAATTGTAGATTCCATCTGTTTGCTGATGATGCCTGCATCTATTTTAGCGAAAGTGATGCAGTACTTTTAGAAAAGGCAACGAGCTTAGTATAGTGAGTGATTGGATGGAAGCAAATAAATTGAAACTGAGCATACAGAAGTCAGACTATGATGATATCACAGAGAAGTAACTCCAAACTGGCATTTAAAATAAAAGGGATTGAGCTAGAAATAGATTCTGAATACAAATACATGGGAGTTATTATAGACAATAAATTTAAATTCAAAACGTCCCTTTGGGTTGTCTTTTGTTTAACAGCACAGCTGCTTTCGTAGGCAAACTTTATAATCTGGTTTGTGACTTGAGGCTTCTTCAAGCTACTCTGCAGTGTCTAGGTCACAGTCCAGCCCTTGTACCCATAACTGCATCCTATAAGCATCGCAGTCGGTGAACTTGGGCAACCTGATCCCCCCCAACACCTCATTGCCGCTGCTATGTCGATTTTTACGGTTTGATTGTCGGATATAGAGGGTTTATATAATACAAACCAGTTTGCAGTTGTATGGGTCAGCAAGGGCCAGCAAGGGTTACATTTACTACGTCCTCTCTGATCGTGTTTATATGGGTTGGCTTACTAGCTTTGCTTTTTGTATTTTTTTTGTTTTTTTAATATTTCAACAATACATCACGAGGGCTTACAGCCTAAATACTATCGTACCCTGGGTGTCGACAAGGAGGCAAGAGCAAATTGTTAATTCTGGACTTGAAGGTTTGGAGGTTCGGAGGATAAGGAGAAACATGTGCCAGCAAGGAATTCCACAACCTGGAAGTCCCCAAAAGAGCGGGCATAACAAGATGTTCTATGTCTGGTGACCTGAACAGTAAAAGGTTGCATTCGCTCTGTTTCCCTGGTAGATCTGTTGGGGGCACCAGGTGACGGAACTATGGAAAAAAGCACCTCTGAGCAGTGCCCGTGCAGATATCTATAAAAGAGAGAGGGGTCACCAACGGCACGTCGGTGGGCAAACGATAACAGCCTTTGGGTGAGGGTAGGGTCACCGATGAGACGTATAGCTCTCTTCTAAATGGAGTCTAGGATAGTGAGGGTAGAAGTGGCAGCGGAACCCCAGATGTGAGAGCAGTATTCGAGGTTTGGCCTCATTTGTGAAGTATATAAGGTATATAGATTAGCTGGTGAAAAGTATTTGCGAGCCCGGAAGAGGAAACCTAATTTCTTAGCAGTCGCTTCTGCAATTGATGTGACATGTTGGTGCCAATTGAGATTTCGATCCATAGAAATGCCAACAAGTGAAGAGGACTCATTACTTTGAATAACTTGGTTGTTTATTGTGATGGGTCTAGGGCTGGTGTATCTCTTATGAGAAAGAAATCAAGACTGTGATTTGGTGGGGTTGAATTGTACAATATTTCTACTTCCCCAGTCTAATATTTTTTGAGATCCACGGAGACAGAACCCTCAATGAGTCTGCGATCCTCATCTAATTGGGCTAAAGAGACAGGCTTAGAATATTGTATATTTGAGTGGAGGGTGCTGTCGTCCGCGTAACTGTGAACTGGGTTGGATGTGCTAGAGAGGAGGTCATTGATGTGGACAACAAACAAAGTAGGGGCTAAAGCTGAACCTTGAGGAACTCCTGCATTATTTGGATACAGTTTAGAGGAATGGCCATCCACGACAACAGAAATGCTCCGGTTGGAGAGGAAATTTGCTGTCCACATACAGAGTTTTGGTGGTAGGCCATAGGCCGGTAGTTTATTAAGCAGTGCTGCGTGCCAGACCTGGTCGAATGCTTTGGATATGTCTAGAGCGACGATCTGGGATTCGTCGTGTAGTTCCATAGACTTGTTCCAAGAATGGGTGACAAAGGAAAGGAGGTCGGCAGTTGATCTGCGCTGACGGAATCCATACTGCCTGTCGTGAATTAGACTGTGTTTTTCAAGAAATTTTAGTAGCTCGGTGTTTATATACTTTGCCATCACTTTAGAGAGGCCTGAAAGGAGAGAATTAGGCCTGTATTTGATAGGAAGCGCTTTGGATCGTTTCTTGGGGACGGGTTGTACTCTAGCAGTTTACCAGCTACTAGGGAATTTCCCTCTATTGTAAGATGTCTGGACAGGAGCAAATTCTGGTGCGCATTTTTGAGAACAATTGCTGGGATCTTGTCAAGGCCAGAGGCTTTCCTGGTCTCAAGAGAACAGATCATCTTTCGTACCTTTTTAGGTTTGAAAATGATATCCATCGTTTTATGCGCGACATTGGGGACTGTTGGTGGTTGAACATTTGGAGGTGGGTTGAGAGTACAATTGATGGCGAACAACGAGGCAAAAAGTTCAGCCTTGCCCAGGTCGGTAGAAACAATTTCGTCCCCTGAAACAAGAGGTGGGAACGTGCTCTTGCAGAAATTATTCCCAATAGATTTAGCAAGAGTCCAAAAGGGTTTGCTGCCGTTGGAACTTGAGAGTACTTTGTTTTTGATGGGGTTATTAAACAAGTTTTTTGACTCAGAAAGAATGCGGACATGGCGATTTCTTGAGTCGTTAAATGCTTGACGGTTTTCTTGACTGAGATTGTGTAGAAGCGTTTTGTGAGCTTTGACCTTTTCAAGTCTGGCCTTGTCACAGGATTTAGAGAACCAGGACTTTTGAGTGGCTGAAGAGGTTTTCTGTGTACGTGGAATAAATAATTCCATGCCAGCTTGAATAATTTCGGTGACGTTTTGTGAGATATCAGAGGGGTCAGGATGATAGAAGTAGACAGACGCCCATGAAAATGAGGAAACGTAATCCCGCATTTCTTCCCTGTTCGCGGAGTTGTAGTGCCAAACGATTGGCGGGTGTGATGATTGTGTCACCTCGGGTTGCATTGCGCAGGAAGCAGTGACCACGCGGTGGTCTGAGCGACCAAGGGGGGCGGTGACGGATGTCTTATAGCATTCAGGTTTTGTAGTAAGGAGATCCAAGGGATTTGAGCTGTGTGTTGGGATGCGAAGAAAGTAAGTAGGTTGCTGAACCATATTGGCTAAAGAATTGCTGACTGCAAAGGCCTCCGCTGCTCTCCCTTGTGGATACGTTTTTGAAGATCCTAGCAATTCCTTATTATGGACATTGAAGTCACCAAGAATAGTGACCTCGGAGAAAGGATATTCAGAAATCAGATGGTCGGTTTTTTCAGAAAGGTAGTCGAAGAGCTGGACAAAGTTGTTGTCAGAAGGTGACCGGTAAATGCAACAGATCAATTTAGTTGAAGCCCTGAGAGAGAGAGAGAGAGTTTCATCCAAAGTATGTCTTTTGTTCCAGCTTGTAAATTGGGGAGTCTGGTGCAGGGTAGATTGCTACGGACGTATGCACACACGCCTCCATGCAATCTAAAGGAAGTAAGGAGCTCATACTTCGGGAAATTAAGGTGATTAGTGACTTATTTGGCATTGATTTTGGTTTCGGTGAGGAAGACGAGTTGGGGCTTATTAGTCTGGAGGAAATGGTGGACGGAGTTCAGGTTAGAATTTAGGCTACATCTATTCGAGAAGGATATGTTAAATCTTGATGCCGGCGCCCCCTGTACACCCATCTCCTGGAGATCCGAATTGAGGGATATTTTATCTCTGTAATCTTTTGTACATGGAGGAACCATAATCCTTTTTGTTTATAAGGGAAACCGACTCATACACCAGAACTGGAAACGTCTGTTGGGACTTCACCGGCCCCTTGATGTAAGCGGTGGTACCTTCTCGGGCGTGAAAAAATTCTTTAGTATTACGTAAAGGAAAAGTCCACTACCACCTGCTTGACTCCGATTAGTCGCCTCGTTCGACAGGCAGGAGTTACCTTGGGCCTATTCTTTTAGTTAGTCCCCGGACCCACAGGGGACTATGTGTTGACAATGTCGATGTTATTAGCAGACACGTAATCAAATAGGTACCCACCTCTCCTAATATTAGAGTATGTGCTCCCTTGTCCTAAGTGGTGTTGAGCATTTACGCCAGATCCAATAATAAAATGCCAATTTCTTTCCTTGCACCATGAGGTTAGGCGCTGAACCCTCTCGGTAGGTAGCTCATTTTCATCATGTCCGGATAAGGCAGGGGATATTGCAATACGCCTTTTACCATCCCGTGTTGGCACTTAAACCAATGCAGCTGCCAAGTCTTGAGTGATGAACTCTGAAATGGGAGTAACATGTATATTAATATTTAGTGAGCAGCACAGCTGCTCTTGGTCCGCCATGTGTATTGCAGCCAATCAACTTATATGATTTTATATTTATCCTGTAATTTGTCCTCTATAGATCCAGGGCTCTTGTTGCAGCCCTAGGTTTAGGTTTTGTCATATAAACTATCTTCTAAGTACACTCGTAGCTGCTTGGGAACGTTGAAGTTTAATTTGGCTGCACTTTACATACATGCTATTGTGGACATTTTTTTCTACCACATGTTCATACCAGAAGCGTTTTGGTTCTCTTAATTTTTTTCTTCCCATTGGTCTATTTCTGCGACTATGACCAATCTCCGACGCCAGCGAGCAGGTTCATCACACTATTCTGGAAATGTCGCAGCACCCCTGTCTTTCTGTGAGAAGGATTGGGATATTTAACGTGCTCAACATCACATGGTACACGGGACTGACGGATTTATGCATCTATTCGAAGGGCGGCACGTGCAGACATTAAACTTGCTCAAATACAATGCCAAAACATCGGTGGATGTTGATTTTAGAGAATATCCTAAAAAAATGAAATCCACTACTGGTAGTCGAATTCAGGATCCTTGGGTTCAGAAGCACACGTGTATGCCCGTAAAACACCGTGGTGGTTTTTCTCTTCCATTTGACCATACCTTCCAGTCCACTTTAATTTTCACGTTCCTGATCTCTATGTAATGTTCCTGCTACCCTTCGTAGTGTTCATTCCAAATGTTTTTATTGCGCCTTTGTTTTATTCGTATCTGCTTATGTCTCTATCCCGTATGTGACTATTCATCATACGCATGCTTTCTATATCTTCGCTTCAGTCAATGCTTTTGGCACGTTTCTTTTTCTGTAGTGTCTCTAAAACATTCGGATGTTACTGCCGTTTATTTATCTGTATTTAATTCCTACACTAAGAGCCTAGATGATGCAGTGGTCTCTGAACCGAAGAATTATGGGTTCGATTCCCAGGGTTCCCCTTTCACTTTTTCAGTACATACGGTAAAATTAACATCAACCGAGGTTGTGGCATTGTATTTGAGAAAGTTAAATGGCTGCACGTTTCGCCCTTCGGAGGGTACGTAAAACAGTCGGTGCCGTGTCTATGCGCTGTTGGGCACGTTAAAGATTCCTACCCTCCATACAGAAAGGGAGGAGTTTGACAAAATTTCCAGGGGAGTGAGGTGAAACTCCTCCCTGGCGTCGGTGACAGACGTTAAAGGAACAAACACTTTCACACACATAATTCCTTCATTAGGTTATCTCCTTTGCTTGATGTATCTACTTGACGTTACTGCATAATCCGTTTGGCGTGCTATTGACACTGATCTTCTAAAGAAAAGCAAGCACTTGTGAAGCCAGAGAAGAAGTCGATATATCTGTATTTAGCATGAAATGGTCTTACCAAGATCAACAATAATGAATGAAGTTAAGTTCATGGATCTTAAGAATTATGCATTCTGTTTTTTTCAACAACAATTTAATGTTTAACTTCCGAACTATTTGATAGAATTGATACACCTGTCTCTGTAAATAATCTTCCGTGATTATTGTTGCGTTGTCAGCTGAATATAATACGTACCCATTAGTCCAGATTTAGAGAGGTGACCTGTTTCTAATTGTAATGGCCTGCGATAACATAATGGACCTAGTAAAAGAGATTCATACAAAATTGAAACTGATTCTTTTTCCTATTTAAGAAAAGAGTATTTTTGAATTGGCCATCTCTTATTCCATGCTCTTCTTGTGGTTTTACGTTTATACTGAACACACAACGCGCGACTTTCTTGGGCTCAATCAACGTATGTAAATACTAAAATAATACATAAACTGTTGCGTCTAAGAAGTAGAACTAGTGACTTTCCTCCCAGGCGAAGTAACATAGGAGTTATCATGCACTACATTGTCAAATTAAGAATCCCCCAACTATCAACAAAAGTAGTTAATGTCCAAGGTGAATGATGCAAAAAAAAAAACACATTTTATAAATACATTTATTTTAGGGAAGGCAACAGCAGTGGATAAGTATTAACATTCAATATTTTTTGTCTTTTCATATAATTACATCTGATAAATACAGTTTAACATCTCAATTATCAACCATTTATATACCTATATTTTATTTGATTAATATATAAATGGTAACCACCTTACATAATTAACATACAAACATTCATATTTATATGTTCAATATGGTTATGGTGTATTTGTTTCTAGTTGACAAGTATTTTCAAAATAGGGCTCTTTTTGTTGAAAATATATGTCAACAGTAGTTAAACAACATTAATCATGTCATACAAAATATACAGTAAATTCTGACACTTTAATTACTTATCTAACAGATTAATTAAGACTATATTAAGTATCTACAATAAATTACGTTAATTAATTTAAATATATATTAATGTTGACAGACTACAGCATACAACATCCATTTTCTTATGTATTTATTTATGTAGCAATTCCTATCGTTCATTTTTCAACAAACAAGGTAAAAATCCATAAAATATGCAAATGCACTTTATAGTTACACTGAGTTTTATGGTTATAGTAGGCGTCTTAAGATTTCACACACTCAAATAAATTTTCACGCTAAATTAGAGAACTGTTTCGTTTGTGCATGTTCTTGGACCATTCACTAGGGAATACCTGGATGAACCGTTCCGAGTTGTAACTGCACCTCTAATAAACAGTTCTTTAAAGGTCTCCCTGAACTGTCTAGACATACCACAATAAATGGCAAAATTGATCGGATAACTCAGTATAATAAAAAAGTTCGTAAACAGTATTAAAGTGTTTGCAACATAATAATCTAAAAATTCAACAAAAGTACTCGATATAATATGAAGCAAGGTAACAACTACCAATGGGATTTCGACGATAAGGAATACAGTAACAACAACTATAAGCATTAGTGTAGTGCAGTTTGAGTCTCTCAATTTCTTACATTCGTTTTTCTGATTTTTCTTTGAGAGTAATAAGTCTCTTCTCTTTTGAGCTTGTTTCAGTGCTCTGAATAAAAGTAAATTCAATATGACTAGTGCCACACAAGGAATGAGATGTACAAATAGTACTCTAAACATGTAATATGTGATAAAATAAAAGTTAACAGTCAAGTACTCCTTCACCCAGTAAGCGTGATCTCGACTACAAGCGTAAGTTGTCCGATTGTTCCAAGTTATTTCCACCTAAAAAAAAAGAAAATGCAATAAGAAAGGTACTCTGATCACCGATAAAATGAAAAATAAATCTTAAAATATAATATACTAAAAGTAATAAATGTAATAGTAACAGTGTATCACAAGAAATGATATGTCAAATTCTCCCTTTAAAATAATCAGTGCTTTCTTCATCATTATTTTTAAAAATTGTATTATAAGCATCAAATAATTTGTTAATATCAAGAAATGTCACAGAAATCTGTTCAAATCCAGCTGCACATATCATACAGCAGATATAAGCAGTTACGTCATTATGGTACCATCAAAGTAAAACATAATAAAAAAAGTCTGGACGCAGCAAATGCGTCATGCTGGCGAATTTTCGTAAAAATGTTTTCAATTGCAAATATGTCTTATTTTTAAAAGCACATTTGGTTGGCAGTATAACCTATATAGCAGTAACAATGTATCATATTTCACTAAAATAGCATTGTTGTTTCAAAACGTACCAACATTTTCCGAAAATAAACTTAAAAAGTTCCAGAAAGAACTGATCCGATTTTCCTGGCCAGCGAACCTCATCAAGCTATTTACACACTGCCAAGATATAATTATTCACAAACAGCTTTAGGACCAAAATTTAAAAAAACTCACCACCTTTTTTTACAGAAATGGCCTTCAGTAATGTTACACTAGATTATAGTTTTCCCAAAAATTTGACATTTTTTTTTACAATAACTTACTAAACATTTATTATTAATTACAACATATTACAAAAATCTTACAAAAAATGATTTCGACGAAAACACTGAAAACATTTCTCCGAAAACCTTTCAAATTCAACCACTATTTGAGAGCACCTGTACCCGGCAGTTTGATTTTTTCAACGAGTAATACAAACAAAAATCTCTCTGAGCGGTAAAAGCAATTGGTGATATGTGTTTGTGATATGTGACAAACTCGTAAAAAGTTGCAAAACACATAAATAACTCAAAAACGATGAACCGTATCGATTTTTTTCCCTTACAAACATGCATTATAATTCGATGGATAATACAAAAAGGCAATAACATAAGGGGTGTTCCATTAAAAAAGGAGAGTATGTATCACCAACGACTTATGGGCCAAATCGCGAATTTGACGTTTTAAGAACAAAAATTATAAAATTTTTGATTTTTTTCTGCTACTTCTTGAGCTTTTGGCGTCAAGAAAACTTAACCGTTGTATGTAATATTCAATGGGTCTTGTTAATCACACAAGATATTTTGTTCTTGTGCTTTGCTCTGATCACCAGTGGCACTCAAATTTTAGCCCATGTTTTGAGTTATTGGTACGATATATACATACTCATATATATATATATATATATATATATATATATATATATATATATATATATATATATATATATATATATAAACACAGATCTCCTCATTAATGAATTTTTCGTTTTACGACAATAGAGGAAATAACAAAAGAAATAGAATCTGCACGAGCTAAAAGATGTGGTCAAGCTGAAAAAGATTTAAGAAGAGACCAATAGGGACAATCTCAACGGACGAGTATCTGCGTCGACATAGTAATAATAATTAGAAAAGTCTGGTCGGTGGGTGTTACCCGCTACTCGTAACGACGTTGGCGGTACAGCCAGGAACGCCAACTGGCCGCTTTTATATTTACCTATTTGCTTTTTTGACAATATCCTCTATTCCCTTATCTAAACTACCTAGCTCTTTTTTAAACTCCTTTCCTTTTACCTTCCTAGGCCACCAGGGTTAACTGGTAGCATATTACCATGGAACATGAAACCGACACCTCGGAAAAATTCTGCTGCCTGGGATTCGCCAGGTCATGGCTGGAGCTGGCGCTGGACCTGATAGCATGCGGGACGTCGGTGGTTGGGTGGTGATGGGGCGGGCCCTTGTCATACAAGACACTCTAGCCCAACCAGCAATATCCGAAGTATGCGGATATTTCTGGGCAATAGGATGTGTCGCGTCGTCGTTCAGGGTCCGATAACTTGGAAAGGGCTCCATCTGAGCTCAATCCCTTTGGTATCTGATATACCTGGGATGAGTGAATGTGAAACCCCTCAGCCTAAAGGGATATTATTATTATTATTATTATTATTATTAATAATAATAATAATGATAATAGATGTTTAAGTAGCGGATGATAGCTGAGGGGATAGGGGTGGACTGTTATAATTTATGGACTAGGCAGACATAGTAACGATGTAACAAGTTTTAATAATAAATGGAAAAAGGCTCTTAATATTTACAAATACTTTTATATAAAGACTTATTTGAACCAAATTCCTAACACTACGTTAACATACTTAATCAGCATTCCTCGATACGGCCTGAACATACTGCCGAGTCAAAAGAATAACGTCCCTCTGGATAGCTACGAGTGATAGCACTTTCAGATTCTCTTGGGCTTATAAACATCCATGTGTTTCTTGCGTAAAGTTGCTTACAGATTCTTGACTTGGTTGCCTGGTGATGGATTGGACATGTGGTTTTGTCTTCCCTCTGGCATATCTCATCTATTATGCAGTTGTGGCTGCTTTCTATACTTCTTACCATGGTTAGGGAACACATATACAGGTTCCTGGATATTAGGATGCTGTGTGTTGATTCATTGTCGGTTATCTGAAAGTATCGTTGCGTGTGATAATCCACTCCTAGAATTTGGGTGGGTACTACCATTGACCAATATGTTTCGTTCTCGACCTTATAAGGAATCGGAGTGACCTTTATTTACATAAATTGTGTTACCTCCGTCATTATGAAGTAACTGTACAGCTGAATATATTTTTCACTGTGACTGATTTCTGAACGTAGTATTGGATATTATGTTAAGAATTATCTCTAGATGTAACGAGGTCAATAAATACACTTCGATACAATGTAATTAAACATATATGCACCAAATAAATTCATAATTATTAATTTATTTACTTCATGCAATTTTTTAAAATGAAATGAAATGATCTCTAGATGTAACGCGGTGAATAAATACACCCCATACAATGTAATTAAACATATATGCACCAAATAAATTCATAATTATTAATTTATTTACCTCATGCAATTTTTTAAAGAACAAACACAAGATACCGAGAAAAGGTGGTTTTAGATAAATGAAGATATGTATTAATCAGGGACAATGTCCTATCATCGGCTATCTACAGTTTATCACCGACAAACGCATATAAAAAAGGCCGAGATTTCAAGAAAAATCAGTTCACGACATAGCCAGTAAGCAGCACTCCACTTGTAAATAAATAGATCTAAGAGAAAACTTTCTTCACTGAGTTATCCTGGCACTCAAGAAAACAACCATACACGATGATGTGGCAGTTTTCTCGTTGCGGATGATAGTTCATCCTGTTTTACTTTGATTTGTGTCATTAATAAGGCACAATCAATAGCATCTGAGGAAATGTCTTTGCTTTGCTTGCAAAACTCTTTCAACTCAACAACAATTAGCCTGGCCGACTCTGCGTTGCTCGCGAGTTTCTCTTCTTCTAACCTTATTTTTCTTCCAACCGTTATTCTTCCAATTTTTACATGTGCACTATGTTGAATGTAAAACTCTGGCTGGGAATACTGAATGTGATACAACGATGTTTTTACTATTTTACGCAACGGCCATTGTTTCATTGATACCTTGTGACCTGCGCGTATTATCTTCTTCTTGAATTTCCATTTAAATTTATGCTACAATTGGTAAACATATTCTTTATACAAAGTGTCCCAAAAATATTGGTGAGGTATTTTTTTTGATAAGCATACAAATATTGCTGGATAACCCTTGTACGGTTCGTGACTTTTGCCCTTTGTAGCACGTACCTGCATGATCCACCCCAGTGTGTGTAAATACCCGGGTGGTTGTAACTCTTGCTGCTCGCACTTGACCCATCAACTGCTCTGCTGTTTTGGATTTTGTTTGTATATTAGGACAAACCATTAACTTTGGATTTTTCCTTTGTTCTAATACTACTTGAGACCTCTCTATTTTAATGGGGTAGCCTGGACCTTACAACCATATTGGCCCTTGCCACCATGGTGATGATATTTAGCTTTTACCTTCTTCGTTGCTCGCTTTGACGTAAATTACCGCATCACATGTGACTTCAGATGCATCGGTGAAACCATGACTTTCTATTTTTTATTTCTTCGTTGTTTTTACCACCTTGGTATTGCTATGCCATTAATTTCATGAATAAACTGAATCCATCTCTTCTGTATGTTAGTGGGTACTATTTCGTCCCACCCAGGTTAATTCATCCATATTTCTGGAATTATCAGCTTGGCTTTGTTTCCAACTGGAGATAGCCATCACAATGGGTCAAATAACTTGGCTATCGCAGATAATAGTGCCCTTTTTGTTATCTTCTCTGCATATTCCAAATCTAGTTTTATTTTAAATGTATCTTCCCGTGGTGTCCAATAAATACCAAGAGATTTGTCTATACCATTGTCTGGAAGCTGCAATGCTTTTTCTTTCTGTAATTCTTGTGGAAACTTTGCAATCATTTGTGATCTGTTGCTGGACCATTTCTCAAATTGAACCCACCTGATTAAAACATATTGAGTTATGTCTGTAACAATGATACTTCTTGCTGTGATTCAGCTCCAGATAGAAGATTATCTATAATTACATCTCCTTTTGCTACTTTCGTTGCTAACGGAAATTTGGCTTGCTCGTTTCTGGATTCTCCAAACTTTTGTACCTCTTGTTTGAATGGAATTTTTACTGTGTATTTTTCATCCTTGTTTCTTGATACTGTCTGAGTGTACTATCTTTCACATACCTGTTCATCTTTCGTCATATTTGTCAACCCTGGTACTTCTTCCAATTCCCAAAACTTCTAAATCTCCTCTTTTTTTTGTTTGAGTAATCATGCTTGTTACCTTGACTTCTTCCTTGATTTTTGGATTTGTAATTGTTTTGATTTCCGCCGTTTCGCATTTGGCTGTGAATATTGGTATTTTTATTGTATTGCTATTTTGCCCTGAATTGAGGCTTGTTCGGTTCTTAATTAATTCTGACAGCTTGTCACTGGCGTTATTGTACCCTTGCCTTAACGTAAAATATGCTTCATCTTGAATTTCTGAATCTGTGAGCATATTTATCTCCATTATGTTGTTTTCCATTAATTCTCATTGCTTGTCTAATTCTTTCATAAGTCTTTTATACCAGAAAAGTACATTGTTTTCATACATCATTTCCGCTTCTTCTAATATTCGGTTAAATCGGTTTACTACGAATATAAGTTTTCTCCCAAGTCTTGTGATTTCTTTGGCTTTCTTTTTTTCCATAGCGTGAAGTTCCTCCATTTTGGTCCTTTAATTTGATTTGATTTAATGAATATTTGTAGCTTTTTGTTACCTTGTCTGACTTCTAGCCCTTTGATTTGACTTTTGGTCGCTTGTGACCTATATTTTTGAAATTGACCCTGTATAGGTGCTTTTTTTTGGACGCTTGTGTCCCTGTTTGCTTGAAATTGACCCTGTATAGGTGCTTTTTCGACGCTTGTGACCCTGTTTGTTTGAAATTGACCATGTATAGGTGCTTTTCTGGACGCTTGTGCCCCTGTTTGCTTGAAATTGACCCTGTATAGGTGCTTTTTTGGACGCTTATGTCCCTGTTTGCTTGAAATTGACCCTCTCTAGGTGCATTTTTGGACACTTGCTTGAAATTGACCCTGTATAGGTGGTTTTTTGGACGCCTGTGTCCCTCTTTGCTTGAAGTTGACCCTGTAGGTGCTTTTTGGACGCTTGTGTTCTTGTTTGCTTGAAATTGACCCTGTATATGTGCTTTTTTGGACGCTTGTGTTCAAGGTTGCTTGAAATTGACCCTGTATAGGTGTTTTTTGGGCGCCTGTGTCCCTGTTTGCTTGAAATTGACCTTGCATAGGTGCTTTTTTGGAGGCTTGTGTCCCTGTTTTCTTGAAATTGAACCTGTATAAGTGGTTTTTTGGGCGCTTGTGCCCGTATTGACTTATAGACCGGACGCTTGTGTCCTTATTTATTTGAAATTGACCCTGTATGGGTGCTTTTTTGGGCGCCGGTGCCCGTATTGATATATATATATATATATATATATATATATATATATATATATATATATATATATATATATATATATATATATATATATATATATATATATATATATATACCGGACGCTTGTGTTGTGTTGAAAAATTGGATACAGGACGCTTGAGTCCTTTTGATTGTACATAAAAACGTAAAAAAGGTATTTGCAGACTTGGGCGGATTACAGGATGTTTGATATGGATAGTTGATTTAAAAATTAGGAATTTTAATGCTCACTGTATAACCAACGGCACTGGTTACCTCGTCGAAGGACCATGTCTACGGAGCGGAGGATAGTTGAGGGGAATAGGGGGACACTAATTTATGGACTAGACAGACAGTAAGGATGTAACAACTTTTAATAATAAATGGAAAAAGTCTCATAATATTTACAAACACTTCTATATATAGACTTATTTGAACTCAATTCCTAACACAACGTAAACATACTTTATCAGCATAACTCGATACGGCAAATTAAATCATATATTATTGCAATCTGCAATTATTAACGAACTGTGTATTGTTTATATAAATAGTTAAAATGTGATGATGCCAAATCTATGTCAAATGATTACAATACCAATTTCACCTGCTTAACAACATAAAATTAATCTAGTTTATCAGTTTCCCCAATTTTATCTTGAAATAATATTGTAATATGTATGTAATCTTAGGGATGCCTTTTCGGTAAGCTATTGTTCCCTGAACATACTGCCAAGTCAAAAGAATGGCTTTTTAAAATATATTTCAACAACACACCACGAGGGCTTACAACCTAAATACTATCGTACCGTGGGTGTCGACAAGGAGAAAAGAGGCAACTTGTTAATTTTGGACTTGAAGGTTTGGAGGTTCGGAGGAGAAGGAAAAACATGCGCCGGCAAGGAATTCCACAACTTGGACAAAAGAGCGGGCATAACAAGATGTTCTATATCTGGTGACCTGGACAGTAAAAGGGCGCATTCGCTTTGTTCCCCTGGTAGATCTGTTGGGGCAGCAGGTGGAGGAACTATGGAAGGAAGCTCCTCTGAGCAGTGCCCGTGCAGATATCTATAAAAAAAAGAGAGAGAGAGAGAAGGCACCAACGGCACGTCGGTGGGGAAGGGATGGCATCCTTTGGGTGAGGGTAGGGTCACCGATGAGACGCATAGTTCTCTTTTGAATAGATTCCAGGATAGCGAGTGTAGAAGCGACAGCGGCACCCCAGATGTGGGAGCAGTAAACGAGGTTTGGCCTTATTTGTGAAGTATATAAGGATTAGAGATTAGCTGGTCAAAAGTATTTGCGAACCCGGAAGAGAAAACCTAATTTCTTAGCAGCCGCTTCTGCAACTGATGTGACATGTTGCTGCCAATTGAGATTTCTATCCACAGAAATGCCAACAAGTGAAAACGACTCACTACTTTGAATAACTTGGTTGTTCATTGTGATGGGTCTAGGGCTGGTGTACCTTTTATGGGAAAGAAAGCAAGACTGAGATTTGGTGGGGTTGAATTGTACAAGATTTCTACTTCCCCAGTCTAAAAATTTTGGAAATCCACGGAGACATAACCCTCCATGAGTCTGCGATCCTCATCTAATTGGGCTAAAGAGACAGGCTTAGAATATTGTATATTTGAGTGGATGGTGCTGTCGTCCGCGTAACTGTGAACTGGGTTGGATGTGCTAGAGAGGAGGTCATTGATGTGTAGAAGAAACAAAGTAGAGGCTAAATCTGAACCTTGAGGAACTCGTGCATTAATTGGATACAGTTTAGAGGAATGGCTATCCACAACAGAAATGCTCTGGTTGGAGAGGAAATTTGCTGTCCAGGTACAGAGTTTTGGTGGTAGGCGATAGCTCGGAAGTTTATTAAGCAGCGCTGCGTGCCAGACCTGGTCGAATTCTTTGGATATGTCTAGAGCGACAATCTGTGATTCACCGTGTAGTTCCGAAGACTTGTTCCAAGAATGGGTGCCAAAGGTCGGCAGTTCATCTGCGCTGACGGAATCCATACTGTCTGTCATTGATTAGATTGTTTTCCAAGAAATTTTGGTAATTCGGTGTTTATATACTTTTCCATCACTTTAGAGACGACTGGAAGGAGATAAGAAATAGCGCTGTAGTTGCTAGAAAGCGCTTTGGATCCTTTTTAGGGACGGGTTGTACTCGAGCAGTTTTCCAGTTACTAGGGAATATGCCTCTATTGTAAGATGTCTGGTGCGCAGTTTTTGCTGGGATCTCGTCAAGGCCAGATGCTTTCTTGGTATTAAGAGAAAAGGGCATCTTTCGTACCTTTTTAGTTTTAAAAATGATATCCGTCATTTTATTCGCGGCATTGGGGTGTTGTTGGTGGTTGAGCATTTGGAAGTGGGTTGAGAGTAGAATTTCCGCGCGAACAACGAGACAAAAAGTTCAGCCTTGCCCAGGGCGGTAGAAACAATTTCATCCCTTGAGACAAGAGGTGGGAACGTGCTCTTGCATAAATTATTCCCAATAGATTTAGCAAGAGTTCAGAAGGGTTTGCTGCCGTTGGAGTTTAAGAGGACTTTGTTTTTGATGTGGTTATTAAACGAGTTTTTTGCCTCAGAAAGAATGCGGACATAGCAGTTTGTTGCGTCGTTAAATGCTTGACGGTTTTCTTGACTGGGATTGTGTAGAAGCGTTTTGTGACCTTTGACTTTTTCAAGTCTGGCCTTGTCACAGGATTTAGACAACCAGGGCTTTTGAGTGGCCGAAATGGTTTTCTGTGTACGTGAAATAAATAATTCCATGCCAGCTTGGATAATTTCGGTGACGTTTTGGGATACCAGATTGGCCAGGATGAGAGAAGCAGACAGACGCCCATGGAAATGAGGAAAAGTAATTCCGCATTTCGTCCCACTTCGCGGAGTTGTAGTGCCAAACGATACATGGGTGTGATGACTGTGTGACCTCGGGTTGCACTGCGCAGGAAGCAGTGACCATGCCGTGGTCTGAGCGATCAAGGGGGGCGGTGACTGATATCTTATAGCATTCAGGTTTTATAATAAGAAGGAGATCCAAGGGATTTGAGCTGTGTGTTGGGATGCGAGGAGAGTAAGTAGGTTGCTGAACCATATTGGCTTAAGTATTGCTGACTGCAAAGGCCTCCGCTGCTCTCCATTGTGGATCAGTTTTTGAAGATCCTAGCTATTCCTTATTATGGACATTGAAGTCACCAAGAATAGTGACCTCGGAGGAATTGCATTAATAAGTGCATTAATTGGATACAGTTTAGAGGAATGTCCATCCACGACAACAGAAATTCTCCGGTTGGAGATGAAATTTGTTGTCCAGGTACAGAGTTTTGGTGGTAGGCCATAGCCCGGAAGTTTATTAAGCAGCGCTGCGTGCCAGACCTGGTGGAATGCTTTGGATATGTCTAGAGCGACAATCTGGGATTCACCGTGTAGTTTTATAGACTTGTTCCAAGAATGGGTGACAAAGGAAAGGAGGTCGGCAGTTGATCTGCGCTGACGGAATCCATACTGTCTGTCGTTGATTAGATTGTTTTTCAGGAAATTTTAGTAATTCGGTGTTTATATACTTTTCCATCACTTTAGAGACGACTGAAAGGAGAGAAATAGGCCTGTAGTTGCTAGGAAGCGCTTTGAATCCTTTCTTAGGGACGGGTTGTACTCGAGCAGTTTGCCAGTTACTAGGGAATATGCCTCTATTGTCAGATGTCTGGTGCGCATTTTTTGAGAACAATTGCTGGGATCTCGTCAAGGCCAGAGGCTTTTCTGGTATTAAGAGAAGAGAGCATCTTTCGTACCTTTTTAGTTTTGAAAATGATTTCCGTCATTTTATGCGCGACATTGGGGACTGTTGGTGGTTGAGCATTTGGAGGTGGGTTGTGAGTAGAATTGCTGGCGAACAACGAGGCAAAAAGTTCAGCCTTGTCCACGGCGGTAGAAACAATTTCATCCCCTGAGACAAGAAGTGGGAACGTGCTCTTGCATAAATTATTCCCAATAGATTTAGCAAGAGTACAGAAGGGTTTGCTACGGTTGGAGCTTAAGAGGACTTTGTTTTTGATGTGGTTATTAAACGAGTTTTTTGTCTCAGAAAGAATGCGGACATAGCGGTTTGTTGCGTCGTTAAATGCTTGACGGTTTTCTTGACTGAGATTATGTAGAAGCGTTTTGTGACCTTTGACCTTTTCAAGTCTGGCCTTGTCACAGGATTTAGAGAACCAGGGCTTTTGAGTGGCTGAAGAGGTTTTCTGTGTACGTGGAATTAATAATTCCATGCCAGCTTGGATAATTTCGGTGACGTTTTGAGATATCAGAGGGGTCAGGATGAGAGAAGCAGACAGACGCCCATAGAAATGAAGAAAAGTAATCCCGCATTTCTTCCCAGTTCGCGAAGTTGTAGTGCCAAACGATACGTGAGTGTGATGACTGTATGACCTCGGATTGCACTGCGCAGGAAGCAGTGACCATGCCGTGGTCTGAGCGATCAAGGGGGGCGGTGACTGATATCTTATAGCATTCAGGTTTTGTAATAAGAAGGAGATCCAAGGGATTTGAGCTGTGTGTTGGGGTGCGAGGAGAGTAAGTAGGTTGCTGAACCATATTGGCTAAAAAATTGCTGACTGCAAAGGCCTCCGCTGCTCTCCCTTGTGGATCCGTTTTTGAAGATCCTAGCCATTCCTTATTATGTACATTGAAGTCACCAAGAATAGTGACCTCGGAGGAAGGATGTTCAGAAATCAGATGGTCGGTTTTTCAGAAAGGAAGTCAAAGAGCTGGACAAAGTTGTTGTCAGAAGGTGACCGGTAAATGCAACAGATGAATTTAGTTGCAGCTCTGAGAGATAGAGAGAGAGAGAGAGAGGGAGTTTTATCCATAGTATGTCTTTTCTTCCAGCTTCTAAATTGGGGAGTCTGGTGCAGGGTAGATTGCTACGGACGTATGCGCACACGCCTCCATGCAATCTAAAGGAAATAAGGAGCTCATACCCCGGGAAATTAAAGTGATTAGTGGCTGTTTTGTCACTGATTTGGGTTTCGGTGAGGAAGAGGAGTTGGGGCCTATTAGCCTGGAGGAAATGGTGGACGCAGGTTAGAATTTAGGCCACATACGTAGTACGAATGAAAGGCTAGAGTGTGCACGTGTTGCGATCGCTCCTACAATTTTTGCAAAAATAAACTCAATAAGTGGCTAGTATTGAAGTGTATTGTGCACAAGTGTTCTAGAAGTAAAGTAGTATCTACTGGTGGTGTTACCTACAAGAATGGCCTTTACGAAACGTCAATTAGAACAAATTAATGAATTGATTGAGAGTTGTGTGTCGAAAACTCTAAAAGAAAACTACACGCTCAAGAAGGAAATCACGTCTTCTGCCGTGAAGGAAGCTTTACTTGAGATGGAGGAAAGATTAAAAAAGCAAGAAACTCAGTTAAAATGTATGTCTGAAGGAAACAAAAAAATAATAAAAAGACTTGATGTATTGGAACAACACAATAAGAGAAAAAATATAAGAATTTTCAATATACCAGCTGAAATCAATGAAAACATTTTAAATAAAGTCGTAGAATTTTTCAACAAAGATATGAATGTAAACATATCTGAAAACAGCATTCGCACCTGCCACCGTTTAAAAAGCCGAAATAATCAGAAACCTTCGATTATGGTATCTTTCACAGACATTGAATATAAACATCGAATAATAAGAAACACAGCTATATTAAAAGACTGGAGAATTTTTGTGGCGGAGGACTTGACTTACAGCAATCTTAATCTTCTAAGCAAGGCTAAGGAAGTATATGGCAGAAACAAGGCCTGGAGTTGGAACGGCAACGTATATGTTAATACTGGTATTAAACAGAAGCATTGCATCACTGGATGATCTACCTAATCCAAATATTTACAGTTAAGAAGTTTGATAGTTGCAATTTTCAAATATATCTATGTTATATCTAGTTTGCTTTGTTGAACAAAAGTTTGGTTGTGTTTTAAATATTATGCAGGTTGCTGTTGCGGGCTGCACTCGAATTTCTTTTTCTTTTTATAACTTATCACACTTTATCGTTTCCTTTTTACAAGTTAAATAAAACTCTTGCTTGCCTTCTTATCGCTTTTAGTTATTGTATTTATATCTAACTAATCTTTATTACCTTTACTGCCTATATAATATTTTAAAATATGAATAAAAAAGAATTTAATAAATATAGTTTTGCGCATATAAATGTAAGATCTTTACTCTCTGATTTTGCAGCTTTTAGGATTTTAATTGAAGAAAATAATTTTGATATTGTGGCTGTCTTCGAGACCTGGCTAACTTCTAATGTTACGGATGAGGCTATACAAATAAGAGGCTACAATATTGTGAGAAAAGATAGGTTAAGTGGCCGCGGTGTGGAGTCTTGTGCTACGTAAGTAACAAATTAAACTTTCTTATAGTTTCAACTAGCGTGGACTCTGATGCCTTTGAATATCTCACTCTGTCAATTAAAATTCATGATGAAAGATTTTTGATCTGCTGTTTGTACAGACCTCCAGATCGGAATCTGCTTAGTGCGCTGGATGGCTTTGATGAGCTTCTCTCTTTAATAGTGCCTGCATATGATCATATTGTTTTATTATCAGATTTTAATATTAATTTACTAAAAAACAACACAGCTGTTCTGGAATTTTATGAAATTCGTCACTCGTACGATCTGTTACAACTCATATCGAAGTCGACTAGACTCACGCAAAATTCACAGTCTCTTCTTGACATAGTTATAGTTGATAAATCGCTAGGTGTATCAGAAGCTGATACAGTCGATACTCAGGATATCTCTGATCATTGTCTTGTATATTGCATATTATCTTTGGCTAAAGCAGAATCATTAAAAAGACAGTATCATACCTTCAGAAGTTACAAAAATTTTAATATTAATCAATTCAAAAGTGATTTGTCTGCAGTAGACTGGATGCATTATTATAGATTAAACAGCGCTGAAGATAAAGCAGCATCACTTACTAATGTTTTGAATAAACTTTTCGATACGCATGCCCCTATCGTTACGGTACGAACAACGAAAAAGCCGGCTCCATGGCTAACGGATAATATCAAAAATATTATGAAACAGCGTGATAAAGCTTATAATAGGTTCAAAGATAGTCGCGATCCCATTGATTGGCAAAATTATAAAGTAATTAGAAACCGAACTACAAATGCCATAAAAAAAGAAAAACTTACATTTGCGGAGCGTATGCTGTCTGTAAATGAAAATAATAGGACGGCCTGGTCTTTGGGTAATAGATTTGGCATTATTACAAAAAAAGACAATATGTTACCATCATATTTGAGTGACGCAAACAAAATAAATCGATACCTCACGTCTATTAACAGTAGTAAGGCTGATATTAGAGGATTAAAAACATATTACAATAGTAATATTTACAAAAATGCAAATAACTTCCATTTTAAGCTTGTCAGTGAGACAGATATTATGAGGCATATAGCCTCAATAAAAACAAAAGCTAAAGGTTTTGATGGTGTGAGTATCGACATGATTAACCTATGTCTCCCAAAAATTCTCCCTCAGCTGCTTCATCTTGTAAACTTTTGTATTGAGACTAAGTGTTTCCCAAAGTTTGGAAAGTTGCAAAGGTTTTCATGTTTCCAAAAGGAGACAATCCAACTGAGTTTAATCATTTAAGACCTATAAGCATTTTCCCAGTTCTTTCAAAGTTATTGGAGAAAGTGATGTCCGAGCAGATAACTGCTTACCTTGGTGACAACAACATCTTGCCAAATGTACAGTCCGGATTTGTTAGGGGCAGGTCCACCACTACAGCATTAGCAAATATTAGTGATGACATCCTCACATCTAACGATAAAAATCAAGTTACAGCTTTGGTATTACTAGACTACAGTAAAGCTTTTGATACGATCAGTCATGAACTATTGTGCTCGAAGTTACAATATATTGGTTTCAATCATGACGCCGTTCAGTTTATAGAAAGTTACTTTTCAGATAGGGCACAGAGGGTTGTCTGCGGGTCGAATGTATCGGATTCTTTGAGTTTATTAAAAGGCGTTCCACAGGGCTCTATCTTGGGCCCCCTTTTATTCAATATTTATACGTTTGATTTTCAAGAACAAATAATCTCGAGCAAAGTACACTTCTATACCGATGATACCCAGCTTTACAAATCATTCGAAAATGCCTTAGACGCTATAGCAAGTGTAAATGCAGACCTTGATAGGTTAGTCACGACAGCAAAGAAGCATGATCTTGCGATGAATGTCAATAAGTGTTGTGTACTTTATTTTGGCAGGAAGGTCAGTAGGAATAGGGTTTGTTCTCAAAATATTGATATTTTGATAGATGGGCATCGCTTGGAAGCAAAACAATCTGCAAATAATCTTGGTCTCATAATAGATAACAATTCAAAATTTTCTGATCACGTGACTAATCTTCGTAGATCTAGCTTTGGCCTATTGAAATCTTTCTATAGCCACCGAAATTGCCTTCCAGTGAAAGTAAAAGCTCTCTTGGTAAACTCGATGATTCTCTCGCGCTTTAACCATGCTGATGTTGTGTATGGACCTGCCCTTGACAGTTGGGATCGGCAAAGAATATAAAGGGTTCATAAGTCATGTTTACGGTCCATATTTAATCTAAAAAGAACAGATCGTGTTTCTTATAAGTTAAAAGAATTAGATTGCCTGAATATGAAGAATCGCTGGACAGTACATCTTCTTTGCTTAACTCACAAGATTGTCCTCGGGGCGGGGCCTGATTACCTACATCAGAAGCTCTGTTTTCGGAGACAAATACATTCGCTCAATACAAGACTCGATCATTTGTTTGCCATACCTAAATATTATACGAGCCAATATCGGAGCTCTTTTTCCTATGTTGCACCACATCTGTATAATAAAATACCTTTTGAACATACTTTATGTTCTCTGCCAGGGTTTCGGAGATATGTTACAGATTTTTATAAAAATAGTCAGTTTGCGTAGTGTAGTTATAATAAATCATATTCTAATTTAAGAATTCCTTTCTTTTAGCTAAATTTAATGCGCACAATTGTCAATGTTTTGTTGCTACATTGTTTTGCTGTTTTGGATACTAAGGCATTTATAATTTGTTTATTTTGTAATTCCCACATTTTAAGTTATCTTTTAAGGGTTAAGCGAATATGTTAAATCTTGATGCTGGCGCCCCCTGTATACCCCTCTCCCAGAGATCCGAATGGAGGGGTATTTTACCTACGGAATCTTTTGTACAAGGATGAACCATCATCATTTTTGCTTATAAGGGGAACCGACTCATACACCAGAACCGGAAACCTCCGTTGGGACTTCACCGGCCCCTTGATCTATGGGGTGGTACCTCCTCGGGCGTGCTTGGGGTGGTACCTCCTCTGGATAGCCTTTTTGGTAAACTATTGTTCCCTGATCTCGATAGTCATGTCGTTAACTGGTGTGGTTCCTAAGAATCTTCGAGAGAACAATAAGAGACTGTGCCTTCGAGAGCATCTTTATAAGATTATGCATAAAGCGGTAATACTTGCAACTGCCCGAAATGTGCGGATATTTCTGGGAAATAGGATGTGTCGCGTCGTCGTTCAGTGCCCGATAACTTGGAAAGGGCTCCATCTGCGTTCAATCCCTTTGGTATCTGAGATACCTGGGATGAGTGAATATTCCATTTGGAGAGAGTGTGAAACCCTTCAGGCTAAGTGATAATAATAATAATAATAATAGTAATGATAATAATAATGATAATAATATTTTTTGCCAAAACTACTAATTATTATACTAACTCAAGCATGATGAAAACAAAGAAAATTAACTATACCTAAGGTATGTACTGGGCGGACTGTCCAGGGCTCAGACATGGGAAGTCAATAATTGACGGACCCAGTTCAAAGAGAGCTGTGGAGCTGCTAAACCTTAGCAGAGGACAGCTCAGAAACACAACAGGTCTCTTGACGGGACACATGGCCGTCAAGAAACACCTACATAAAATGGGGCGGTTCGAAGGGGACCTCGCATGCAGACTCTGCGGCGAGGGGGAGGAATCAGCCCAGCACATCTTGTGCGAGTGTATAGCTCTGGACCGGAAAAGACAACTGATCTACGGTCACTCTAGACCGGAGACAGAGCAATATAAAACTTCACCCTACCAATCGCTGTGCAGACTAGTTCAAGGCACAGTGATTTTGGAATGGGTGGAGTAAGACTAGGGGTATGCACAATCAACCAAGGGTTGCGGTGCTATCGGGGCGGCAAGGCCGCGGACGAGCCCTGAGGGAACAAAAAAAAAAAAAAAAAACCTAAGGTAAGACTTGTTACCACTATAATCACATACAAATGCGTTCACAACAGATAAAATTTATAATAGTATATTCACGCACTTATTTTCAAAATAAATAAAAATAGACCTAAAATTATTTTGCCTTAGTTTACAATCAATTCGGACAGTGTACTATGAATTTACTTCTGTTAAAAAAAACAGCGTCTTAACGATCTGTTTGGATAAATGTTCCCAGTTATATCAAAATTAGATGATTAGGTTAAGTAATTAACAGCCCACAAGAATAACGTGACGTTCTCCAAGCGTTGGGTATTTAATGGTTACAATGACTTTATCACTGGTGATACCACGGGCCATTTTATGAGTTAATTTTCTTATTCAAAGCTCTCACAAAATTTTGTAAACCTCAATATCAAAAAAAGCAACCAGTTTCTTTAGTTCGAAAACTTTACGATTTTTATAACAGCTTCCAAGGACATATGATTTGTCAGCGTGATTTTTATTATCCATTTCTGCGTTGAGTAAAGTTTTGTGAAATTTGTTTTATAAGCAACCCCCAGATACCAATAGAAATTTCAACATATTCTACAGTAACTATTTTAAAAATATGTTTAACAATTTCCATTCAAGATTATGTTTGGGTTGTGAGAATTTTGTAAATAGTTTTACGAATACCTGGTGTTAATTATTAAATCAAATTATATTGATATCGCTCTTCAGTAGCTGGTCGATATAAATACTTAGATATTTTATATTTCCTCAGTTTTTGATGCTATGTGAGCTATCAAAGTTAATACTTGTAATACATGTGTTATCATAATTTTAAATTTAATTTTATTAATGCTGGAGCTGGAGCTTTACCTTATCTACCTGAATTCAAAGACACACCTTCTTACCAGTGAATCACCGAAGCTGCGTTACGAATTTTATTTTAGATGTGTTAAGTAATAGCGAATTCGAATTTAACCAGGACTTAATTTTTGAAAATTCTATGGTTACAGCACGCAGTATCTAACTATTTCCATGTATTATGAGAGAAATTTACTGCTGCATCTTTCGCATAGCATATCACTTCTGCTCCCGTGTCTACATCCCTTAAGTCAGGAACAGAACGGGGACTAAAACCGCCCCTTAAGGAACTCTATAGTAAATCCTAATCTGCTCACTAACACTGTCAGCAATGCGAACTCCTTGCTTCAGACAAACTGAGAGCAATACGCAATGTACCAATTTGTCCAGTTTAATTATTGGTAAATTAAGTGACACTGTATCGAATGCTTTTTAAATCCAGGATAACTCATACATGTTTGTTGTTATTAGATAGCCATATAACTTTTCCATAATACACAGCCACAATGCAGCTGATAAAAAAAAACGCGGCTTAAAGGCAGCTACGGAAAAACAAATGGGAAACAAGGCGGTATAACCAAGAAAAAAACGTGGATTGCGCTAAGAATCAGAAAATCAATACAAAAACATAATAAAGAGAAAAATATTAGGAAGGAAGAGGCACACAGTAAATGCAAACAAATTAAAAACTTACAGAAATAAAAATGTACAAATGAAAAAACAATGGACGGAAAAAAGTAGTGAAGAAATCTAGAAAATTACATCAGACGGGATAGTTGCATTAATAATAAGGGTAAAAACACTACAATGTTAAACAAGAATAAAAAGTAACGCCATTAAAGATACCGATGAAAAATTGTAACCAGGAAAGAAAGACATTGTTGAACACTGTTACGCATCTCAAAAATAGTTATGATACGGAAAAGAAATTAATTGTGAAGAAGAGTAAATGGTGGTAATAGAGAGGGTAAACCCAGATGATTTGGGCCCGCCGTTTTCAAGAATTAGAGAAACCTCTAAAGAGGTGAAGCAGGGAAACACTCAAAGCGTTTGCTGTAGACAAATTAGCAGCGGAACTTTAAAGGAATTCTGGTGAAACATATAAAGATAAACGTTTTCAGGTGATCATAAAATAGTAAGTATGGAAAAGTGTCGCCAGTAAGTTTTATGAAGAGTAAAAGTATTACTATTACGAAAAAAAAACGAAATGGCGCAAAAATGGAGCCAGCACAGAACAATAACTGTACAGTCATGCGTGGTGATGATTCTGCTAATCATACCGAAGAAAACGATAAGAAGCATAACTGAAAGTTAGTTTCATGAATATCAGTTCGGATTTAGATCTGAATGATGAACTAGAAAAGCATCGCTGGCATTTAAAGCAAAGGGAAGAAGATGGCTTGAGAAAAGCAAATATACGTTTTTGCTTTTTAGTCCTTGAAAAAGCATTTGACAAGTTGCATTGGAAATTTTGTTTCATCAAAAGCAACGACCTGGATTGGATTGGGTGGATAGGCGCATTATTCTTACTCTGTACAAAAATCAAATTATCATAACGGGTGTAAAAGTGAAGCTTCTATAAGGAAATGTGTACGCAAAGAATGTCCCTTAACGCAATAGCTATATAAATGGCTAGGTGACAGCGCTGCTTGGAGAAATGGGAATAGACAAGTGGGCTGATAATGCTGGATAATGTGTTTAAAGATTTAAAAAAATGAAGATGATGAAAACAATGACATAAAGCAAGCATTCAATATACACAGTACTCTTCTTATTAATAAACATATCGACGTGGACCTCATAAAGAAGTTCATCACATCATAAATATGGAGTGTTATCATGTATGCAGCGGAAAGCTGGACTTTGACTAAACAGCGAAAAAATGACAAGGACAACTTATACCAATAGAAAGAAAAATAAAAGTGTGTAAGGAGAGTAGAGAAAAGAAGCATGCTTGCCGAAAGAAATATAGGTAGGAGAAAGATTGCAAAATATGTTGGACATATTCTAAGACATAATAGTTTTCTGACAACCTTATTTGAGGGACACATACTTGGAAAAAGGTAAGAGGAAACCTAAGTGAAACACTCCTGGGGAAATTGGGCCAATTGATATAATGCAGAAGTAACAATGAAATGAAGAAAGCTACTGGAGGCTTCTGTCGACTCCTACGGCTTCTGGGCACATACATCATACTCCTCAGTATTCACTACCATCATTGCTCATAATGTAACCATCATCGTAACATTCTAATGGCGACAATGGTTGTATTATAAGCAATGATGATAGTGGATACTCATGGGTATGATTTTTGCGCCCACAAGCCATAGGAGAGTCGCGTAAATCATCAGGGTGACTGATAATAATAATTACGGATAAAATACAATGCTATTTCCACCCACCTTAACTAAATTTTAGAACAACTACAAAGTATCTATAAAATTTTATTCGCTTTAGCTGAATAAAATGTGAAATGTCTCTGGTTATGAGAAACAAGTGTCCCATATATCAACTTTATGTTGCTTGCTGTGTTCGGAGTATATAGTTGATGATTGGTCTGGATTATAAAAACTTTTTTTTGTGATTGAAATGTAATCTATAATTAACGGTTATTATTGCTAATATCATTGATTAAAGAAATCTTAGTGATGCGAAATATGGACATAAAAAATATGTAATCTATAATTAACGGTGGTGTATTATTGCTAATATTATTGATCAAAGAAATCTTAGTGATGCGAACGTATGGACATAAACAATAAAAAATAATTATCTATCTAGGCGAATCATCTCCATACTGCAGTTTTCAAGAGTTGAAATATGTGCAAAAATACATGGTGTTTCCTTAAAATACAAAAGTTTTGTATGATACGGCCTACTTTATATTTGTGGTTTTGTTCGGCCAATTATCAGTGATTATGGAATTCAGATTCCTATTTTTAAATCATAACAACATTTAGAAACTCTTATTTCCGCCAAAATGTATATATATATATATATATATATATATATATATATATATATATATATATATATATATATATATATATATATATATATATATATAATAAGTTAACCACGTAAATATATTATGAGGCATGTAAATCCAAGCCTGTACAATATGACTGTCAAGGTTCTGCCATCGAAGGACCATGTTTAAGGGAAGCGGAGGATAATTATAGCGATAAAATCGTCGAACTAAGCATATAGGTAACGGTATATTGTTAACGAGGTTAATTCACAAACTTAATATTTAAAAATTATTATATAACAAAAAAATACTTACATAGTTACTGATATGTTGATTATTAGGGTTAACAGTGTTTATGTTTACATAATTAAATTATAATTATCGCGGCGTTATTTTACCGACTACATTATAGAAGCTTATTTAATTGATTATATTTTCTTACTAGAATTGATCTCCTTTATATTTACCAAACAATAACACATTTCGATTATTAACCTTCTGATCTGCTGACTATAACATTCCTACGAATTTGTTTGTTATTGTTTATATACTGAATGTGATCTTTTCAATGTCAATCGATACAATGCTGACCTCTAATTAATTGCAATGTTTAATATTCCTTCCTTACAGAATTAAACTGATCTACTTTTAATAATTATTTTAGTGCTCTTATCAATTATGTTTCTAAGGCTATTACGGCCGTTATGAGACATCCTATGTTCTTTGAACATTCTGCCAAGTCAACAAAAAAAAATGACAGCTCGCTCGATGGCTCTGACCTAAATGTTTAATTTATCTTTTACCTAGGTTTGGCATAATTATAATCATCGCAAGAATGTTAAATTGTATAGTACCCTAGGGTGAGAACTTGTACTACTAATATTTGGATTAATGTAGACAATCTCAGGTATGTTACTGGGCTTAAAAATAAAATTAATAATTTTGGATTCAATCCTACGTATGATATCACAATAATTAAAATGATATAACTATGCATACCACTCTATGATGGTAATCGTAATAATAAATAAATAAATCTTTTTGAATTACGTGAGATAATCGACATAACAATAATTACAATTACAATAGACTTATGTCTACTACTCTAGGATGGTAGTATAAATCTTAATGATTAATATTTTTTGATACACTCTATGATAATAGAAATAACAATGATTAAAATAATAGAATTATGTATCCCGCTCTAGGATGGTAATATAATAAATAAAAAAATATTTTTGATACACTCTATGTATCATAATAGAATTAACAATGATTAAAATAATTGAATTACGTATCCCCTCTGGGATGGTAAGATAAAATAATATTTTTGATACACTATGTATCATAATAGAATTAACAATGATTAAAATAACTGAATTATGTATACCATTCTAGGAGCGTAATATAATTTACATGATCTAACAATTTCTTCCTTCTTTCTGGTGATGGGTTGGATACGTCATCTCGTCTTCCTTCTGGTGTCTCTCCTCCATGTTGTGTGAACTGTCTCTGCTTTGCTTGCAGAGCTCTTCCCACGCCACAAAATCCAGCCACGCCGACCCTGAGTCGTTTTGGAGTGCTTTACCATTGACCCATGACTGAACTTGACCACGCAGAGGCCATTGTTTGGTTGTTACCATGTGCCCTGCGTGTATTTTCTTCCTCTTGAACTTCCATCTAAATCTGTGCTGCCATTCGCGAACATACACCTTATACCCATATACCTTGTACTTTTGCTTTGTTCGTGGAACCTCCATTTTTGCTGGCTAGCCCTTGTATATTTTGTGGCCTCTGCCCATTTTTGCTTGTCCTTGCTTCCGACCTCCATACTCCACCCCAGTGTGTGTAACTCTCTGGGTGGTTGTACTTCTTACTGCTCTTACTTTATACCTCAACTGCTTCGTGGTTCCTTTCTTGGACACATTGGTCAAACCATTAACCTTTACCCTTGACGTGGTCGTTGTTTCTTCTCCCCTTGGTTGACTCCTCCACAATTTGGGTATTTTCAGCTTGGCAACCATTTTTGATTTGTTGCTGGACCATTTTCTATAAATTTCTTTATTTTCTATCTTCGTTTCTATTGGATTTTTTTCTATTTGTACTACTGCCTGTTTTACTTCTTGTACTTCTTTCTTCCCCTTTAATAACTTGCTCTCTCTACTTACATTAGTTTTCTTCGCGGCTGATTTGGCTCCAGATATGAGATTATCTGGATAACTTTTTAAATTAACTCTTTCCTGCTCTTCTTTGGCTTCTTCTGTCTTTGGTATTTCTTTACTTAACTTTAACTTAAATATTTATTGCTTGTCTGTGGCTTCTTCTACTTCTGGTATCTCTTTACTTGAGTTTAAATTAAATCTTTCTTGCTCGTTTTTGGCTGCTTCTACTTCTGGCATTTCTTTAATTAAATTTAAGTTAAATATTTCTTGCTCGTTTTTGGATTCTTCTACTTCTGGCATTTCTTTAATTAAATTTAAGTTAAATATTTCTTGCTCGTTTTTGGCTTCTTCTACTTCTGGCATTTCTTTAATTAAATTTAAATTAAATATTTCTTGCTCGTTTCTGGACGCTGTTTTTGGGTATAATTTCTCAACATCTATATCTATTGTCTTCTGGACTCGCCCTTGGTGTGCTACCTGGTCCTTGAACTTGCCAGCGAAGATCAGTACTTTTATTTTCGGTAGCTTGGGCAACCTTGCCCTTACATAGTGGGTTGTTCGGTTCCTAATTGTTTCTGACAGCTTGTTACTGGCATTCTGGTAGCTTTGCCTTAGCTGGAAATATGCCTCATCTTCAATTTCTGATTCTCTTGGTATATTTGTCTAAAATATGTTTTTTTCCAGTAATTCCCATCGTTTCTCTAACTCATCCCGATTTCTTTCGTAGCTGGAAAGTAGATTGTCATCGCCTATCATTTCTGCTTCCTCTAGTATTTGCTTAAATTGGTTTACCATTACTTTTCGTTTGTTCTTGAGTCTCGTGTGTTCTTTGATGTCATTATGTACTTTTTCCATTTGTTCAAAATATCTAATTTCATAGTACGGGTGTTCTAGTGGCCTTAATACTTCGAACGTATTCATTGATTTACTTATTGCCTCTTGGGCTACTGTTAGGTTATTGACTTCCTCCATTATGCTTCCTTAGTTTTATTTGATTTAATAAGTTTTGTGGCTTTGTTACCTTGTCTGATGCTTAGTTCTACTTTGATTCTGATTGCTGATTGCCTGTGACCTATATCTTGTCTTTAACCCTGTATTGTTGTATTTGATCCTGTATCTGTTTTACTGGAACTGACCTTCTTCTGGCACTGCCCTGGACGTTTTCTGCCCTGTATTTTTGATTTATTGGACTTGACCTTCTTCCGATACTGCCCAGATTATTTTCACTAAAATAAAGGGTATTTGGAGACTTGGGTTAAAGGATATTTGATAAGGTTTAAGTGAGCACTGTATTTTTACTGGCACTGGTTCTTTTTCGTCGAAGGGCCCTGCTCTTCAACTACTCTTGTCTTCGAAGGACCATGTTAAGGTTCTGCCCTCGAACGACCATGTTTAAAGAAGCGTATGATAATAATAGGGATAAAATCGTCGAACTAAGCATATAGGTAACGGTATATTGATAACGAGGTTAAGTCACAAACTTAATATTTAAAAATTATTATATAACAAAAAAAGACTTACATAGTTACTGATATGTTGACTATTAAGGTTAACAGTGTTTATGCTTACATAATTAAATTATAATTATCGCCGCGTTATTTTACCGACTACATTGTAGAAGCTTATTTAATTGATTCTATTTTCTTACTAGAATTGATCTCCTTTATATTTACCAAACAATAACACATTTCGATTCTTAGCCTTCTGATCTGCTGACTATAACATTCCTAAGAAATTGCTTGTTATTGTTTATATACTGAATGTGATCTTTTCAATGTCAATCGATACAATGCTGACCTCTAATTAATTGCAATGTTTAATATTCCTTCCTTACAGAATTAAACTAAACTACTTTTAATAATTATTTTAGTGTTCTTATCAATTATGTTTCTAAGGCTATTACGGCCGTTATGAGACATCCTATGATCTCTGAACAATGACTCTAAAATGACGCACCTCTTAGCGCATTTTCATAAAGAAAATGATGCTGTTTGGTATGTACCCACTTTTGAAGCTTAAAAAGCCTTTGGAACCATATTGAGGTCAGTTCCAGGCTCTATATGTGCACACACACACGCACACGCACACACACACACAGATATATATATATATATATATATATATATATATATATATATATATATATATATATATATATATATATATATATATATATATATACATATATATAAGCTACATGTGCAATGTTCCCAAATTCAGTTTTGTTGGATAATTGTATGCCAAGCTTTTCGGAGTTAAATTTAACATAATTTCGAAAATGTCGCTAATGATATTAATTGTTGTTAGAACAGGACATTACTGTGTACTATACAGTAAAATAGAATATACAAAGGTAAATATATTAAATTATTTAATCACTGACATCAGTGTTTCTTATCAACAGAATGTCACATGAGTGACATATTAGTTTGAGGCAAACAAATCAGATGCTTTCGAGTGAATTGTTTATAAAAATCAGCTACTTAAATTTAACATGTTAGTTCGTGCAGAGAAAGGGATAACATTGGAAGGCACTCCATCACCTACAGACTAAATTTAACATAAATACGTTTAAACAGGTTTAATCATGAGCTTAACGCACTTGTTGCGTACAGACATCTTATTTTATTAGCAATAAATATGGTAAATTATAACAGGTAAAACATGACAGGACACGGAACCTCCAAAATTACGTTTTTTGGCATTACTCTCGTTGTCATAGCGTCTAGGCACTATTTTGAACATTCTTAATGGGAAGGGAGGCGTGTGATATAAAAAGCCTGCTTAAGGAGAATATTTTGCTACATTTTCAAATACTTTTTATATTTAGAATAATGGAAGCAAATCAAGTTTTCAGGCATAAATGCTAATGAATTTTAAATTAATAAATTAATTAATGACTGCAAGTAAAAGGACACGTTTGATTCAAATTTTGTGTACAATATATCCATTGGACCTTTAGGCAGTGGAGAGTAGTAGATTCTATAAGGCAACTATTCATATACATTACAAAAAGTATTAGTGTCAAACTTTTGCTATTTTTTGACGCAATCCTTTAACACATTTAATTGATTTTTTTGTATATATGTTGCTTGACATATACGGAAAAAAATCAACTGGTGTTATATCAGGCGCCCTTGCAGACTACTCAATAAAACCACGATCGCCAATCCAACAATTGGGGTCGTTTGTATTTAAGTAAGCACAGATTTCACTGCTATAGTGCGAACGAGGCGATCGTGGAAAGGAGTACCATAGCGTTGGAATATTACATCGATATTAAACATTTTACATTTTCTGGTACCATTTGTGAACTTTTAATGTACTAGTCACCAAACAGATGCTCTTTCGAAGGTTGGGTTAATGATAATTCTCCCGGACATTATTTTGCTGAGTTTCGTCCTTATATTCTCTTAACTGCAACTTATTGTCTCAAGAACTACTTATTGACACTAATTAAGAAAACTTGGTTTTGTTCGTATCGTCAAAAAATAAATAAATTAATATCCTTTAAAATCACATATCGCAAACTTTGCCATTTGAGATTTAAGAGTCGCAGGTGCAATTTAGGCGTTAAAAATATTAAGAAATGGTTTTCTCTAAAAACTAAAAGTCATGGAACTGAGCGTTTCTGGTTTTCTTTTGCCATAACGGAGAAAAGCTGACGGACACGTTTTTGGTGGCAGAGCCTGTAAGTTGAGATAGTCTATGAATATTAAAGTTTCAATTTTCTACTTTTACTTCTCTAGTCAGAATTTGTAGTCTTCACAACACATAAAGTGCAGTACAGTTTTGTGAGTGCTTTGTTTCATGTTGTTACCTTTATAACGTTAAAAACATAACTGAACATACTTGTTGCTTTTATAGTGAGTATCAACTATTTCGTCTTCCGAATCTTCTCTGTGTAGACGTTGGCAAATTTGACAAAGTGTAATTACAAGTACACTTGGTGAACCCAAATCACCACTCATTTTAAAAGACCTGACGATGGGTTCACTAACCAGGTTAGTGTCATCAGAGGATGAAAAATTATAACTACTATAAAAACTAACATCACCTTACATACCGGATCTTAGGTAAAGAGACCCAACTGAGTAGGGAAACTAATCTCATGCAAATTCTGCAGTGTATTGGATTTTTATCGCCGGGCGTGGTCTTTGCACTGCCTTTCTAACTTATCTAAAAGGTGATTAGTTTCCCATCTCAGTTCGGTCTAAGATCCGGTAGTGTTTATCTTACAGAACAATGTCGGTGCAGTTAACTAGTTAGTGTGTGTCTGTGTTATTATTATTATTATTATTATTATTATTATTATTTATTGTAACAGTTAAATATATACATCAATGTACAGGTTTTTAAATAAAACATCTACAACATGCTATTGAATTATATATACATATATACAAAAAACATCATCAAAAATATCTAAAAATTTATCCTAAACATTCTTTACAAAAACACAAATTTATCAAATAACTCTAAACAATTCAAAAATTGAATACAATATTCCATTCTTGAACAAAAAATAATACTGTCATTTTTCCATTTTGCTTCAAAAATTTCAATGCAGCTTCTACTTAGGAACCATGAGTATTCATTTTCAAAGTGTCCAAATAGCCTGGGTTCTGACTGTTATTTCTTATAGAAGACAGGTGGGTGTTGTATATTGTATACTTTGCTAAATTACACAGGTAATTAACTGAATTTGCAGCCACTTTCTGCCCAGAAAACTCAATACCTCCATAAATCTCATCTATTGTCAAATGTGATGTTAACAGTCTTCTTTTGACATAGGAGATAAAAGACCACAATGGTTGTGCTAAATTGCAAGATATTATTATATGCCAACTCGTTGCTGGCTTTCCACAGTGATTGCAAGAGCTATTTTCAATCTGTCCTATTCTTTTCAGAAAGATACAGTCTGCTAGACGCTTTTTGGCCAGGCTGTATGCTATGTCGCCCTCATATCCCAATGTTGGGAAGGCATAAAAACAATTCCAGTCCACTGGATCATCAGTCCAGGCTCCCTGTAAAGATTCCGTTGTGTTAAAGAACTTTAATACAATATGCTGCAGAAGGGGTCTCTTGTTCATAAAACTGATATTGACATTTTCACCTTCTTCATTATTAAAGCACAGTATTCTTGTATTCGTAACTGAATTTGCTATGTTTATTTCAGAATGATACAATTGCATCAGATTACTTTTTATATAAGAGTAATTTTTATTTAGTTGGTCTGTAATTAATGTATTATTGTTAGGAAGTGCAGCTCTTCTATTGATTTAAAATTGTTTCCATGTAAAAGATCACCTATAGAGTATAGACCAAACCTAACCCATAAACTTGATATACTGGTCGAGGGTATACAAACTGAGTCTATCAAGGGTATCTGTTTAATGTCGTTGATTGAAGGTGGAAAATCGTTAATAGAAATGTGAGCAGAACGAAAGTAATTTAGTACATTAGTTAGAAAGAGGGAGTCGGTGACTATTTGACAATCAGCATTTACGAAGAAAAATTGCCGCGATAATCTAGCCGGTGAAGACGAGCGGAGTAGGTAACTTACAATATAACCCATGGATAGTTAACCTGCGTTGTTAAGTATTTAGTTGCGAAGCTTATTCTAAATAGTCGTACTTTTGAGGGTACGTGAACTAAACCCATACCACCAAATCTTACCGGAAGCGAGAGGTGCTTAACTGTTAACCAAAGTTTTCTTGAAGCCCAAAAGAGTTTTATAAGAATATCCTGTACTTTCAATAAATAGTCCTCAGTTACTGGTAATACTTGCAAAATGTGCCAAAGGCGGGGAGCAATAATCTGATTGATTACAAGTGTTCTTCCCTTCCATGAAAGTGATGGAAAAATATGTTTCCACTTATCAGCCCGAGCTCTAAGATTAATTAATTGTTGTTCCAAAAAGTTCTGGCTAACGACATCAACATCATTTCTGAAGGTAACCCCCAGTATTGTTATATCCCCAGCGAAAAACGGAATCCCACTGCAAGCTGCCCTTGAACCTTTCAAGCCACCAAGCCAATAGCCGGAGCATTTCTTTGTGTTGAGTATCGAACCCGAATTTTTAGAATATATTCTGTAAGATTCAAGTACAGTGGTAACATCGCCCGGTGAAGACATCACCACGCTGACATCGTCTTTACACACATAGTTTCATTTCCATCTGATATGATGTAACCTGTTGTAACTTTCCTTAACAAGGATAAGAACGGCTCAATACAAAGGGCAAATAAAATTTCTGACAGGGGACATCCTTGACGTACTCCATTGTTAAACGGTATGGGGGCAGTTAAAAACGATGAAACACGAAACATGCATATGGCTTCGGTATATAATATTTTAATATTTTTATGCAGTTAATTATATAGTCGCCCAAGTTGTAGGTGTTTAAAAGATGGAATAAATAGTTGTGTCTTATCCTGTCAAAAGCCTTATTTTGGTCGAGTAAGAATACACACAATTCAGTGTTAGACCTATTAGCATATGATATTAGCTCCCTGTATAGGTGTAACACATCATGAATTGATCTGCCAGGTATGCAGTAGCTCTGGTCTGGATGTATTAATGTATCAATTACACTCGATAGTCTATTAGCTATACATTTCGTTATTATTTTATTATCTGTTGTTAACACAGACACAGCCCGCCAGTTGTCTAGAAGCTCTTTGTCTTCTTTTTTATACAAAAGGGATACTATAGCTGATCTCACTGATCTTGGAAAGGTTCCTTTGGGCAATTAATTATTAACCATGTTAAAAAATGGTTGTTTCAATATGTCCCAAAATGCCATAAAAAACTCTGTGGTTAAACCATCTATACCGGGAGATTGATTTTTACTTTGTGACTTTAGGGCGGCTGTAAGTTCGTCTAACGTTACTGGATCATTAATTGTTTGCTTTTCTGCCAAAGATAATTTGGGCAGACCATCAAGCTACGCACTGCTCTCTTCAACTAGTTGTTATTGGGCTTTCTCGTATAGGCATATAGACAATTTTGCACATTTCTAACGGATTTGATGTTACACCACTGTTGGTTTTTATACTTGTTAAATGCGTGTTTTTTTAATACTATAGGTAATATAATTTTTGCTGTGGGCCTATCTCGGTTATACATTGTTTCCATACCGATAGAGGCTAATTTGTTATAAATAATATTTCTAAAAACATTACCAATTTGTTTGTTTAAATTCAGCACTTGGATTGTATCATTTTCATTGTGTGTAAGTGTGCGCTCTAAACTTTTACGTAACATATTTAACAATGCCCTCTCCTGCTGATTTTTCTGTTGCTGGTATTCTGTTGTGAACGAACTAATATTGTGTTTAAGGCCCTCCCAAAAGATCTCTGGATAGTTATTTTCATCTACACACACCGTTTCCAGGTACGTGTTAAAATGATCAATATAAATGGGATCATCAAGAAGTACATTAGGAAACCGCCATATTGGAGAGGATTTTTTTATTTGTCCTAAACTTATATGAAATGACAGTACAAGATGATCTGAAAAGGCTGCTAGAAGCTTAGAGCTAGTTACTTGATCAATCAGATCACTGAGATCCCCTCGTATAGTAAGTGTAACCTGAATTATTGACGTTGGTATGAAGCCACATGTCGTTTAAAGAAAATTGTGAAATTATGTTTTTTAAACTATTGGAAATCGAAAGGTTTCTTTCCAAAGAGTTGTACCGGTCTCTTCTGGGCTCCAAGGTGCAATTAAAATCACCTATCACTACAACAGTTCGAAGAATATCGAGTGCAACAAGAACAATATGTGGTTGGTAAATACAAAATATGTGAATCACCTTATCTCTCATCCTCACAGACACAACCTGCAGGTAGCCCTTATGTAAAACTTGATGCGACGAGACTTTAAGGAAAGAAAAATGCTTGATCCCTATTATTGTTCCAGAATATTCTGAAACTTGAAAATTTCAATAAAAGTTATAAGTGGGATAAGAAAAATTAGAGGGTGCGGCTGAAATGTTTGTTCCCTGCAAACATATAAGGTCAGGTTGTGCATAATCCAAAAACGACTGTAACATAAGCCACTTGTGTTCGCTTCTAACACTCTTAGTGTTAAGTGTCTTTACTCGTATAGACATAATTATGATATAATAAAATTAAACTACTAAATAAGATTAATACGAATAAATAAATAAATAATTTGTAAAACGAAGAAGCAAGTATACTAAGATAATTTGAAGACTCTTTCCGACATTTCTGATGAATCAGATTCCCCTGAAGAACTCATTAAAATCCCCTTTTCCAGAGATAGAACCAATCTTTTACATCTTTCTTTTAGTCTTCTTGCCTCGAAATAAGGGAATGTTTCTGACATCATTTTAATCAATAAGGGTAATACATTAGTATATTTGTTTGCAACTTTTGTCGGGTTATCGTTGCCCTTAACTTCCATAAAAAAGGATTTAAACGTTGCAAAGTCTAGTACATATGTGTTTTCTTGAAATAAATGTTTGATTGAGTCATATATTTCATGTGGATCAGGCTGGTTTTTAGATCTATTTTTTCTTGTTTTTTTTTTTAAATTTTCAGGTGTCTTCACTTTTGGTATGTCTGCCGTCCTCTCATTATGGCCACTTTCAACGTCAGCACTGTTTAATTCTGTTTATGCTAAGCGTTTAACTCCCGTAGCATTTTGATTGGTTTCAGATGGATTTGAGATGGTTTGAGAGATGCTGGTGTTTAGTTGATCAGATGTGTTAGAATTTTCTTTACCTGTTTCACTTTCTACTACTTTTGGCTGATTTGGACATGTTTTAGATAAGTGTCCAGTATTTTTACAGATGAAACATCGTAAGCTCTTCGCTGGAAAGGAATATTCTATAGTCATCTCCATCAAAGCTAACAATCACAGAGGCGGGAATTTCTTTTTCATCAGGAACAACAAACACCTGCGTTCTAAAACTGTACATGTGAACATACCCTAGAAGCCCCACACCAATTCTTACACAGCTATCTGGTGATACCACTCTCAAGCCATGAGATTTAGGAGTATTTTAAACGACATCGTGTGGTATTGTAGGTGATACATTATTTAGTATAATACGGTTAGCAGGAGTGATAAGTCTTCTTGCACTTATAAATATACCACCAATAGTTATTCCGGCGTGTTTTGACATAAAATCATTTACCTTATCCCTGGAAGAAAGAAATATGCAGACTCTACCATTTGATATCTTAGAAGCGAATTTTATATGCTCGGGGCCAATGATCGTTCCAAGACCGATTATATAATCTTTAATTGCAAAACCTTCGACGGAGGGAAAGATAATTGCTTGGTCCTTTTTTGGGAATTCTGTATGCTGTACTGCCTGTGAAAATGTTCTTAGTGGTTGTGTAATTGTCTTTTGCTCTTGCGACATATCTGTGCCGTGAGAAGTAGTCGGCATTCGTGCTGGTTGAGCTTGATTTTTCGATAGGATTTCTTTTATCAGTTTGTGAATTTTCTAACAGTGATACATTATTTTCTATAAGATTTAAGTTAATAAGAGGCTCCTCTGTGGAGCCGCCCCCGTAATTGGAGGCCGTAGCGACGCTAATGTTATTCATCGTATTCGCATGGACGTCTGTTTGTTTACTCAGGCCACCGCTTTTGACGCGGCACCTGAGTCCACAGGTCAATATTCAGCTACTCCTACTTGTCCTACTTGTGTGTGTGTGTGTGTGCGTGTGCGTGTGTGTGTGTGTGTGTGTGTGTGTGTGTTTTATTATTATTATTATTATTATTATTATTATTATTATTATTATTATTATTATTATTATTATTATCTTTATTAAAACTATGCAATGATACTCTTGTCACATATACAGATACAAAAATTATACATGAGCGTTTCATGTCCAAGAAAAGGACAAACACAAACTGTCCAATATTTTAGTCTTTTTCCTAGTACTATAAAACAGAAAACAGTACTTCTTGAGTTTCAGTGGCTACACAAAGCACTTCGTTGACGCACCAGATGGATTTGAATTGTGTTGTCAGCCTGCATTTGATTCTATTCTGGAATACTGTTATGTAGGGAGGTGGCTCTTTTGCGTCTTTGAAAAGGTGGGTTATCACTCGGTAGATCGTTGACCTTGCGATGTTAATTATAAAATTGGCCAAGTTGTGCTTAAACGATTTTCCTGGATACCCACAATATAAATCTTTGGTTTGAATTTCTTGGCGTCCCAAAAAATTTTTTTGCAATATTTTAACTCTGCACCATAGGTCTTTTGTTCTTTGACAACGCATGATTATATGCCATGCTGTTCCTACAATACCTGGGCAGAATGGGCAGTTTTTCGAGTCCACTACTCCGATCTTGCTGAGAAAAATCTCGTTTCATTCAAGCCAGTTTTTGTTTCTGTTCGTACACGATCGTACCCATATCTATGCAGCAGGTAATTACTACATAACTAACCCCCACATACAACTATCTTAAAATAATGTGAGTAATAAATTGTTTTACCATTTGAAGTTCGTTTTATAGACAATATTAATTGGGTCCATAGAATTTATCATAAAAGAAGGATATAGTACAGGAAAGAGATATTTAAATAATGTGTAATACCGACAAATATATTGTAATGTATATTTATTTCAACTGCAAGCCCTCCTACCGAAATGTGATTGTACGGGATACGGGTACTAACTTCGTCCACTGTTAAAATATTTGCCTAGCATAATATTGATGCCAAACGAGAAATCGTAATACCGGAAAGATCTATTACAGGCAAAATTCTGTCACAATATTCTTCTAGGCAGAGAAAGATACACTAAATGCGTTCTATTGTAAACAGATAATACGAGAGAAAAACAGATGTGGTACAGCATACTGTGTAGGATGTAACGGAAGTTGTTTCCAGAAATGCCTAGTACACTAATTTTACATTACAGGAATCAAGCATCCTTTCATACTACAGGTCAACTGAACAATCTATAATACAATCTACCTGAGAGTCCGCTGTGTTGCCACTGTTCATAATTTTTAGCGGCCATGGAAAATATTGTACTCCCTGTAACTGTTATATGTTTAAGTAATATGTATAATATTAAGCAAAATGTATTTGCACCATCAGTTCGAATATAATGATTATTAAATATTACTTAAAAAAGCTATAGTTATAAAAATGGTAATTGGATATTTCAGGAAACTTTATATATGTATGATAACTATTATGATCTCCAAAAGAGATATCATGGATAATATCGGGTAGTACATGTTCACATATGCACAATAAGCCAAAGGCTGCGGTGGTATCGGAGCGGAAAAGACGCGGACGAGCCCTAAGGGAAAAAAACCTGTTTACATAAATCAATGAAAATGTGTACAGCGTCATTTTTTATTATACTTACTTTTTTTTACATGAAACGTATCGCTATTTTTCCAAAAGATGAAATTCAATTTTTGATGTGGTCAGACGATAATAATGAAATTAATATAAGAAATTGTTTTATAATCATGCAAACGTTTTTGATTATTTTATCGTTCAAGTATCTTATCATCACCCTGTCAAAAATAAACTTCCATTTAATGCGTATCATTTAAATTATTTTCTAAAATATTTTTTATGTGTTAAGTCTATTTCTTCCTAATAAGTTTGAGAAAATGTTGATACAGTAATTTACTAGAAATGTTGAAGATGTATAATTTCATGCAATTTATTACTATATGATTAGGATTCCTAATAGACGAATGCACAGTTGTGTTGTGTGTTTTTTATTTACCTACAGTCGGTCTCTTTCCGCGACTATGGCCAATCACCAACAACAGGGAAGAGTTTCACCTCACCAACCTGTACATTTTGCCAAACTCCTTACTTTTTATAACGAGGATAGAGAGGTGCCAACATGGTATGGACACGGGTCTGAAGGCTTTAAGTCACGTCCGAAGAACGGAAAATGCTCACATTCAGCTTGCTGAAACACTATGGTGGCTTCGGGAGATGTAAAACTATAGTTTTTGCAGTAATGTTTTTAATGAATGAAATGTGTTCCTCGCCTCAGCGCGCCCGGATGTCGAATCCAAGCCTTTTGCACAAACGGCTCATGCTCTATCCGTTATGGCACTGGGGCTACTAATGTCAGACAGCTTTGATAAACAATAATCAGGTAATTGGTAGTTACAATTCATTACTCACTGATTATTACTTATGTTGCACAAAAACAAGTGTGCTCTTTTTTAATTCTGTGAAAAATTGTTAATGAACCAAGAACATGTTTTTTAGGGCAACAAAACTAATAATCATCATTAATTTTATTCTTTTATTAGTTGATGATTGTTGGACAAAACTTTGTGCAACCGGGGATAAGAGATGACTTTTTTGGTATCACTTCTGTTTTCCAAATAATACAGCAAATAAATACATTTGGTCTTGTTTGGTGTACCAAAAACAATTTCAATGGACTTAGAGAGGTCTACAGGCAGTGACATTGACCGCAAAGGCGAGTTAAGTAAAAAAAAAGAAATAAATTCGTAGGAATTTCTATCCTAAATATACAATTTCTAGAATAGTATTTTGTTAAAATAAGCAGCTAATGAAATGTGTAAATATTTTATATCATAGTATTTGAATGAAACTACGTGAAATAAGTGACGATTTTCTAGGAAGTAAAAGTGCCAGGTGGTCGGTATTTGTCATTTTAGAAATATCGATCACATGAATGTAGCCCTTTTTTGTGTTTTTTTTATCAGTCACAAACACACACCGAAAATTACTATATTAACAATATAAAAATATAAAATAAATGTACGTGTAACTATATGTCAGTATTATTTAAACATATTTATGGGAATGCATATAAATACGTCTCTGCACACATGCATGCGTGTGTGGGTGTGTGTGTGTGTGTGCATGATGTGCGTTTTTGGATAAGAAAAAAATTATCGTTTTAATTTTAGAGCCATATAGACCACTGTGGCTAAATACTTAAAGAAATTAATAACATGCCCAGGAAAAAAATTTGCAGAGCAACTTTTTCAAAATATGTACTTATATCTTTCGATATAATAATTATTTGACTACGTAATATTCTTATAACTGTATTGAAATTTGTATTGAGATAATTAATAAGTAGTAATTTTTTTAGTTAGTTTTATTAACAATACTAATTGACATGAGTCACTTCAAATTGATTACTGTTTAATATTTGGAACACGTATTTGGTATCAGAGTGGAGATCTGAGTAAAACAGATTATTTTTCTTTGGAAACAAAATTTTCTTGTATTTTATCTGAATTTTTCTGAAAAGACTCTAAGAATTTTAATACTATTAACCTTGCAGTTTCTTGTTATTAAGTAAAAGTTAAACTGACTAGTTTATAGAAAAAAATCTCTGGACGCAGCAAGTGCGTTATGGTAGCGAATTTTCTTTAAAATATTTTTAGTAGCAAATGTCTTTCTTTGATTAAAGCAGGCATCAAATTCGGTTGCCTATACAGTACAAACAATGTACCATATTTCATTGAAATAAATTTATTGTTTGAAAATATATAAACGTTTTTCAAAAGTCTAGATGCAGCAAATGTGTTATGGAAGTGAATTTCCATAAAAATGTTTTTAATAGCAAATGCGAGCAGGCATCAATCTGATTACCGGTATAGCCTATGTGGTAGAAATAGTGTACTATATTTTATCAAAATTACTTATGGTTTCAAAATATACAAAAATTTTCCGAAAATAAACTTAAATGTTGGTTTTCTATCCAACAAAGCTTACGTTAATAGCAAATTGAGTTATTGAAATTTGAAGGATTTAATGAAAATTCGGTAAATTCGCAGATTAGCTCCCGAACGCTTTTCAACAAATTGTTTTCAGAAACATTACTAGGACCCCACCTTGATGCACAAACCACAAGAAAAATTTCTTGTTCACTCCCCCCAAGGAAGTTATGAGACTGGGAGTGAATAGGGGTGGTGTGCGGGGTAGGCAGGGTTTAAGGGGCATATGGCTTCAAGATGTGAAAAAGACAACTTTCAAGCCCGTTTTATTTGCATTTTCTGCTCATATTTCCTTTTTACTAGCCACCCCGCCCAGCACCCCTATTCACTCCTGGCCTCGTAATTTCCTTAGGGGGTGTGAACAAGAAATTTGTCTTGGGTTTTGTAGATCTAGAGGGGGGCCCTAGGCAGGTTTCTGAAAACAGTTTTTTGAAAAGCGTTCGAGAGCTAATCTGCAAATTTACCGAAAATTCGCTACCAAAACTCACTAACTGCGTCCAGATTTTTTTCTTATAAACGCATAATATTTCGATAAAAAATGCAAAAATGCATTAACAAATTTGTTCTACGATAATTAGCTAAAAAAAATTATAGACCGTTAAACCAAAAACTTCACTAAACCTACAAAAAAACTCGGGACGCGGCAAGTGCGTTATGGTAGTGAATTTTTATTAAATGCTTCAAATTTAAATAACTCAATTTTCTATAAACTTAGATAGTTTAATTTTAATACGTAGTAAGGTCTTTCATAAGGAAAGATATCCACAAAATTTCATTAAAATAACTTTGTAATTTTTGGAGAAAAAATTTTTTTTCGAAACAAAATTTAAAATTTGAATAACCCAATTTTCTCTTAACTTAGAAAGTTGAATTTTGGTACGTAGCAAGATCTCTCCTGAGGCAACATATATATTAAATTTCATTAAATCAGCTTTGTTACTTTCGGAGAGAAATTTTTTTTTCGTAAGAAAACTTTGAATTGTGTTGTCAGCCTGCATTTGATTCTATTCTGGAATACTGTTATGTAGGGAGGTGGCTCTTTTGCGTCTTTGAAAAGGTGGGTTATCACTCGGTAGATCGTTGACCTTGCGATGTTAATTATAAAATTGGCCAAGTTGTGCTTAAACGATTTTCCTGGATACCCACAATATAAATCTTTGGTTTGAATTTCTTGGCGTCCCAAAAAATTTTTTTGCAATATTTTAACTCTGCACCATAGGTCTTTTGTTCTTTGACAACGCATGATTATATGCCATGCTGTTCCTACAATACCTGGGCAGAATGGGCAGTTTTTCGAGTCCACTACTCCGATCTTGCTGAGAAAAATCTCGTTTCATTCAAGCCAGTTTTTGTTTCTGTTCGTACACGATCGTACCCATATCTATGCAGCAGGTAATTACTACATAACTAACCCCCACATACAACTATCTTAAAATAATGTGAGTAATAAATTGTTTTACCATTTGAAGTTCGTTTTATAGACAATATTAATTGGGTCCATAGAATTTATCATAAAAGAAGGATATAGTACAGGAAAGAGATATTTAAATAATGTGTAATACCGACAAATATATTGTAATGTATATTTATTTCAACTGCAAGCCCTCCTACCGAAATGTGATTGTACGGGATACGGGTACTAACTTCGTCCACTGTTAAAATATTTGCCTAGCATAATATTGATGCCAAACGAGAAATCGTAATACCGGAAAGATCTATTACAGGCAAAATTCTGTCACAATATTCTTCTAGGCAGAGAAAGATACACTAAATGCGTTCTATTGTAAACTCTAAGAATTTTAATACTATTAACCTTGCAGTTTCTTGTTATTAAGTAAAAGTTAAACTGACTAGTTTATAGAAAAAAATCTCTGGACGCAGCAAGTGCGTTATGGTAGCGAATTTTCTTTAAAATATTTTTAGTAGCAAATGTCTTTCTTTGATTAAAGCAGGCATCAAATTCGGTTGCCTATACAGTACAAACAATGTACCATATTTCATTGAAATAAATTTATTGTTTGAAAATATATAAACGTTTTTCAAAAGTCTAGATGCAGCAAATGTGTTATGGAAGTGAATTTCCATAAAAATGTTTTTAATAGCAAATGCGAGCAGGCATCAATCTGATTACCGGTATAGCCTATGTGGTAGAAATAGTGTACTATATTTTATCAAAATTACTTATGGTTTCAAAATATACAAAAATTTTCCGAAAATAAACTTAAATGTTGGTTTTCTATCCAACAAAGCTTACGTTAATAGCAAATTGAGTTATTGAAATTTGAAGGATTTAATGAAAATTCGGTAAATTCGCAGATTAGCTCCCGAACGCTTTTCAACAAATTGTTTTCAGAAACATTACTAGGACCCCACCTTGATGCACAAACCACAAGAAAAATTTCTTGTTCACTCCCCCCAAGGAAGTTATGAGACTGGGAGTGAATAGGGGTGGTGTGCGGGGTAGGCAGGGTTTAAGGGGCATATGGCTTCAAGATGTGAAAAAGACAACTTTCAAGCCCGTTTTATTTGCATTTTCTGCTCATATTTCCTTTTTACTAGCCACCCCGCCCAGCACCCCTATTCACTCCTGGCCTCGTAATTTCCTTAGGGGGTGTGAACAAGAAATTTGTCTTGGGTTTTGTAGATCTAGAGGGGGGCGCTAGGCAGGTTTCTGAAAACAGTTTTTTGAAAAGCGTTCGAGAGCTAATCTGCAAATTTACCGAAAATTCGCTACCAAAACTCACTAACTGCGTCCAGATTTTTTTCTTATAAACGCATAATATTTCGATAAAAAATGCAAAAATGCATTAACAAATTTGTTCTACGATAATTAGCTAAAAAAAATTATAGACCGTTAAACCAAAAACTTCACTAAACCTACAAAAAAACTCGGGACGCGGCAAGTGCGTTATGGTAGTGAATTTTTATTAAATGCTTCAAATTTAAATAACTCAATTTTCTATAAACTTAGATAGTTTAATTTTAATACGTAGTAAGGTCTTTCATAAGGAAAGATATCCACAAAATTTCATTAAAATAACTTTGTAATTTTTGGAGAAAAAATTTTTTTTCGAAACAAAATTTAAAATTTGAATAACCCAATTTTCTCTTAACTTAGAAAGTTGAATTTTGGTACGTAGCAAGATCTCTCCTGAGGCAACATATATATTAAATTTCATTAAATCAGCTTTGTTACTTTCGGAGAGAAATTTTTTTTTCGTAAGAAAACTCAAAAATTTCCCGGTAAACCCGGTCTGATTTTTCTGACTAACGAACTCATCCAAGACATTAATAAAAGAAAGGCACTTGCCAAGTTTAATCGAAATCGGTGAATTATTTTTTGAGTTAGCGGTTGGATACATTCATATATATATATATATATATATATATATATATATATATATATATATATATATATATATATATATATATATATATATATATATATATATAAACATATAAAAATTGAATCTGACCCCGGATATGGGTTCTAGGGGTCCTAGTTCGCACTCATTTGAAAGAATTTTTGCAAAGTCTCACCATCGATACCTCTCTATTAGTGAATTTTTTTAAATAAAAATTCACTAATAAATATCCAAAAAGCCACCAAACTTAACTAAACTGACAGCCAAAGCATCAGAAAAAGGGTCTATTTGAAATGGATATTCTGTAAATATTTTAGTAAAATGAAGGGCAATGACGGTTGAATCTGAAACTTAAGGGTTTGCAGAACACTCTTCTTGCAACATTTTCTTTTTACAAACGGTATTTGTTTCACATTCTTTGCCTAAACATTGTCAATTTTGACGTTTAAAATTGCGAGTTTGACGTTTTGAGGAAAAATCCAAAATTTTTTGCTTTAACTGCCCATAACTTCTTTGTCTTTCAAGCTAGGGACCTAAATTTTGGTACAGAGTTCGCTTTATAATACAAACACACGTACCAAATTTGGTTGCCCTTACTTTGTTATTTCCGGAGATATGAATTTTTTATAAAGAAAACAGAAAATTTTCCGGGAAAACCTGGCCTGATTTTTCTGGATAACAAACTTATCCAATCCACTTGCAAAAAAATGGTACTCAGAAAATTTTATCAAAATCGGCCCATTATTTTTTGAGTTATCGGTGTGACACACAAATATATATATATATATATATATATATATATATATATATATATATATATATATATATATATATATATATATATATATATATATAAATATATATATAGATATATATATATATATATATATAGATATATATATATATATATATATATATATATATATATATATATATATATATATATATATATATATATATATATATATATATATATATATATGTTTTTAATAACAAATATGTGTGTTTTTTAAAAGCAGGCATCAATTATCAGTATAACCTATATAGTAGAAACAATGTGCCTCAAATAACTTTATTGTTTGAAAATGTTGAAAAATTTCCGAAAGTAAGCTTACAGTGTTCCCGAAAAAACTGGTTTCTTGGTCAACCTTATAGGTTAATAACAAATTGAGGTATTTAAATCTGAGGCATTTAATGAAAATTCGCTACTATAACGCACTTGCTGCGTCCCGAATTTCTTGCAAACATGCATTATATTTCGATGGAAAATGCAAAAAGGGGTAATCGATTAAAAAAAAAAGAAAATTGTATCAACAACGACTTATGGGCCATCCTGTGATTGTAGAAATATTCTTTAAAGATGTAGCTCAAGACACCGTATAATTAATGTATACAACTTTTTTTGTATCTTGTATCATAACGGATATATTGGGCTTTATAGATTTTTTACGAAAATTCGACAAAAATTAGATACCATTAAACTATAAACTCACCCGATTTAATCAAAAGCGGCCTATTATTTTTTGAGTTATAGGACAATATATAAACACATATATGTGAGACATATTTATAAACACATAAAATTTTTAACTTACCCCGGATATGTGTTTTAGAGGGCCTAATTAGCGCTAATTTGAATTTTTTTAATCAAAATTCAAAAGTCGGGATCTCCTCATTAGTGATTTTGTTTAAAGAAAGTTCACTAAAATAAGGACAAAATGATTGAAATTGGAGTGAATAATATCAATAAGACATATAATGCTAAATTTAAAAAACTATCAAGATTAGGACTGGTTAATTTTCTTAAATTTGGTAGATTTCTAAATAACTTTCGAGTTCTATGAATAAAATGCCATAATCTACTTAACATTAATTAATATATTTAACAAAATTTTCATTTTTAAAAAGTGCTTAAGAAACAGACATTGGAAAAGTAAGTCACGTGGCCAGTCTTACGGCAAAATGAAAAATGCGTATGGTACATGTATTCGGTATAAAATTAAAGCTCTAAGCAAAACCGATTCATGGGTTTGATAATCTATTCAGTCATGTGTATCATAAAAGGGTTATGTTGTTTTTAGTAAAAAAAATTATTTACCGTACTTATTTACATACAAATCTTCATATGTTATTATTTTAATATGCACGCTCTTAATACTTAAAAACTTGCTTGCCAACGACCAGTTCAGTGTAAATATAAATAAAGTCATAGATTTTTATCGAAACAAACAAACAAACAGCACGACCTAATGCTTGAGTCTCTTCACCGATCTGGCATCGTTGCTCTTTAAACATGACAGTATTATATTTATGAGAAGACCCTTTTAACGATGGTATGTATCGACGTTCCAATATTAGAATGCAGTATAATAATGGGATATGCTAGATACTACTAAATAAAATATTGTCCTAGGTAAATATATTATATATATATATATATATATATATATATATATATATATATATATATATATATATATATATATATATATATATATATATATGTATGTATATATATATATATATATATATATATATATATATATATATATATATATATATATATATATCCAGTAGTGAATTTTTATTTGTAATAGATCCGGTCGGTACAAAAAAAAAAAACTGTACTAGGAAATTCCGGTTCATCTGAAGTGGCAGTACAGGCAAGTTAGGGATAATGCCATTCAATGATGCTACAATTTTGCTGTACTAGTAACCATTGTATGCTGCTATGTTGGTGTATTAGGAAATACTTTAATATAATTGTGTTTTTGCGGTGTTATTGCTGTAATAGGAGTTTGTCGGTAAGATGCTTGTAGTGTATGACAGCGTCACGGCATGATTTTGTAAATAATGTGAATTTACTGTACTATGTCCTCCCTTTAGGATAAAGTACGCACCGCCTGTTAATTAACTTTATATCCTATTCTATTATATTATCTTCAACACACTTTATATGAAGTTATAAGTAAGCACAAAATGTCATAAAAAGGTATTATATGAGCAATTGTGGGCAAATATTTACGATTTACTCGCCTAACTAATTTCTAGAATAACTTCTATAACTACCTGTAGTTACATTTATTTAATCAAAGTTCACAAATTCAACAATAAACTGCTACAAAATGCCAACCAAAAACTAGTCTATTACACAGATGATTGTGTGACTGGAACTGGTATTGAGGTATATTGTGGGCGGAGCAGATTTTAAACATAGGATGAATCTGGAGAAATGAGCCAAATTCCGCGGGTGTATTATACGCGTAAAAAAACGTAAAAAAATCAAATGTTAGCTCACTTTTATTTGTTCTCAAGTTATGTGTATGTGGGTGCGCGCGTGCGTGCGAGCTTGCATGCGTGCGTGCGTGAGTGTGTGTATTATTGTTGCTGGCATTGAAACTGTTTCTCATTAGCTACAAATTGTAAATTAAAATCTCGTTTCATTCGAGCCAGTTTTTGTTTCTGTTCGTACACCATCGTACCCATATGAAGCAATATGCAGCCGGTAATTACTACATAACTAACCCGCACACACTACTATCTTAGAATAATGTAAGTAATAAATTGTTTTACCATTAGACGACTTGAAGTTCGTTTTATAGACAATATTAATTAACTTTATATCCTATTCTATTAGATTATCTTCAACACACTTTATATGAAGTTATAAGTAAGCACAAAATGTCATAAAAAAGTATTATATGATCAATTGTGGGCAAATATTTGCGATTTACTCCTCTGACTAATTTCTAGAATAACTTCTATAACTACCTCTAGTTACATTTATTTATTTAAAGTTCACAAATTCAACAATAAACTGCTACTAAATATCAACCAAAAACTAGTCTATTACACAGATGATTGTGAGGTATATTGTGCGCGTCGCAGATTCTAAACACAGGATGAATCTGGAGAAATGAGCCAAATTCCGCGGGTGTATTATACGCGTAAAAAAGCGTAAAAAAATGAAATGAAGCTCACTTTTATTTGTTCTCAAGTTATAGCACCATGAAAAAAGTCTCCACACATTATTTTCGTTTTAGCTTTCATATCAGAAATGATGAATTTCTTGCTCGTTTTTAAATGACTCGTCTTCAACAGTAATAAAAAAGTTCGGGACGCAGCAAGTGCGTTATATGGTAGTGAATTTTAAAAATGTTTCAAATTCGGTTAACTCAATTTTCCATCAACTTTGAGAGTTTAATTTTGGTATGTAGTAAAGTATTGATGTATGTATATATATATATATATATATATATATATATATATATATATATATATATATATATATATATATATATAAATATATATATATATATATATATATATATATATATATATATATATATATATATATATATATATATATATATATATATATATATATATATATAAATTGAAACTGACCCCGGATATGGGTTTTGGGGGTCCTAGTTCGCGCTCATTTGAAAAAACTTTTGCAAAGTCTCACCATCGATACCTCACTATAAGTGAATTTTTTTAAATAAAAATTCACTAACAGTATAAATTTTTAACAAAAACTCACTTCTTAAAAACTTGTTTACACAATCTTATTGCTGTTGTTACCTAGTTATTAAGTCACAAAACCTTATATAAATTTTTTTGTTCTGCAACTATTAGTGTATTATTCCAGATAGTGGCATTTGTGTATGGTTTATGCAACGAGAATGATATAGCTACTGCAGAAAAATATTCTCAACGCTTTCCACATCAGACAATTGCATATAAAATGTATTTCTCAAAGGATTCAACAAATTGTGCGAGACCGCCAAGATTTAGATGAAACGAAAACATTCCACATTTAGTGGAAGAGACTACAACGATCAGCCCCAGAATAATTAGTGCTCACTACCGCTTATTCCACAAACAATATGAATTCGTATACTTCACGATAAGGCCTATGTTGATAACACCTACAGCTTGTAGATAACTTGAACCTGGCTAGCCCAATCGGGCTAGCTGCATGCAATTTGGTTGAAGAATAATGTTGTCTCGCTTACACTTTTTGGTGATGAAGAAACATTTACCTGTGACGGCATAGTTAGTACCCACAACTTCTATGTATGGTCTGAAAACAATCGCCATGAAATAGTCGAAACGCATTTTCAGTGAAAATTTTCGGTTAACGTGTGGTGTGTTGTGGTTGATAATTAATTAATTCGTCTTTTCATTTTGAAGAATGGCCTTAGAGACTTGTACCAAAATGTTTTACAAAATGAATTACAGGCACTTCTAGATGAGGTTCTTCTAAACAGCAGGTTGCAAATGTATTATTAGTAAGATGGAGATGCTGTTCGTTTTGTTCGTCAGCTTAGGCAATACTTAAATTTAAGTTCTCCATAGTGGTGTATTGGGTACGTTGGTCCTTTTGGTTGACCTTCAAGCTCTTCAGATGTAACACCACTAGACTATTTTTTGTGCTGCTGATTCAAATTGAGGTTTTATAAAGTAAAAGCCGAGACTATACAACGTACTAGAAATACTGCGCCTGTATTAAATAAAGGCTTAAATCCATCATAATGGCATCGAGCGCTCTTCAGAAACGAAGCAGATCATGTTTAGAAACTAATGACCGTGTTTTTTAACATTTATTACTAGAACTATGATTGAAACAAGTGTTAATGTACTTTTCATAGTGATATAACTTGAAAGCAAATAAAAAAAGGCATCACACCGTTCGAGTCCTTTTACATTTTTTTTACTACGTCCAGAGTATTTTCGTCCGAAGTAGCAGTTATAAGGACTAAAATGAGAGAAAAACACATTAGGCTCGGGGAGTGGGTCCGGCTAGAGACTCGTGCCTCGAGTCTATTCTGGAGACGGAGACGAGCCAGGGGGCGCCAGCGTCCGCGGACACTGGAGGTCTCACGTTTTCGCCCACTGGGGAAGCAACCGGGGGTTGATTGGACTTAGGTTCCTTCAGGTCAACCTCCAACACAGTAGGGCAGCCACGGCCAGACTACTAATGGCTCTGTAGAACACGGATGTGGCCCTCATCCAGGAACCGTACTCCTATAAAGGAGAGATCAAGGGACTCGGCGGAGCTACTGGAAAGCTCATTTACAGCAGATCCAGTGAGAGGGCCTGCATTTTTGTCAGAGAGGGAATATACTTTCTGCCCATAATGAATTTCTGTTCCAGGGACCTGGCAACTATCAAAATTCGATGTGGAGGAGCGGAGGGGCCGAGTAACATTACTGTCGGATTGGCCTATTTACCAGGAGACAGCACTGATCCTACTCCACCCAACATGAAACAGCTGATGGTGGGTAGCAGAGCAAGTGGATGGCAGACTATTATCGGCATGGATGCGAATAAGTTGTAGGAAGTACGGAAACAAACTCTAGAGGTGGGTTACTTTTACAATTCTTTATGGAATTTAATTTAGACATATTGAATAAAGGTAATAAAGCGACCTTCGTCACAACGCGGCGTGAGGAAGTTTTAGATCTAATAGTTTCCACTCAACTTCTGGGTGACTTTGTTAAGAATTGGGCTGTGTCTGGGGAAGCGAGTAGCTCAGACCACAGATACATCCGGTTTGAAATTGCCAAAGTTGAAAGATAAACGGTATGGTACCGGGACCGTCGCAAGGCAGACTGACAAGCCTACAGGGCAGACCTAGCAGCGGAACTGCGGGGGTTAAGAATACCATAGACAATTCGATAGACCTCGAAATCGCGGCAGCCCAGGTGCGAGACGCAATCACCTCGGCCTATAACGCCAACTGCCCCTGAACATAAGGGCGTCCACCAGGAAGGTCCCTTGGTGGAACGATAACCTGAGGCAAAGGAGGACGCAGGTTAGTAAGCTGTGCAACGCGGCCAAAAGGTCGGGGGCTTGGGATAAATATAGACATGCCACAACGAGCTATAACAAAAGACTGAGGAACGCCAGGAAGTAGTCGTGGAGGAGGCACTGCGAGGAAGTGGAGAATACATCCGAGAGTCCTCCACTACACAAGATCCTGTCCAAGGGCATTCAGACCAACATAGGCTCCCTTAAAACGTGGACGGGAGGCTTTACAAGCTCGGGGGAGGAAACTATGGAAGTCCTACTACGGACGCACTTCCCCGGCTGCAATATAATAAACCAATCACCTCCGGACTGGAAACACTCAGAAATAGAGGCGCGTGCTGTATAGGCGGGCATCTGGAGTAGACCGGACAGTCGCTAAAGAGGTGGTTACTTGGAGCAAAATCAGATGGGCCATTAATATCTTCAAGTCATTCGAACCCCCGGAATTTGATGGAATAATGCCCACCATGCTCCAACAGGGTATAGACACCGGCGCTTACCCTCATTATGAAGGCCAGCCTGGCTCTAGGGTATATTCCGAGGGCTTGGAGACTGGCCAGGATTGCATCCATTCGTAAACCTGGGCGTCTAACAGACCCGGCAAAGTCTCTGAGGCCAAATACGTCTCATTTCCTTCTTGCTAAAACAATTGAAAAACTGCTCGACCGGCACATTAGGGGCGGTGTACTGAAAGCATATCCTCTATACTGCGGACAATACGCATACAGAGCAGGGATGTGGCGCTGGGGGCTTTCCTAGACATAGAGGGGGCCTTCAGCAACACCTCATTCGGATCGGTAATGGCAGCTGTCAGGTAGCGGGGAATAGAGGAAACCTGTTGCAGGTGGATCGGTTCCTTGTTCAGGGACAGGGCGTTGTTTACCTCCCTCGCGCGGGGGGGGGGGGGGGACCTCTGCTGGCGGGGGTCGCGGCGAGCTGCCCGCAGTGGAGCTTTTTCTCTCCCCTGCTCTGGTGCCTAGTCGTAGATGGCCTGCTAAGGAGGCTCTCGGGAGGGGGGTACGAGGTACAGGGCTATGCGGACGACATTGTCATCATAATCCGAGGAAAGGTTACACAGTAGTGTGCGAGCACATGCAGACAGCACTGAAAGTGGTGGAAAGGTGGACGGTTAGGCAAGGGCTCGAGGTGAGCCCCGAGAAAGCCACCGTCGTACCATTTACGAGGAGGAGGAAGCGAGAGGACCACAAAACTCTCACTCTATATGGTAGAAACATACCGATGGCCAGGTAGGCTAGGATAGGACTATACAGACTAGCCTGCAATGATAGATTGAAGACCAACCCAGACTGCAGGGGTCCCTGCAAGATTCAGGAATTCGTGAAGGAGCTCATGCTTAAAATGAGGTCAGACTTCGCGAGCCCGCGAATCTGTCGGGAAAATAAGTTTACAGTCGTAATCCCCGACCGCGAGGCATGGCGGGGGAGACGCCGGGCCTACCACGGGACGCGCTCGTCTGGTTCACGGGTGGACGCGGGGAGCGTGCGACGAGGGTAGGCGTTTATTCGGAAAGACCTAGTGTAAGTTACAATATTTTCCTCGGGGCTCATGCAACGGTCTTTCCGACCGAAATGTAGGCAATCTAGCACTGCATGCGGGAGGACAAGAAGAGGGGCTACACTAACAAGCTGATCCTCGTGATCAGCAGTTCTACATATTCTAAAATCGAACCCGTGACTCCCATGTATTAGTATTAAGCTAAAGCTGCTGAGTACTGAATATCCGATAATATTGTGTATTTTGGTATGCTCCGTACAATTGTCATTAATAAAAATTTTGTTTGCAAAAAAGTCTAGAAGTTAAAATAATGTCATATCTTGTAAATAGCAAGATGCCAAAAAATTACTGAAGGTATCTGCGTACAGGGGGCCCTTGAATAAATACCAATCCAAATAACGGTTAAAATCAAATAAGATCTAAAATTTTTTTATTATAGATCAGCAGTCGATAAGCAAAGATAGTTTGTAGGTTATCGGTAAGTTCCGTCTATGCAATTATTTCTGACAGTGTCTTTACCTACAGCCAATGTACATACTAATGAAGTGTCAGATGCAGGAGCATAAATATTAGAGGAACCTTAAAGCTATGAACAATGTCGTTTACTTGAAGTCTAATCTATACTGTATAAAGCAAATTTTTACATTTGATATGTTTGATCGTCTTTCGTCTTATGTTATACTTCGAATGTATTAGGGACTGTACACTACATCGAACCACAAAAGGACAATGTTAGTTACATGAACTTGTGACTGAAAACTTGATTTTATAATATTATTAGACAATACACATTCTTCTATGTATATATACTTTATAATGCATTAAGTAATGTCGAAGGCTAAAGATAGTTTGAAAATATAGCGATTATTGAATTTTTCTTATCAACATAGTAAAATTTTCCAAATTATACTTTATCTTAGACCATGTAGATCCAGAGTTGCAGGTGGCACGGTGGCACATTATACATATACAGAGTGCTAGGGTGCTATAAAATTACTTGCCGCAGTAGAACTAAACAATATATATGAACAACAATATAATGAAAACGTTTAGTAAACTTGTATTGTAGCTTCTTAGGGTTCCGCTTATGACGATATTAGAGAAAGACTCCAGGGGTAAACTACCCAATTATTGACACTTTAAGTTCAATAGGCTGATCGATTCAACATGACATCCCTTTCATGTTAATAATTGAACGTTATCCCTTGTACGTTAAAAATTGAATGTTATGGTAGATTACATATGTAATTAGAAAAAATAAAAATATAAAGTTTTGAAATTTAATTAGTCGTTGAAACTCAGCACCAATTTATTGGCACTTAGGTCACCATTTCTGATTGAAATATTTATTCGAAAAATCGAAATATAAAATGTATTTGGTGGACTTAAAATTAAAATTCATTGAATTTGTTTTACAGAAATGTTTTGTTTATTGAAAACATGTATTCTTAATATATATTATGACCTTGCTAACGCCGATATTCATCAAATTTTGTTAATATAATAAAAAATTAAAAAATAATCTTTCGTAAAAATGCTTAGACACACAAATAAAACTCAACTTTTATCACTACTAATAAATGCAAGTAATTAAACCTCTAATTTTTTTTCAGTATCGAATGAAAGTGCAATATTCAAGTGTTCAATAACAATTAATGTATCAATCGCTATCAATATTTTTCATCGTTATGTCCTATACATATGGTAAGTACAGACACAGTCCTGGTATGTCAGATCTAAATATATATATATATATATATATATATATATATATATATATATATATATATATATATATATATATATATATATATATATTGACATGTTATACTACCCTTATAATATGAGTTTTTATAATATTATGTTTTATATATATATATATATATATATATATATATATATATATATATATATATATATATATATATATATAATGCTACACCATTGTGCGACAATTTGATATGTTATAAATGGGGTAGTAACACCTTTTCTTTGTTTTATATTACTGATTTTGTAAAGTTAGTTCTTTTTATATTGTGTACAGGTAGTTTTAGATCACCTGTATGTATATTTCAATTTATTAAGAATTAAAAAAAAGTGAATATGTTTAATTTGATTGTGGTTTGTTTTATATGTATATAATAATTTAATTTGATTTTAAGAATAATACTTATAGCTTGCCCTCGATATCTATGTTCAAATATGTAAATTTTGTGTTTGATTTATGTATAACCTGTATTACTGGTGGTATATTCTTTGCCACTGTTATATCATTAATAAATACATATATATATATATATATATATATATATATATATATATATATATATATATATATATATATATATATATATATATATATATATATATATATATATATATATATATATATATATATATATATATATATAGGGTGTTTGGCCAGTCGCGTTCAATAGAAGTTTATGACCTTCTAGTCCGAATTATAAAGAGAACATTTGGGTTTGGCCATAAACGGCTATTTGGAACCAAAGTAAATTACTCTTAAGCACATGGTACTTCCGGTTATACCGGAAGTACCATGTACTATCGTTATTTCAAATGGAACACCCTATATATTATTGCAGTTTTAGATTCCGCATCGAATTCTAGAATAAATTTTAAAAAGGCACCATGTGTCAAAAATGTGACGTTTTCAAGTTATTTCGGTTCTTTCGAAAAATTTTAAAATGTCACTACCATGTTTGATAAGACATATCTCCGCTATTAGACAATATAGGAGATTCTACCTTAGTGAGTGAGCTAAAAAAGTTTAGTTCTAAGGATGCGACGGACAATATCTTCAAGAACTTATACATAGCGTTCTATACTAAGCGTCCAACTTGAACAACTTCTTTCATTCATAACTTTATAATTTTAAATATAACACCCTATATATTTTTATCTCATCTTATTGGCCATTTAAATCTCTTTGAAAATTGTTAACACTTCCCTATACCTATCTTTTACCATTTCTGAGATATGTCGATTTTTCTGTTATATTTCGGTGCAGACATCAGATATCTGGTCATACTTAGTTGCCTATGACTGAAAATGTAAAAAACAGGGTGAAATTCAACTGACACTTCCTATAGTCGGGTTCTAAAATAAACGATGTAACTTGTGTCTAAACTCGCTCACAATTTTGAAATATCATTGTGTAAATTGCAATCAGTTTGCCGCTACATATCGACAGAAGAAGTTTGCGCATAGTAGAAATGATGATCGATTTTTCTGTTATATTTTGGCGCATACATCAGATATCTGGTCATACGTAGTTGCCTTTGACTGAAAATATCAAAAACAGAGTGAATTCAACTGACGCTTCCTAGGCGATTTCATTGTTGCATGCTTGTTGTTATCAGAAGTGCTAAAATGATATGGATAACAATACTTTTTATTTTCGTTATTCTGCAGATGATGTTTTAAATTTGTTTTCAATATATGGTGAATGTAACAGAATAGTTGAGAGAACAGTTCGAATATTTAACAACAGATTCCCTCATTTGGCTTCAATGAATAGAACAAAATTCAGCAGAATTATAAGCAATTGGTCAAGTCATGGGATAATACCGACACGACGCGTGGTTAAACGTTAAAAAATTGAAGACAATGAAATGAATGAAATTTTAGTTCTTGCATATTTTGAAGCATATCCACAAAGTTCGTTAAGAAGTGGGTCTCAAGATTTGGGTTTATCTATTTGGGCAATGCACAAAATATTGAGAAAACACAATATGCATAATTTCTCACTTCCGCTCGTACAGCTCCACCCCAGTGACTATCAACAAAAGATAAACTTCTGTGAGGATTTATTAATAAACATTCAAGAAGATCCTTCGTTTTTGAAAAAATAATAATATGGACAGACGAGTCTAGGTTTGATAGAGAGGGTATTGTCAATCGCAAAAACGAGCATTATTTGGCTAGAGAGAACCCGCATTTAACGAGACATCGAAATTTCCAAAACAAATCAGTTTTAACGTTTTCTCCTTAATTTGTGACAATGTTGTGTGTTATTACATTTATGAAGGAAACTTAAATTCTCAGAGGTATTAGAGATTCTTAGAAACACAGTAACAGATTTTATTGAAAATCTGCCCGTCAATACATTATTTCGTTGCTGGTATCAACTAGACGGGACTCCCTCTCATTGATCGAGTAAAGTATATCAGGAACTAAATAGGATGTTTGAAGACCGATGGATAGGCCGCAACGGTCCCTGCAGATGACCGCCAAGATCACCAGATCTAACACCGTGTGATTTTTATCTCTGGGGCAGGATAAAGAGTAAAGTCTATGCTACTCCAGTGAGTACACGCGATGAACTTATTCAACGGATCGTCGAGGCCTTTTAAGGACTAGATCCACACGAAATAAGCAAAGCAACTTCACACGAAGTAAATTCGAGAATTTTGAAATGTCTCAATAGGAACGGGAAAATTTCCTATAAGCGTCTACCTACCTATGTTTTTTTACGTTTGCTATTTATTATTTTTGTAAAAAGTTTATAAAATTAAGGTTCTTGTTCGTGTTCTTTGTTTTTCTTACTAATGCCTATTTATTTTACAACCACAGCAAAATTTGTTGAATTTAATGCACAAGACAAAGCCAGATTAAAAAAAATGAGGATTTTAGATAATTGAAGATTTCAGATAAGTGAGATAGGTTTAACATAATGTAACAGAAAAATCTATATATCTCAAAACGTTGACAACAATCAGCTACAATGAAAGTCTGGTTCCAAGATATAAGAAGTGACGCATCCCCACCGAACCGAGCAATAAAAGGGATTCCATAGGCGGAGACATTTATTTTTATAGGGATATTTTTAAAAGATAATTCGTTCAACACTACTACTGCTGTCTAATCGAAAGTCAAATCTATATTCACATACTCCACTTATAACTACAATCAATTAAAACAGAACCCTATAAGTTGCAACCGTTTGAATCGGAACACCCGAAAATGCTAGACATCCCCCTCCTTTATAGAGCAGTTCAAATTCTGAGAATGTCGACATCATTCGCAACCGAACCTAGCAGTTTCGTGGAAATACAATACAACCCCAGATATAGGTTTTATAAAACAATAAAGCGGGTAGATGTAGACTGTAGCTAGACTGCAGCCCCATTCAAGTGTTTAAAGAGTTTAAAGTGTTTCAATTCAAACGGACTAATTTTTATAAGCAGAAGAGCGAAGGATATATGCGCCTATGGGATGGGAATTAAAATGGTAATGGATTCTATATTTTCTCCTCTGTCAGCGAAGTTACGTACATGTTAAGGCCAGCTTTCTTCATCACCGCTTTATAGCCATTGTTCGTAATTTACCGTTGTAGCTCGGTATACACACTTTTACCTTGTTGAGAGTTAAATAGTCCATATCATCATTTCTACTATGCGCAAACTTCTTCTGTCGATATGTAGCGGCAAACTGATTGCAATTTACACAATGATATTTCAAAATTGTGAGCGAGTTTAGACACAAGTTACATCGTTTATTTTAGAACCCGACTATAGGAAGTGTCAGTTGAATTTCACCCTGTTTTTTACATTTTCAGTCATAGGCAACTAAGTATGACCAGATATCTGATGTCTGCACCGAAATATAACAGAAAAATCGACATATCTCAGAAATGGTAAAAGATAGGTATAGGGAAGTGTTAACAATTTTCAAAGAGATTTAAATGAGCAATAAGATGAAGTAAAAATATATAGTGTGATCCATTTAAAATTATCAAGTTATGAATGAAAGAAGTTGTTCAAGTTGGACGCTTAGTATAGAACGCTATGTATAAGTTCTTAAAGATATTATCTACAGCATCCTTAGAACTAAACTTTTTTAGCTCACTTCCTAAGGTAGAATCTTCGATCTTGTCTAATAGCGGAGATATGTCTTATCAAACATGGTAGTGACATTTTGAAAATTTTCGAAAAAATCGAAATAACTTGAAAACGTCACATTTTTGACATATGGTGCCTTTATAAAATTTATTATATAATTCGATGCGGAATCGAAAACTGCAATAATATATACAGTGTTCCATTTAAAGTAACAAAATTGCATGGTACTTCCGGTATAACCGAAAGTACCATGTGCTTAAAAGTAATGTACTTTGCTTCCGCATAGCCGCTTATGGCCAAACCCAAATTTTATAAATTATTTCATAAACTTCTAATGAACGCGACTCGCCAAACACCCTATATATATATATATATATATATATATATATATATATATATACATTATATGTATATATATATATATATATATATATATATATATATATATATATATATATATATATATATATATATATATATATATATATAGTATCGAGTATGGAAATCATTATTGGTTTCCTATTTGACAGGTGAGTCGAATTTTGTTACCCGCCAAAGTCAAATCCTTCACTTAAATGTCGTTTACAACTTAATTACATAAGTAAATAATAACTTTTAACTCAACTAAAACGCTTTTAGACATTCATTCTTGCTTTGGAAGTTCCTTTAGTAACGTCACAAATGTTCATTTCACTATTTATCAATATACAGTGTTTTGTATTACATTTTTGTTTATTTCAAAATTGTGAGTTAAATACCTTGACAATTTCTTTACTTTTTAAACTTTCACCGGTTTTTACACATCAGGCTATACATACTCCCATAGGAATGTAGCTTTACTCTCTATTAATATTTTTCCAGATCAATATTAATTTTTAACAATTATGTGAATGTAATGTATCCAGTAATACATAACAGCAACACAGAATTTGTCTGGCTTAATTGTGTTGTTATTTGTGGTTTTCATGTGGCTAGTGTGTTGTAATATGGATAATGTATATTGGTATGGTCTTGAATAATTGTAATCATGGAATATAATTTACAAAATGAGCATATACACCTTACTACACACTATAAGTATTATTTGAAACATTTTCTCATATCAATTTCCCTAAATAATTGATTGCTATGAAGAGATTTATCTCAGAATATCAATCATTTATTTTTAATATTATTTAAGAATACGCGGGTGTGATGACTGTGTGACCTCGGGTTGCATTGCGCAGGAAGCAGTGACCATGCCGTGGTCTGAGCGACCAAGGGATGCGGTGATTGATATCTTAGAGCAGCCAGGATTTGTAGTAAGAAGGAGATCCAAGCGATTTAAGCTGTGTGTTGGGATGCGAGGAAAGTAAGTAGGTTGCTGAACCATATTGGCTAAAGAATTGCTGACTGCAAAGGCCTCCGCTGCTCTTCCTTGTGGATCGGTTTTTGAAGATCCTAGCCATTCCTTATTATGGACATCGAAGTCACCAAGAATAGTGACCTCGGAGGAAGGATATTCAGAAATCAGATGGTCGGTTTTTTCAGAGTAGGTAGTCAAAGAGCTGGACAAAGTTGTTCTCAGAAGGTGACGGTAAATGCAACAGATCAATTTAGTTGCAGCCCTGAGAGAGTTTTATCCATAGTATGTCTTTTCTTCCAGCTTCTAAATTGGGGAGTCTGGTACAGGGTAGATTGCTACGGACGTACGCGCACACGCCTCCATGCAATCTAAAGGAAGTAAGGAGCTCATACCCCGGGAAATTAAGGTGATTAGTGGCTGTTTTGGCACTGATTTGAGTTTCTGTGAGGAAGAGGAGTTGGGGGCCTATTAGCCTGAAGGAAATGGTGAACGGAGTTCAGGTTAGAATTTAGGCCACGTATATTCGAGAAGGATATCCGAATGTCGGGGGAATTTTACCGCCGGAATCTTTTGTACAAGGAGGACCCCTCATCATTTTTGCTTATAAGGGAAACCGACTCATACACCAGAACCGGAAACGTCAGTTGGGACTTCACCGGCCCCTTGATGTAAGGGGTGGTACCTCCTCGGGCATGAAAAAAATCCTTTACTATCACGTAAAGGAAAAGTCCACTACCACCTACCATATTGCAAGTATACCACACCAGCCAACTATTACAGAGCAGAACAGCTCTAGAAGTTGCTGGTCTAGTTTTTGTTTATAATTTTGAATTTTGGTGATTATTGCTTTTCGAAATATCTTCGGTTCAGTTTTAAGACTTGATCCAGGTCTAGTTTCTGTATTTTCGTTGTCTTTCATTTTCATAGTGTTCCATGCCATTTTTCTTGTATGATAATCCATTTCTCTTTGTTCTTCTTTGCTAGTGAACCATTTAAGTGCATCTCCTTTCAAGCTTTGCTTTATAATTTCCTTTATATCTTGGAGATCGTAGACATTCTTCGGCTTGTTAAGCAGGCTCGTGACGAATACTTTTGGGTGTAGTTTTGTTATGTGTCCATCAAATTTGAGTCCCGTCTCGTTTGTGACTGGGTACAATTCTTTCATTCCCCATACTTTGCCTTATCTGACGTTCCATTCTTTCTAGTTCCTGTTTCACATTTTCTTCCACTCCTTCTCTTATCCTGAGACTCTCTAAATTGAATCTCAGTTCAGTATCATCTTTCAATCTTTTTAAATCGTCTACATTTACTCTAGCCACTTGCTCCACTCTTTCCACTCCGTTAACTTTTCATTTATTTCACTCTGATAATTCTCAATTTTTCGTTCCATTCTCATATTCATGCCAATCGTGTTCTGGTATCTCCTATTTCCCACCTGTATTATACTACTTATTTCATCCACTGTCACTTCCATTCTCTCTAGCACCATCTTGCCTGTTTTCTTCATATTTTCCATTATCTTGTCATCAACCTTTCTTTCTATATCTATTTTCAACTCTTGCATATCTTTCTCCATTTTTCCTGTTATTTTCTCATTCATTTCTTTCTTTATCTCTTCTTTCAGACTGCCCATATTTTTATGCATCATTCTATCTTGGTTTTCCATTTTCTCATTTATATCATTCTTTAAACTACTCATATTTTCTTTCATGTCTTGTTTGATATCACTTATGATTTCATTCATTTCCCTGTTACTTTAATTTATGTCTTGTTTTATACCACTTATATTGTTTATATTTTTATTTACATTTTGTTCTTGCCTGTTCATTTTCTCATTCATGTCTTGTTTTAGGCTATTTTTACTCTTTCATGCATATATATATATATATATATATATATATATATATATATATATATATATATATATATATATATATATATATATATATATATATATATATATATATATATATATATTTGCACTCACACTTTTATTATTTTCTTTCATATCATTTATGTCTTGTTTGATACTTATTTCTTGTTTGTCCATTTCTTGTATTATGCTGTGCATTAATTTCTTGAACATTTCATTGTCACTGTCAGGTTTTTCTTTTGTGGTATTTGCGTCATCTACCTTGCCTCTGTCAAGTGTCTGTTCTTCTACTGCCGTTTCTTCTCTTGCGTGTACCATTTCTTCGGCTTGTTCTTCTATATTTTCACTCATTTCTTGTTCACCTCTTCTTTCCTGATCAATTTCTATACTTTCTTGCTGTTCACGTTCCCTGTGGTCTCCCCTGTCCTGTCTGTCTTTTGACGTGGTTGTTTTTCTTCCACTAGGCATTTTTGTGTCTTATTTGTACGTTTTGATGTAAAAATCGTGTGAGAATTTCGGGTTCTACGTTCGTTCACACAACTGGGCTTTATACGGCTAATTTTCATCGAGCCCCACGTTTAGGCGACAATTGATATGGTATACTACCCTTATAATATTATGTTATATATATATATATATATATATATATATATATATATATATATATATATATATATATATATATATATATATATATATATATATATATATATATATGTAATGTCACACGATTGTGCGACAATTTGATATGTTATTAATGGGGTAGTAACACCTTTTCTTTGTCTTATATTACTGATTTTGTAAATTTAGCTCTTTTTATATTGTGTATTGGTAGTTTTAGATCACCCTGTATTTATATTTTAATTTATTAAGAATTTATTTTAAAAATGTGAATATGTTCAATTTGATTATGGTTTGTTTATATATATATATATATATATATATATATATATATATATATATATATATATATATATATATATATATATATATATAATAATTTAATTTGATTTTAAGAATAATACTTATAGCTTGCCCTCCATATCTATGCTCAAATATGTAAATTTTGTGTTTGATTTATTTATAGTGACCTGTATTACTGCTGGTATATTCTTTGCCACTGTTATATCATTAATAAATACACTCACACACACAGATATATATATATATATATATATATATATATATATATATATATATATATATATATATATATATATATGATTATACTTGACCTTTTATTGTCTCTTCCAGGTGCTCAGTAATATTGACCTCTTTCCCAGTTAGTCGATTCTAGTTGCTAAATGATGTTCAATATCAATAATTCCTATATAAAAAATTTTACCTCAAGTAATATATATATGCCAAAGAATTTGATAAATTTAACAGATTTTTATTGACGATTCTTTTATAATTTAAATTGAAATTCTAGAATTCGCTTCCTACTGTACCCTCTATTATTAAAATTAATAACAAATTTATTTAAAATTTAAGTGACAGGATTTTAGTAGTTTGAATTTTTTTAAATGGCTATGGGTTTCTATAATTCTAGCTTTTACACAGATACGCCCTCTCTGAATTTGCTTGTGAAATACGATGGGAGTTATATTTAAACTTCTGTTGAATTAATGATATCTACCTTTCTGCTTTAAAATATTTATATTTCAATAATGAATGGACTGTTTATAGATTTCTGCACAGATAACACTCGCTTTTATTGAGGTTTGTATTAATGGTAAGTTGTTATGGTACCTGTTCGCGTCTGCTGATTGTTGACTGGTAATATTTATTACCGATTTATTGGTTCCTCTTCGTTATCGTATGGTTTAAATCATCTACTGGGTGTTGGTTGACTTCCTAGACACACTGAACACTACTTTGCGGGTATTTTACTTTAATTTCATTATATATATATATATATATATATATATATATATATATATATATATATATATATATATCAACAGTGAATTATAACGCCGACACTTTCGCTCAGTTTTCATCAACAACCTCCTTCTAGAATGTTCTACGGAAAACGGTTATCGTCTCTGATATTTCCTGTTTAAACGCCACAGCAAACTGCCTGGAAATTGTTTTTAACATTTCTTTCATTCCTAAGCTGGAAGTAGAGAGATAATGTCTGTTCTGGAACGACCTTGAGGCGGTGGTGGAGATATTTTCAAGGTCAAGGCCAGCGATATATTTTCCCACGGCCAGGTGTATTTTTTAAGGTCAAGGCCAGATGTATTTTCCCACGGCCACGGCCAGAGGTATTTTTTTTAAGGTCAAGGCAAGATGTATTTTCCCACGGTCACGGCTAGAGGTATTTTTTTAAGGTCAAGGCCAGATGTGTTCCCCCACGGTCACGGCCAGAGGTATTTTCACGTTCAAGTTTACAAATTTATCCTTGAAATTTGTTTTTATATATGTACAGGAGATAATAAATGAATTCTACTGTATGTATATTATTTCATAAATACCCATATCATTATAAATTATGACCCTATACATGATTGGCGTGAGAATACTGAAGCTATATATTATATCTAAGGTGTACATGCTTTTTTTAATCAAACAAGTATATATATTTATTTTTTTGGCGCACTATATATATCAAAAAAAGTCCAAGTTATAGATACTATGTCTAATATTATATGCTATCTATCTTCAAGTAAGCTAATTCTCACATATGTCATTTAAAAAAATAATATACATGTTTCCTCAATTATAAAAAAAACACTATGTTTAATGTAAACGAAGTCAAAAATAGATCAATTCTACTTGCATTATTCATTTATAGAAATTATAAATAAAATTCATACATATCTATCTTCGGGATACTTAAATTAAAATACTTCAGGCTATCTCTGTAGAATCTAGATATTACATGCATATTACATGCATCCTCCATAAATGGGATACCCATATAAGAATTCAATGACTAATTATTCACATTGTGATCGTGTACACCTGCCTAATATAGCAGATTTTAAGTGGCAGATTATACCTATATAAAGCGAGTTTATAAGGTATTATACCTATAGGAATCCAATAAACTGCATCATTATAAATGCAGGCGAGTTTTTAAATTACCATCATTTATGTATAGCTGCAGACTTGTATATAATGAATTTAATAAGCCGCGTTGTCTGGTTGAATATCCATTACCGGTCAGATAACCTTGGAAATATTAAGCCACTCCCCCCAGAGAACCTTGAAAATGTACACATATGAAGGAGCTGCAGACGCGGCAGTATAGTTTTTATTGGACAATGAACAGTGTTGTTGTGGTGAATTTTTTAAGTGCGCATATTGAATTATTCCGGTAAGTGTCATCCTTTTGATTATCGATTTTAATTCTTAGTGAATTTATAGACCCTTTCTCGGATGCTTTGTTGAATTTTAGTAAAAAAAAGAATAAAATTTAATATATCCATTATTATGCAAGATATGAAAAAAAATATTTCTATAATCACAGGCTGATACAAATTTTCTTTTTAGTGAATTTTTATTAAAAAAAATTCACTAATATTTATAATAGACCTTATGGTATTGTATTTTTTTGCATTTTCCTTCAAAATATTATGCATGTTTGTAAGAAAATAAATTCGGGATGCATTAAGTGCGTTATGGTAGCGAATTTTAATTAAATGCTTCAAATTTAAATAGCTCAATTTGCTATTAGTGAATTTTCGTAGAAAAAAAATCACTAATGGAGACCCCGACTTTTGAATTTTGAAAAAGTTTTTGCAAATGAGCGCGAACTAGGACCCCTAGAACCCATATCCGGTGTCAGTTTCAATTTTTATATGTCACACCGATAACTCAAAAAATAATGGGTCGATTTTGATAAAATTTGGCATGTACCTTCCTTTTGTAAATGGGTTGGATAAATTCGTTAGTCAAGAAATTGGTACGAGGTTTTCCGGGAAAATTTTAAGTTTTCATTCATATGACAACCAAATTTGATAGGTAGGTTTAAGATATAAAAAGTAAACTACACACAAAAATTTAGATTTCTATGTTACAAGAAAAAAAAAAGTTATAATAAAATATTTGGCGCCAGATCATTTCTATGAAAATTCACTATCATAACGTACTTGCTGCGTCTTTGAGTTTTAATTTATAAGGTTAACCATGAAACCATTTTTTTTCGGAAACATTTTAAGTTAACTTTCGGATTTTTTTTTGTACATTTTCAAACAATAAAGTTATTTTGATGAAACATAGCACATTGTTTCCACTATATAGGTTATACTGGTAACCAAATTTGATGCCTGCTTGCTTAAAAACACATATTTAGTATTAAAAACAATTGTATGAAAATTTACTACTGTAACACACTTACTGCATCCAGACTTTTTTTTTGATTATCGTTTTTTAATTTTTTTTTCTGGCTTTTCTTACATTATAATTTAAATATATAACAACAACAAAAAATGTGCAGGGGGACACGAGGGAACCATTTTTACAATTATGCATGTTTGTGAAAAAAAATTCGGGACGCAGTAAGTGCGTTATGGTAGCCAATTGTATGAAAATTTATTACTGTAACACACTTACTACATCCAGACTTTTTTTTTTGATTATCGTTTTTTAATTTTTTTTCTGGCTTTTCTTACATTATAATTTAAATATATAACAACAAAAAAAAATGTGCAGGGGGACACGAGGGAACCATTTTTACAATTATGCATGTTTGTGAAAAAAAATTCGGGACGCAGTAAGTGCGTTATGGTAGCCAATTTTAATTAAATACTTCAAATTTAAATATCTCAATTTGCTATTAATTTATAAGGTTAATCAATAAACCATTGTTTTTTCGGGAACACTAAGTCTACATTCGGAATTTTTGTTGTACATTTTCAAACAATAAAGTTATTTTGATGAAAGATAGCACACTGTTTCTACTATATAGGTTATACTGGTAACCAAATTTAATGCCTGCTTTCTTAAAAACACATATTTAGTATTAAAGCAATTTAATGAAAATTCACTACCATCACACACTTGCTGCTTTTTTTTTTATTATCGTTTTAATTTTTTTCTGGCTACATTATACTTTAAATATATATATATATATATATATATATATATATATATATATATATATATATATATATATATATATATATATATATATATATATATAATCTATTAGATTTTTTTTCTAGCTTTTGCAATATACTTTTTGTCAAATTTTCATTAAAAAAATAAAGTTTAATATATCCGTTATTATATAAGATATGAAAAAAAAAATGCATACATTAGATGTAGGAATATTTGAAATACATCTTAAAAAATATATATATATATATATTTCTACAATCACAGGGTGGCTCATAAGTGATACAAATTTTATTTTTATAATCGAACATGCCTTATGTTTTTTTGCATTTTCCTTCAAAATATTATGCATGGTATGGTAGCGAATTTTCATTAAATGCTTCAAATTTAAATAGCTCAATTTGCTATTAATTTATAAGGTTAATCAATAAACCATTTTTCAGGAACACTTTAAGTTTACTTTTGGAATTTTTTTGGTACATTTTGAAAACAATAGAGTTATTTTGATGAAACATAGCACATTATTTCTACTATATAGGTTATACTGGTAACTAAATTTAATGCCTGCTTTCTTAAAAACACATATTTAGTATTAAAGCAATTTAATGAAAATTCACTACCATCACACACTTGCTGCGTCCAGACTTTTTTTGATTATAGTTTTAATTTTTTTCTGGGTATATTATAATATATATATATATATATATATATATATATATATATATATATATATATATAATCTATTAGATTTTTTCTAGCTTTTGCAATATACTTTTTGTCTAATTTTCATGAAAAAAACAATAAAGTATAATATATCCGTTAATATACAAGATATGAAAAAAAATTTGTATACTTCAATTATAGGGTGTCTTGAGCTACATCTTAAAAAATATTTCTACAATCACAGGCTGACCCATAAATGATACCAATTTTCTTTTTAATAGAAGACACCTTATGTTATTGTATTTTTGCATTGAAAATAAATTCGGGACGCAGTAAGTGCGTTATGGTAGCGAATTTTCATTAAATGCTTCAAATTGAAATAGCTCAATTTGCTATTAATTTATAAGGTTAACCAAGAAACCGGTTTTTTCGGGAACACTTAAAGTCATGATAGTTCAAAAAAAATGTGTGGGAAGGGGCACGAGGGGGATAGATGAAGCAAAAAAATAATAGTTTTATACAGAAATAATGATGCTTCAGAGATTTTTTATTTTATTTCACGATTAGAATGCGATTAAAGAGGTATTTATTATAAGTATTTAAAACCGATAACTAAAATAAAACCACAAATATTTTTTGTGAAGCAATCATTTGCGCTATTTGTGAAATGTCATTTATAGATATAAAAGTAAGGGATCACTGTCAGTTAATGGGAAACTTTAGAGGTGCGACACGGCACCTACAACCTTAAGTTTAAAACCCCTTTGCAAATACCATTTTCCCATAACTTGAAAAAAATTATAATGCACATGTTTTTTGTAAAACAACTTGCTCTTCATCAAGGATTTTAAACATTTGAAAAAATAGCTTAGGAAATGGGAAGAAAGCGCATTCTTTTTACGTTTTCTTCAAAATTTTTAATAAAGGGACATTTTTTTTTGTTTCTAATAAAGATTGTTTCTATTGTAGAAAACAAGATGGTGAGCGATGATTATACAATCCCACGTGGTGTTGCCGGATAATTCTAAGATGTAATCACAATGAGTATTTAGTGAGTGATTTTGTTGACTTCGGAATCAGTTTATCAACATGAGTCTCACATGTACGACCTGTCAGAAAATCTTCACAAGAAAAGATAGTCTTAAGCGACACAGGAGAACTGTACATTGCGTCAGCAAGTTGACAGATCTCATACAATATGAACCACTAACAAAACTCCCTGACAACGCCGTCGACACGGCGACAATTTCAAGCATTGCTGGACCAAGTGGAATCAGGAATGTTGCAGTATCACTGACAGATAGTTCTAACGCTGGACAGTCGATAGCAAATCAATCAACTGTGACAAGAAAGCGTCATCACACAGGTATCGACACGGCGCCAATTTCAAGCATTGCTGGACCAAGTGGAATCAGCAATGTCGCAGTTTCACCGACAGTGCCAGCAAAGCGTCGTCGTACAGCTATCGACATGGCGACAGATATTGCTAGACCCGAACCATCGGCAACAAATCAACGAGTTGCAACTATACGCTGCAGTGCCTGCGACTGTGAAGTTCCTGCCAACATGTATGCTGGACATATCAGGAGCACCAAGCATAAAGCTCAATTTTGGAAACCTTTAGCAGATGGTGTTCGTGTGTGTAGGAGCACATTTAAAGGGAGAATAGTGAGTTATCAAATTACTTCTGACTATGTAGGACTAAATATAATTGATTATATGAATAGTGTTAAAGATAAGTCTATTGATATGCTGAAAAATGAACTTTATAAACTAACAGCATTTAAATGTAATTTTGAATTATTCGGGTTATATATTTTACCCTCTCGTAATATAAGGGAAGTTAAATCTCATAACACATCTAATAAAGTAGTAACATCTTCATCTGATTTAGAAAATTTGTTTAATGATTTTGTAATTAGAATAGACCAACGTGCTTCAGACTTCACAGAGAGAGATTCAGGCTGGGCGCTGGAAAAAAATTTATATTTGGAAATAAATATTAATAAGTATAATCCTTTAAGAGCTGCTTCATATTTGCCATTACCACGTGAAATCACATTAAAAAAAGCTATAATTAATATTAAAAATAATGATGTATATTGTTTTGCTTGGTCAGTAATAGCTGCTATTTACAAACCAACTGGCTCAGTTTCTTCACCAAGCTCCTATCCAAATTTTAACGATACCTGTATCGATTTTACTAATTTATCATTTCCTGTCGCATTAAAATCAATACCTGAATTTGAAAAAAAGAATAATATTTCTATTAACGTTTACGGCATAGAGAAATTTTTAAAAAATAATGTCTATAAATATCAAGTTACGGGCCCTCTACATTACACAGAAAAAGCAATCCACCCACATAAACCTATTGTTACTTGATGATTGTGAGGGAAATTATCACTATTGTCTTATAAATAATTTTTCTAGGCTCGTTTCTTCCCAGATATCAAAAAACACACGATCGAAGCATTTTTGCGATGGCTGTTTACAATATTTTGATTGTGAGCAAAAGTTACTTCGACATGCCCAAAATGATTGCAATTATGTGACTGCAAAAATTCCACAGTTAAATACAAGGATTAATAAGTTAGGTCATACGGTTTTAGATAACGTTTTAAAATTTGAAAATTTCCAAAAGCAGCTGAGATTACCTTTTTCTGTTTATGCAGACTTTGAATGCATTTTAGAACCTATAGAAGATAATACCGATAACAATAACAAAGAAACTTTTACTATTAAAAAATATAAGCATATACCTTGTTCTTTCAACTATTACATAAAATGTTCATTTAATGATGAACTTTCAAAATTAGTTTTATACCGAAATAATGAGGCCCCGGAGGTTTTTGTTTCATGATTAGAAAGTGATTTGAGAGATATTTATTATAAGTATTTAAAACCGATAATTAAAATGAAACCTTTAACATGTCAAGAACAAAAAAAAATTCAATGACGCCACCCTTTGCTTTATTTGTGAAATGCCATTTACAGATTCAGATGTGAAAGTAAGGGATCACTGTCATTTAACGGGAAATTTTAGAGGTGCGGCACACAACGCCTGCAACCTTAATTTTAAAACCCATTTGCAAATACCAATTTTTTTTCATAACTTGAAAAATTATGATGCACATCTTTTTGTGAAGCAACTTGCGCTCAATCAAGAAGAAGTGACTGTAATTCCTCAAACATTTGAAAAATACATTTCCTTTGCGAAAAAACTTCCAGTTGATAAATATATTAGTGCTGATGGCACAACAAAAACGATTTTTCTACAAATGAAATTTTTAGACTCGTATCAATTTTTATCCGCTTCATTAGATGAATTGGCTTCAAACTTAGATTCGCCACAATGTTGTGAAGTACGTAAATTCTTTTCTGGTGATCAAAAGTTCTCTATTATGAGGCGGAAAGGAGTTTTTCCTTACACATATGTAACCGAATTTTTAAAATTTCATGAAACATTTTTACCAAGTAAAGATAAGTTTTTTGACGAACTTCGAAATGAAGAAGCATCTCAAGAAGATTATGATAGGGCTTGCAATGCATGGCATGTTTTAGATTGTAAAACTTTAGGAGACTACTTTGACTTCTACTTAATATCTGATGTTCTATTGCTTGCCGATGTTTTTGAAAACTATAGGGACTTATGTCTCAAAACTTACAAACTTGACCCGGCCCACTACTACACAGCTCCAGGCTTAAGTTGGGATGCAATGTTACGATACACAAAAGTTGAATTAGAGCTATTAACTGATATTGATATGCTGCATTTTTTTAAAAAGGGAATTCGAGGTGGTGTGAGTACTTGCATTCGACGAAAAGCTATCGCCAACAATAAATTTCTTCCAAATTATGATCCCTCAAGGCAAAACTCATTCATAATGAACTTAGATATTACATCCATCTATGGCTTCGTGATGAGCCAGAAACTTCCCACGGGGAATTTTCATTGGCTCTCGCAAGAGGAAATTGAATCTTTACATAATAATGTTTCAAATATTCCAGACGATGCTGAGACGGGTTATGTTTTGGAAGTTGATCTTGAATATCCTACATATTTACATGACTGTCATAATGACCTACCATTTTGTCCGGAAAATTATAAACCACATGGTAGCAAAAGTCGAAAATTAATTCCAAATTTGCAAAATAAAGAAAAGTATATTTTACATTATAGAAATTTAAAACAATGTCTAAAGTATGGTCTTAAATTAATAAAAATTCACAGAGTTATACAATTTTCTCAATCGGCATGGCTTAAACCATACATAGAGTTGAATACAAAGTTGCGAAATTCTGCCAAGAATGACTTTGAGCGTCGTAGTTTTAAATTGAAAATAAATTGTATATTTGGAAAAACAATGGAAAATGTTGAAAACCGTGTAAATATAAAGCTTGCAACACAGTTTGAAAAAAATGTTAAAAGAAATGGTGCCGGAAATTATATAAGCAGACCCCATTTTAAAGAATCAAGAATATTTTGTGACAATTTAGTAGCTATTCAAATGCAAAAAACATATATTGAATATAACAAACCTATTTATGTTGGATTTTCAATACTAGATATATCAAAAACTATACTTTATGATTTTTTTTATGGATTTTTAAAACCATTATATGGTGATAATATATCTCTTTTATATACTGATACGGATTCTTTAATAGTTTATGTTGAAACTGAAAATTTTTATGAAGATATGAAACAGCACATTGATAAATATGATACTTCTAATTATAGCCTAAATAATATACACAATATTCCAAAAAACTTATCGACTATAGGAAAAATGAAGGATGAATATGGTGGGAAAGTGTTAGAATCCTATTACGGTACTTCTGCAAAAGCATATTGCATTAACACTCCAGAGACAATTTCAAAGAAGGCAAAAGGAATAAATAAGTCCAGCATTAAAAAGCAGTTAGAACTTAAACATTATAAAGCAATTGTGGATGGAGAATGTTCAACCATACATTGTCTAATGTATATCTTTAAATCAGAATCTCATCAGATTTTTACCAACCTTATACGTAAGGTCGTATTATCTAATAAAGATGATAAACGATACCTCATCCCTTCATCAAGTGCCACTTTGGCTTGGGGGCATATAGATATACCATTAGCTAGTCTATCAGCTGACGAAAGATTAGATCGTCTTATTCAAGTAATGAAAGAGGTTGCTGAAAGCGACATTTAGCAATAGATTTTATGGAAGGGGGGTAAAATATATAAGTAGCATTTAATGTTAGCTTGTCAGTTACTTTAACTCTAAACATGAGTCAATACTTATATTCGGAACTTTTCTCTCGCTTATGTGGTGAAACACAAACAATTTGTAAGCGTACTTAGCGATATATAATTACTAGAAATGCTTGTGAAGAAAATTTACCAGTTGCTGTAGCTATTTTAAATAAAATAGCCGTTCCAGATGCAGCTTTTCGTTATATAGTTGATAGCGAAGTTTGCAGCAATAATTTAATTTCATTATTGGTGGAAAAAAAATTAAAGTTGGATAAGTTTATAGATGATGTGATTAAAGTAGTGAAGCATGGTGGCCATGAGTTTTTAAGTATTTTGGAATTGGACGATTTACTTGGTGAGAATCACATCACTTCACCGATTTGTGAAAAATACTATTTGTTTACTTTATTAACATGTGGAGATTTGAAAAATTTTGATGAAAAATATCAAGCAACAAATATTTCCTCAAAATATAGGAAAATTGATTCATTAATCGATGAAACTATTTGCAATGTTGCCCATTTTGCAGATGTTAAACTTTTAAAATGTATAATGGATGTAGTTAAACAATTTAATATTAAATTTCACTTTGAGCCAAATAATAATGATGAACATAAACAAGTTCATGCATGGTTAACAAAAAATATTGAGAAGGGGTTGAAAGGTGGTGATAATTTAGGGTGGGAAGAAGGACCCTGTATGGCCAAATGGCCTTCAACAAAATTTAAAGATTATATTGAAACTTTAAGTTGTTTGTATGAATGGTCTCATTAAAGGTTTTTTTAAATTTTTTTTGTGTATCATTATATTACTTGCATTATATCTAAATTTAATGTATTGTTTGAAAAGAAACAAAATGTCAGAATAAATAATTTATTCCTAATATTTTTTTATCATGTTTAATTATGATTGTCACTAAATACTTCAAGATTGTATGTTAGAGTTATTCTTAAATTGTTCTCATAAATCTGCAGCAACTCAAGGATATCCCCCTCCATTCAATACTTTTGGAAGGGGAACTACTATAAGTTGAAGAACATGTTTATTATAGGTAGTTCTTAAACTTTTAATAAACAATGAATAACTACAACAATTGCCAGCCAGCTAACCAAGCAATTTCTGAAAAATCAGCTAAGAAAAATAATTTTGTTACAATTAATGAGAAACAATATCATCTCAACCCATCCAAATCAAAATATGTATGCTGTGCACTAGCTTACGAATTTAACTTTCAACCTTTGGTGATAATTAAAGGTTTGAAAGGTGATAGTGTGTTTTTAAATGAGTCTGAATGGAATGAGTTCCTGAAGTATCAAGGCATAGTAACTAACTATTTTTATACAACGAGTGGTGAAACTTTTCAACCACTAAAGTCTTCATTTACAATACATTTTGAATGGTTTAGAGATATAAAAATCATAAAAGTGGAAGATAAATTTGGTAATGGGGTCTATTTAGCTATGGAAACTGTTAGCAAATTATTTGAACTGGCATCCCTAATCAACTATAAAGTAGATATGCTCAAGAAACAAGAATTTTCCAAGTATTTCGATACCTTGATCGACAGTGTCAATTCCAACATTGATGTTGGTCAGTTTATTTTAAATGAAGTGTCTACGACAGGCAATTCGGAAAATGTCAGTTCAGTAATGGAGCTGGTATATCAGTATCCGAATTTGAAAGTATTCAACAGATACAGCCCTTTTTCATTTTACAATCAACACTGAATATGAAGATGCACGTTACTTTTAATGAATCACGCAATCAAGTAAAATATATTACAGTTTGGAATTTTGCACATCGTCAAGCAAGAATTGGCGAATGGGAGCAATATGCAAGGGATCGTGATCGATTTCATCGTCGAATAAACAAAACTGCTGAAACCATTAACTACATTCTTGATAAAAGTCATAGACTGCGGATTTATGAAGAACGCTTTTTAAATTTTGTGTGCTAATTAGTATTTTATAAAATAATTATTTTTTGTCAGGAGGTGGTTTTTTTGTAAAATTATTGTGCTTTGTAAAAATTATAATAAACATATGTCAAACTAAAATGTTTTATGTAAAATTATTGTTTAAAAAAATTATAATAATAAACATATATCTAACTAAAATGTTTTTATTATTTAAGAAAAATCTACAAACTTCCTGTAAAGTCCTCTTTATTTAGGTAAATAATTACACTGCAAAAAAAATATAAAACAAGGTAAGTATATATTTAACGTAAATTATACAAAAGTATCCTTAGGTATCCAAGAATTATTTGATTTATCTAGTCCTAACCATTTCACAAATACCTTACCCCCCCTCCTCCTAATAATTCTTTCTATTAAATATATGCCTGGATATTTTACTTTCTGAAGTTCTTCTTCGTAGAATCCTCCTTTAATTGATTGCTTTTTTCCATCTTCAAGATAATACATTGTTGGATTTGTCACTCTCACCTCAGCTATTTGAAAAATCTCATTGGACCAGTTCGGTGTATAACCTTTTTCAAAAAGTTCACGATGTTTACTTATACGAACAAAATCCCCAACACGAAATTTTTTTTTCTTCGGATCAACTGTTTTCATATAACTAAATGCATATTTTAAAAGATGTTTTTCATGTTTCTTCTTAACTTCTGCCGGCCTCATACCAGTAGTACTGTGTACTCTATTATTATAATATGACACAATGTTTTTAAGGAGATCTAGCCATTTGTAATTTCCCTGCATGCTGAATTGCTTCCACATTAAAGTCTTCAATGTTCTGTTTACACGTTCACATATACTAGCCTTAAGATTTGTATAAGTGGCGTAATGATTTATTTGAAACTGATCCATCAGGGATTTGAACTCGCGACCAAAAAACTCCATACCATTATCTGTCTGTACATTTTTGGGGTGAGTTTTCAGAGATTTTAGAATATTAGCCATAGCTTTGGCAACTTCTTTTGATGTTTTACTTTTTAATGATTCAGCCCAGACAAACTTTGAAAAAACATTAATTACTACTAAAATGTATTTGTACCCCTTATTGAATTTAGAATAAGGAAGCATTTCTACTAAATCTGCCTGAAACAAATCATTTAAACCCTTAACTATTACATGACGCCTTCTATAATTTCTTCTAGCGGGTTTGTGAAGTTCATTCACCACTACTTCTTTTACATTGATAGCGGACATTTTAGGTGTAGTTCTATGGCGCAAGCGATCGCTTTGCTGTTTGGAGAATGTTCAAAATAAAATGTATCTCCTGATTTTATCTTCACACCAACTAATTTTTTAGCAGATATTTTTGCATTATTTAGAAATATATTGACTTCAGTTGAAGGATTTAAATAAATGTTTTCAATTTCCGCAGCGTAGTCAAACAATATTGCATAGGATTCATTATTTAAATACCATCTATGGATGTTTTTATCGATTGATTTATATCCATTATATAGTAAAATTATTTTTTGTTGTAGTTTTGAATTGAGATTTCTGTTTATTATTCTACCAAATTTGTCTAAAGTCATATTGAGACTGATAAAGCGATGACAATTAATTATTATTTTATACTATTATACGAGCTTCCTGTAATTCCTCAATCAAGGAGACTATCTCATTGTGATTGCCGTTATTACCAGCATTTTGAGCCGCAATTAGAAGTCTTAGTCTATCAACTAATTCATTAGGGTCATCCCAGTGTATATAGTTTACTGGATTTTTGTTCCATTTCATAAAACCCTTTCCCGATCGCAAATCATACACTCTGCTAGGAAATGAACCCGAGCGTGGTCTCTGTCCAGGAGGTTTAATTACAGAAGTGTATTTCTTTGAGGGATTACCTATTTTGGGGTTATTTTCATCATAATTTCGTCGGAGAGCATTTGTTCTTTCTAAAATATGAAGATAATCTTTATGTTCTGCTACTTTATATGGTGCTGGATTCTTTTTAAATAATAACTCATACAATCCTGTTGTTCCTTTATATCTGACACCTTTTACAACAATATCTTCTTTATCAAAATTAATTTCAGAGTCTCCAATATAAAATTTATCTGAAAGTAGGTCATGCCTAATCCCATGCGTATGATCAAAGGCATCATCGGAATCCCGTATCATTGCTTCTATGTATTGTCGAGGTAGTGGAGCAAATTGGTCCAAATATATCTCAAAAGAAGGTTCACCGAGCAGTCTTTGAAGTTCTGCTGTGCTAATTTCAGCGGGAGTTTCCGGTTCTTGTTCAGGTTCTGCGATAAATACCTCTTCACCTAACGGCTCTTCTTGAAATAAGCGACGCGGTCTCATTTTTGTCTCATATTTCGCGGATGTTTTTTCTGACTTGTTAAATTCTTCTTCTTTTACTTTGGATGCATTTTTTTCCAGTTTAATATCTGAAAGTATCTTTTTTAATGGTTCTGTAATAGGTTTTAATTCTTCCTCTCTCTGAATGGCAGACTCTACAACATCAGATTTTAGACTTTGCAACTTTCGTTTAAGTGCTTTTCTTGTTTTAATGAGTTGTCTTGCAACTGTTTGATCCATGTTTGCGTTGTCAATAGTTAATTAATACTTAAACTTTTTTTCATCCTTACGGATAAATATAGGCATCAAATCCTTTTCTATATCTGCCAGCCTGGAATGGAAATTCTTTATTTATAACCAAAAATCCGAATTTACCGTTCCAACAATAACAACATATATCTTTAAATTTCTGAAATGTCATATCAACATTAACGTGATCATCATAAATATGTTTCAGATTAGTATTATCTTGTTTAAATATTACAAGCAAATTTGCATTATCTCTAATTAATTGTTTTGGAATTGAGGAATAAGTTTGACATAGATAAAAACAATCTGCATTGTTATGGCGGCCGAAGCAAAAATAATCTCTCATAATGATTTGATTGCAGCAAACAATATCATCAAATATTATTATTGAATTTGACTTTATCTGGTCAGGGGGCACTATGTCATCGCCGTTTTCATATTCAAAATATCCTATATCTGTAATAGGTTGCAAAAGGTGTTTGAGATATTTATATTTTGATTGGTTAAGTGACTTGGAATAGATGTAAATGTTTTCAAAACGTAATCCATTCGGATGTTCTAAGAGCGTAACCATTACATTTGTTTTTCCACAACCGGATGCTCCAACCAACAGACCTCTTTTACATTCACTACCCAATAAAGTACCGTGTCGGCTGAACTTTTCTGCTAAAGAAATGTCATCGTGATCCTGAATCGGCAACTTTAATGCTTGTTGCGTCACCCTCATTTTATTTATGACAAATGGTTTGAATTAAGTAAATTAAATGTATTTATATGATGACAAAAAACAAACTTCAAGAGTATATATAGCCCAATAGTTTCATAAATCAATCATACTTGTATTATTTTTCAACCTAATCACACAATATGAAGTTAAAACGTTTGTTGGCACTGGCACTTCGTAGAAAAGGTAAATTATTAAAAAAAGGAAGGGGTTTATCTTTTTCCAAAATGGCTTTCGGCATTAAAGGAAAACATAAAAAATCGAAACGTAGTAAGAAAAGTAGAATAATACGTGCTCCCAAAATTGGTGGCTTTTTACCTTTCTTGCTACCTGCTTTGGGAGCGTTAGGTGCATTAGCCGGAGGCGGCGCCAGTATAGCGAAAACCGTAGTTGATGCCAAGAATGCTGCAAAGGTATTACAAGAAGCAAAACGTCATAATATGGAGCTTGAAAAAGTCGCCAGATCATCTAAAGGTTCTGGGTTATTTTTAAAACCGTACCAAAAAAACTTCCGATAAAACTACCATCGCGACCTTTGACGAATATTGATTTATTAAAGTTTGCAAATTTGTTAAAGATAAAAAAATTTCGGGGCGTATACATGAGAGACAATCTACCAATCAAAATTAAAAACAACGAGTCTGGCATTATTAATCTTGACAGTAAACAGGGTAGCGGAACTCATTGGACCGCATATGTAAAGAAAAAAGCACATATAAATTATTTCGATAGTTATGGAAACTTACGACCCCCCAGCGATGTAGTTAATTATTTTTTTAGCGGTGATTATAATAACACAATCACTTATAATTATCAAAGGGAGCAAAGTCCCCATTCTTTTAGGTGTGGTCACCTGTGTTTGAAATTTCTATATAACACACAGTAATCTCTGCTGTATTGCCAGTTGTGTAACATGTCTTACGCTTTTACATTTTCGGGAAAGGAATCTGTGCTTAGCGCAGATTTTAATCCTCCAATATTTCTAGATGACAATTCACAATATGTGATTGGTCTAACAAATTTCGAGACTTTCAATGTTATCCCTAATATTGATGAAACCAACAATAAATTTTTCTATGGCACTGAACATGTTACAATTCCAACAGGTTCTTATGAAATTTCAGATATACATCAATATTTACAGAAAAACATGAAAAAAGAAACTTTAGAACTCGAAGCGAATAATAATACATTAAAAACTATTTTAAAATGTAGTAAAGATATTGATTTTTCAAAAGCCAATTCCATCGGTAAACTTTTAGGATTTAGTAATAAGCTTTTAAAGGCGAATTTAGTTCATGAATCAGAAAATCCAGTTGAAATTATTAAAGTAAATGCTTTATGTATTGACTGCAACATATCTTCTGGTTCCTATAATAATGGTAAGCCGGTTCATACAATACATCAGTTTTTTCCCACTGTGCCTCCTGGATATAAAATAGTGGAAACGCCTCAAAACATCATTTACTTTCCAGTTACCGTTAAGACCATTACTAATATAACCATTAAGGTGCTTGATCAAGACGGAAATTTAGTAAATTTTAGGGGTGAAACGGTTACAGTAAAGGTGCATTTAAAAAAAGATATATAAATGGTTGTGAGATATAATGCTTTATATCTACCCTCTTGGTTGCCAGAGTATAAAAACAGAAACCTTCAGAAAAAATTCAGTATTCTAAAAAGGCCTAAGCTATTAACACCTTCCAACCGACAATTCTTACAATCACTTGGTTTTCAAGTAAAATGAATATTCTTGACGTTGCACAAAAAGTAGTTGTAGATGATTCTGTTGTAGATTACCAGTACCATACCTACCAGGCATGTACATCTTCACAATTTGATCATAACGATGAACAGCGGATCACTGTTCAAGAACTTGATGCATATACACTTCCTTCTGACAGCTTTTTGTACATTGAAGGTAAATTAACCAAAACAGATGGTACAGTGTCAAACAATTTGTTTTTTATTAACAACGCAATAGCTTTTCTTTTTAGAGAAATTCGTTATGAACTGAACGGTGTAGTAGTAGATTCCACACGCAATGTAGGACTTGCTTCAACAATGAAAAATTATTTTTCATTAAATTCTAACGAAAGCATAAAACTTCAAAACGCGGGTTGGTTTCCTAAAAGTGAAAAACGCACAGATGATCGTATCAAAGTCGATGCGAATGGAAATTTTAATGTTTGTATTCCATGTTCCCACTTATTGGGATTTTTCGAAGATTATCGCAAAATTATAATGAATATGAAACAAGAATTAATCCTTATTAGAAGTAGTGATGATAAAGATGCTGTAATCTACATTGATGATCCTGCAGCTCCCACCCCTACAGTAGATGAGCCAAAAGTTACAATTGAGAAGGTGCCCTGGAAAGTTCCCCATGTCACCGTTTCTCTCGCACAGCAGTTACAGCTTTCCAGACAAATTCAAAAGGGGGTGGAAATTCCATTACCCTTTCGAAGCTGGGAGTTAATAGAATACCCAGCTCTTCCAGAAACATCTAGATATACTTGGCCAGTTAAGACCACTACAAAACTCGAATCACCACGCCATATTCTTACAGGATTTCAAACTGATAGAAAAGGAAAGATTTTAAAAGATATGAGTAAATTTGATAATTGTAACCTAAGAAATTTTAGAGCTTTTCTAAACACTGAAAGGTATCCTTACCAGGACCTCAACTTAAATATTCTGGAAAATAAATTTGCCTCGCTTTACGAAATGTTTTCAAAATTTCAACAATCTTATTATCAAAAAGAAAATCAACCCCTTTTTACACCAACTGAATTTGCAAAATTAGCGCCTTTAGTTCATATTGACTGCTCCCGACAAAAGGATAGCATTCAATCAGGGTCGGTTGTAGTGAGACTTGAATTCGAAACAAATGCAAACATACCACATAACACATCCGCATACTGTTTAATTTTGCATGATAAACTATTGACTTACAATCCCCTGACGAAAATCGTAAGACAAATTTAATTATACTATTTAAGCTAGATGCACTCCTTTGCCTATTTCAATTTGATGGTGACGTTGAGGTATAAACAACAACTCAGTGCTCATTTAAAAAAACTAAAAGAACTCAAAAAAGTGATTTTCTTTTACGACATGAAGAAAAAAATGTATAAACGCTTTTCAAATCTATCATTGTAAACTATGGTACTCGTAATTGACATTCAAGGTTTCAAACTGGAAAATAATAAATTTCTTCCAAAAGAACTTGCATCGTTTGATGGTTCCAAGATCTGTCATTATGTTTTTAAAGCACCATTTAGTCTGGATTATTTACCTCAAAATTTACAAGTGCAGACGAAATGGTTAATAAACCATCATCATTGTATTGATTGGAAATCAGGTTTTACACCAGTACACAATTTTGCTGAAATAATCAAACATCTTACAAGCGACACCAACGTCGTTTATGTGAAAGGAAAGGAGAAAGCTGATTATGTAAAAAAATATTCATCAGCACTCGTTTTGGAATTAGATGAACAACCCACACTTCAAGCATCTACACCTTCTTGCATTTATCATTTAAATAATCATTGCGTTTGCGCCCTTACTAATGTATACTTTTTATTTAACAATCATGTTATGAATTAAGTTTTGTATTGTAAAAAATAAAATGAGTAAAAAATAGAACTAGTTAAAATATATTGTTTTTTTATTTATTTATTTAAAGCGATGTATAGGAATACAATGTCTAATTACATTTCTTTTATTCTATAAATTTAAAATGGAACAAAATGCGTAAGTATGTGTTCAATTTCTCCATTTTGCACATAAGCTTTGTATGATAGAAAAAAAAACTCTTTTGTACAGTTACCACTTAAATATATGTTACACAATTCATACAAATATGAACTGGTCCAGTCATCTCCTTCAGACTCAAATTTTTCATCACCAGCTATGTTTCTTATTTTGCAGACAATTATTCTAAACTTCTCTTCTAGCTCATCACTATCTATTTTTTCACACTGACATTTACTGTTCACATTCCCCATCATATTAAATTGTTTATACTGCACTGACGTTGACTGTGGCTTCTTAACTACTGACACTACTCACTGTTTCCAACATTCACAGCTGGACTCATTCTTAAACAACTACACACAAAGGTCACTTCGGCCGGCTGCCTACACTGTTCTGCAGATCTATATTTTATTCGCCTGTTACAATGTGTGCAATGCGATATATACCTACTATGCACATGATATTTTACGACGACACTTTTGTCACGCAAAGTAAACATTGCATACCTAGCTCCTACCAGGCAATCTCCACAAACTATGGAACCCATACAAGGATCCCCAATAAAATAAAATTTTTGACATTTTTCTTCACACACATCGACAGCCCTAAGGTGTGCCTCCATTAATGCCACAGCTTGAATATGGCAGTTTTGCAAAACACTCCCTTCATAATTTAACACATAGCGCTGGCGAATATTTGAAGTATCACGTAAACTGTCCCAGTTAATCAAAAAATTGTGATCAGACATTGTATTCCTACTACTTTACACTAAATTATAAATAAACTCGAACTCGTATATAGAGGATTCTAATAATATTAATTCCCTGAGATATCTCCTGTACATATATAATACAAATTTCAAGGATAAATTTGTAAACTTGAATGTGTCTGTGACCATGAAAATGTGGTTGGCCTTGACCTTAAAAAATACACCTGGCCGTGACCGTGGGGAAACACATCTGGCCTTGAGCTTAAAAAAATACCTCTAGCCGTGACCGTGGGAAAATACATCTTGCCTTGACCTTAAAAAAAAATACCTCTGGCCGTTGCCGTGGGAAAATACATCTGGCCTTGACCTTAAAAATACACCTGGCCGTGAGAAAATATATCGCTGGCCTTGACCTTGAAAATATCTCCACCACCGCCTCAAGGTCGTTCCAGAACAGACATTATCTCTCTACTGCTGGATATTCTTAGTCAGCTAGTATCGAGTATGGAAATCATTATTGGTTTCCTATTTGACAGGTGAGCTGACTTTTGTTACCCGCCAAATTCAAATCCTTCACTTAAATGTCGTTTACAAACAGAAATTCTTAAAAACTACATTAGACATTTAACTAACCTAAACTTAATTACACAAGTAAATAATAACTTTTAACTTAACTAAAACGTTTTTAAACATTCATTCTTGCTTTGGAAGTTCCTTTAGTAACCTCACAAATGTTCATTCCACTATTTATCAATATACAGTGTTTTTATTACATCTTTGTTTATTTGAAAATTGTGAGTTAAATCTCTTGACAATTTCTTTAGTTTTTTAACTTTGACCGGTTTTTAAACATCAGGCTATACATACTTCTATAGGTATGTAGCTTTACTCTCTATTAATATTTTTCCACATCAATAATAATTATTAACAATTATTTGAATGCAATATTTCTTTCTTTTTAGATTTTTGATATCACATGTATCCAGTAATACATAACAGCAACAAAGAATTTGTCTGGTTTAATTGTGTTGTTGTTTATGGTTTTCATGTGGCTAGTGTGTTGTAATATGGATAATGTATATAGGTATGGTCTTGGATAATTGTAATCATGGAATATAATTTACAAAATGAGCATATACACCTTACTACACACTGTAAGTATTATTTGAAACATTTTCTCATATCAATTTATATATATCTATACACACACACACACACAAATATATATATATATATATATATATATATATATATATATATATATATATATATATATATATATATATATATATATATATATATATATATATATATATATGAAAAACCTAAGATTCCGGGACCGCTAGCATAGATCTATAAACTTTCATATTTCGACAGATTCCAGGACCGTGCTTATTTGTAGTGGGGGGGATATGGAGGGGTAACCGTAACTCGCAAGATTTGAGGACCATGTCATATTTTTAAATAATTTAACGTATTTATTATAATAATCATTCTTAGTCACTCTGAGACATTTCTGGTAGCAAAAAGATAATTAGAAACAGATATTATTGTACCTATTTAACAAAATAAATGTGAGTGTGCGCTCTTTTCATGTTTGTGTGTGTATTTTGTGTAGGTAAGTATGCATAGGTGCGTGCGGGCGTGTGGATATGCATGCATATTGGTGTATGCAATTTATTAAGAAGGGAGCCAAACTAATAAGAAACCTAACTAGATTGAAGTAGGGCGATTAAAAAGATTGCTATAATATTAGTCTAGCAAATCCCTTTAATAAATGATGAGCTTGAAAAATCTCAAAGATAGGCAATTAGACTTTTAAATAAACTTGATTATTTTAAATGAGAGCGATTTTTTGGTGAATAGTTTAATTTGCCTCTGTTGTAAGGTAGGTCCTTACTTACCTTACAACAGAGGCAAATTAAACTATTACGCTATTTATCCTTATAAATAGCGTAAAAAACTTGACATGAAAAATTTCAAATTTATAGTCTAGTTGCTTTTTACTAAACTGATGCATTTCAAAATAGCGGCTATTTTGTGTATTATGTAGAACCATCTGGTTAAGACAATGACGCTAAAAAGCCTTTTGAACTAATCATTTCATTCTCATTTACTGCAGTCTTCGTAATTATAGAATAAAGTAAATAAAAAAAACTAGCCATTCCGGCAAATTTCAAGATGCTTTTTGTTTTTTTTTTCCAAACCCTAAAACATATTTGCTTTTAATTAAGAAAATCTGTCTTTACAATATGTTAACAATTGCAACTTAAAAACAATTAGCATAACCCCTCTTTTGTTTTTCTTTTCTGAACCTACTTATTTAAGAATGGTACTTGTGTTTCTTCCACAATTTTTTTTCATACTGTTGCGTTTCAAATCATCACTGTCTACAGGGGAAGTCGCCCTGTTGTCGCAACCATGATTATCTGTCTCCAGCAGCTTTCTTCATTTCATAGCTTCCACACTTCATAAGTTGTTCCAGTTTTCCCAGATGTTTTACCCTAGGTCTACCTTTTCTAATTTTTCCAAATAATGTCGCTAGAATTTTATTATGTCAGAATATGAACCAGTAAATTTTGCCTTTCCTTTTTCAATTACTTCCAGCATGCATCTTTCTTCTTGCAGCTTTTCCAGCACACTTTTATTCGCCTCTCTATCGTTGTATCGTTTCTCTGTGATTTTTATCTATAGTCATAGTTCAAAATCCTATATTCTCTTCATATCATGCTAAGTGGACATCCAAGTTTCTTCCACATACATTACTACACTCGGTACGCAGGACTTAATGAACCTCTTTTTCAGATCCAAGTTAAAATGTTTTAGTGAGAAGACTATTGTGTTTATTGAATGCGTGCTTTACAATCGCAATAATCTTGCTCGGGTCTTTGTTGCATTTACTAACATTTATAAAAATACTTTCAATGTGGGAGAACATTTACACTTTTCAAGTTGTTGACCGTTGATGAATTGAGATATCATCTTCAAATTTCATAGCACTCGAGAAACGAACGGTTCTGATTGTTTTTGGCTAGTGGGTAGGGGATTTGGTAAAAATTGACCTTTTTTTGGTTAAAATTCGAGTAATATAACGTCTTACGGTTTATTGATTAGAAAACTTTTTATTTCATCAAACATCTGCTATTCTGTGCTGAAATTAAATTAGAGGTTGAATGTGTGGGGGTGGAATATTGTTTACAAAAATTTCTATTTTTTTTTGCTAAAACGGCATAAAAGTCTCAGAACATATAGAAAACTTGATTCTGAACTGAGACTATTTTTGCCTGTCGATCTGTCGGTAGGTGGGTCTGCCTGTACGTCTGTCTGTTAATAGGCGCAATAACTTTCGAACGAATTGAGATCTTATCTTCAAATTTGGTATCCAGTTGGCACCTGACAAAGGAGCGCATAGAATTGGTTTTGGGTAAGATCGCTTTAGGGCGTTGGGGATAAATAGGGTGATTTGGTGAAAATTTACATTTTTTTAATAAAACTCAAGTAATATAACGTTTCAAATATTGCTTCTATAGTTCCTTGTCCAACTCTAAACACGAATTGATACTGATCCTAGAAACTTCTAATTTTGCTCTTTATGCTATTTTTTATTATGATTAGCAGAATATTCTCCACATGTCTCTGTACATTTATTATCCTATGCTGGTTGCGTTTTTATGTGTTCAGTGTTTTTGATATAGTGATACATGTACTCTGTATAAACTAACTGGGCAGTTTTCCTGATGTATACTTTTTCTGAAACAGTTTACATAGTTTTGGTTTAAATTTTTTCACCAGATTTTTCAAATGTTCCGCTGTTAATTCATTTACACAATAACTTTTTCCTTGTCTAAGTTATTTAGGGCCCTTTTCGAAATCTCATGTTGAAATAGGGAACATCTCATTTGGGTTTATCTGTCATTTCCCCCATATACACTTTTCCATATTTCATTTTCTCCCCGTGTCAAAACTTTTCTAATAGGCTTACCAGTGTCCAATGGCTTCATTGTCTAGTGATGAATTTCCATCGTTGTTCTTTTGACTTTTTGTCCCTGGTCAATATTATAGTCGTCTCACCCGTTAGTATGCTTGATCCAGTCGTGCCTTCTTTACCCTATTTTTGATGTCTTCTCCATTTCTTTGCGTCCATACTTCTTTTGCTTCACAGCATTTTTATTTGTGACAGTTCTTTTTAGTAATATAATGTATTTGATACCCAACTGTACTCCCTGGTGTTTTTCATATACTTATATCGTCTTCAAACATTGTGTGTGTTATAATTAGACCATTTTCCATAGTCATTTATTAAGTACTTTATTTTTTCTTCACTTCTCATAAACCAAACTTTCCAGCTAAAGCTCCTTCCACTACCGCATTAAAATCCCAATGATCCCCAATATCTGAGCCTCTTTTCTCACTTTTATTACATATTTCTTATCTATTCCACATCCTTCCTCTCGCTGCGCTATGTCAGAGCTTTGCTTCAATTATCACAATCACTACCTTATCGTTGACACGGTATGTATGCCTGACTTTATTGGTGTATTCGTTCCATAATTAGATTGCGACTCCATTGCTCTTTGAATATTCCCTCCCACTATATATCTAATTCTAATATTATCACTCTTGAAGTCTCTATTGTTCAACCACCTTACTTCCGACATGACAAGTAGTTTATATCCATTTTTATGATTATGTTCTTTGCTACCTCCAGTTTTTCTGTCTTCAGCAAACTTCTAACACTTCATTTTCTCTAATTAAATGAGTTCTTGATTTTTTTCTTTACGTATTTTGTAATAATTTCTTTACGTAACGTTCTAGCTGATAGAACAGGGTTTCGCATGATAACGATCTGTGCGTGTTACCCTACCGGGTCCTGATTTTCGAAGCTCATGACTCATCATTGCAAAAAAATCTCTTATTTGCAGTCAATGCAAATGCTAAAGCGGTGTTCGGTACATACTTGTTTATTAAAACCTTCGCATTTATTACGTGCATTTCTGTTTTTTTTTTTTCACAGGCAAAAATCACAACAACCAACCGGACCTTTAGCTTTGTGTAAAATTTCTCCATCGCATTTCTAGAGTCGAATAGTACTTCTAATTTCTCGCGGGAGCTCACCACTGAACATTCTTCCTTTCAGTTAGTCTTCAACTAGAGCGAATAGAAGTTATTTTAAAATTGTGCTCGTTTAGGCTCTTAATTAGTAGAGATTGAACTTATTAATTACAAATGAGTTTATCGCTACAGCGTAAACCATAGAATATAATATCCGAAGTAGCCATCTGCGAGTTTTTCTTTGACAGCCGTCAAATCATACAGCTGATCAAAGGCGCCAACACCTCCTTTCGTGTTATTGTATGATAATAGTATTTTGGGTTTATTCGTTATATCACCCTGTGTATGCATAGTCGATAATAAAATAACAAGTCTATAGTTTTTTCCCGCACATAGAAGGATATCGCACTGATTTCATCAAACACGAACATAGATGAATCGACATCCTTTTGGTTGCAGTCATTGCTTCGGTATATCACGTTTGTTCTTCCTCATTGTCCATACAATGGTTAGCTTCTTTCCTAACAATTTTTCCGCGACATCGTAAGAACTAAACTAATGATTCATAGTACAATTTCTGTTTGAACCCTGAATAGCAAGACCTCGTTGGTCCAATGGTAAGAACATGTGCCTCTGAAACGAAGGGTACTGGGTTCGATCCCAGGGTTCTCCTTTCACTTTTTCAGTGCATACTGCATGTAAAATTAACATCAACCGAGGTTGTGACATTTTAGTTGAGCAAGTTGAATGTCTACCCGTTCCGCCCTTCGGACAGGGCGTAAAGCCGTCGGTCCCGTGTCTATGCGATGTTGGGCACGTTCAAGATCCCTACCGTCCTTACAGAAAATCGGGGGTTTTGCAAAATTTCCAAGATAGTGAGGTGAACCTACTCGGTGATTGGCCATAGTCGCGGTAATAGGCCGACGTTGAAGTACAAAAAAAACTGATTGGCAGTCGCCAAATAGATCATCTATTGTGTAGGAATGGAATATTGTTTTTCTCGTTCTTCACTACCAATAAAAGACTTAGCTGATCACAGATATAATATTTTTGCATCAAACATACTAACCAATTTTAGATCATACTTGTCTGTCCTGTTGGGTATGTAAATTTTAGAGGGACATTTGCCTCCGAAACCCAACAAGGTTTTATCTGTGGTTGCGCATTCTAAAGGTGTATAATTTTGTCTGCAACATTCTCTAAAATATTCCAAATTTGTCTGCTTTTGGTTCGCTACTCTCTTGTGGCTTTATCGTTAAATCTCAAACAGTTGATCAAAAACTCAAATAGATTTTTGACATAGTTCCTCTAAAAATGGGTGGTGCAAATTGGGTTGACCATGTATCAGTAATATGAACATTTTTTCATAACACCACTTGCATATAGTATTACTTATATAGTAGTATAGAATTTCTTGTCATGGTCATAAAGGACGTTTATCATAAAAAGTGTGCTGTTTTAAGCACATAATGTGATAATATGTGTAAGAAAGTCCAGTAACATGCGAAATATTTTTTCAGTGCTGGATTATTGAAAAGTAGCTATAAATGCTAAGTATGTTTAATATGCGAAGAATACCCACACAATTAAATTTTCATATTTAACCGCCGAATACGTTATAGGTACTCGTATGTACATTATTATACATTTAACGACCACACCTCGTTGAACATATCGATGCAATCACCGAAGTTAAGCAACGTCGGGTGTGGTCAGTACATGCATGGGTGACCACCTAGGAACAGTGTGTGCTGATGAATGCTCTCGGAAGGCAATGGCAAACCACTGAGTATATTTGCCACTCAAATTTTCTTTGTGAAAAAGCGTCACTAAGGTTGACTTAGAGTATTTATTTTCACCTTACATTGATGGTTTGTGAGAAAAATGTCGTAATCGTTGACGGTTATATTTTATTTATTATAACCTGATAATTAAAATGTTGTTAGGTCTAAAAAAAAAGTGCGTGAGAAAAATTTTATTTTAAATATATGTAGGTACCTACTTTATCGACAAAGGAAAAATTATATAAAGCTTATTTTGAGGAAAAGTAGAGGAGTATATATTTTATAGTAAATTTTATTAAATCAACTTTCAATGTGTGTTATACAAATAAGCATAACCTTGTGCTTGCAGTCAACACCATTTTTTAGGGGTCGCGTTCCAAACTAAACTGTCAAAATATTTTGCTTAAAAGTATGAAATAACATTGTTAAATGGTAAGTAACATTAATTTTTTTATGACACTTGGTGTTTATATAAACATTAGTGTATCTATAAGTAGCTTCTCATTAGTTGTAATGCTTTTACCTCTTCATTTCAACTTATCAGCTTTAGACATAGTTTCTTGATTCAAATTCTCGGAAAAGTAGACATCTACCTAAATTTCGATTTTTAAAAATATTTTCGGGCAGAATAAACATTTTTGTAAATCAGGTTAATTCATTTAATTTTCTAGCACTTTTAATATTCTGGGTTATATGAAAACTTATGTGTTTAGTTTCTATTTTATTTTTCTCAATTTGGATTAACTATTTGATCAAACAACAAAATGGTTTTCGGGGTTTTTGGGGTGTCCCCTAGCAGTTTGCTTTGGTAAAGTTTTATTTTCAACTAATTATCTGTTAACATTTTTGCAGCCTTTAAATTACATTTTTTAGATTTAAGTGTTGTGTAGCTTTAGTTCGATGCAAAATTAATCCTTCTAATATAAACAACTTATGTTATAGCTGCTGCTGTATTTTTAAACAGTGGTTAAAAATAGATTTAGCAGACATCATCAGACACGACTTCAAAGACTAGTGGCAACTTACAGACAATGCAACAACTCACAATAACTCCTAAACGTAAAACTTTGCCATTGTGTATAAAACCATGATATATTATATTATGTTCTGCAACTATTAATAACAATGAAGTACAAGGCATTTTGAAAAAAATATCTGAATAAATCTATGTGAATATACTGACAGGTGTCCACATTAGTGTCTACCTCCTTTAACTTTTTGTTAATATTGAAGCAAAATTTTAATTTTTTTAAATCGTAACTCGAATATAATTAGGCATAGGTATGATAAGTAAGAACTTCTTTTTAGTTTTCGTATAATAATTGTAAAACAGCATTTTATACTGAGAGATAAAAAATTAACTTTGTCAATCTTTCTCGTTCATAATAAAACGACTCTCTAAATTAGTATTCTGCATTTATGTCAAATCATTTTTGTTAATAAATTTTTAAGTTCGGGTGATGTTAGGATTGTGATTTTACTATACAGCACAAAATAGACATGATCAAAAGCTATTTTTTTTAATTAGTGTGCTACTTGATGTAATATGGAAACAGAGGTCAGCTTTCATGTAAACACTTGTCGAGAACACTTTTCGTGCAAACTTTGACAGAATTATTTTATAGGATGATACCTAAAAATTGAAACGAACACTTACCATTTTATTTCTAAGTTTGATAAATGTCATTTTTGATGACAAATTGCAAATCAGACAATGAGTTTTATTATAGAAGGTGGTCAATGTAGCAAAGAAGTTAGAAAAAGGATCGCGATAGCAAAGTAACATTTAGTACACAAAATTAGCTATTTAACCTGAATCTCCAGAAGGGGTTCATCAAGTCATGCGAATGAAGTATTATAACGTATAGAGCCAAAACGGCTAATAAAGTTCTAATCAGGTGTCGTGAATCATTTATCATACTGATATAAAAAAATAAAAAACAATAGACAGTGTTTTGTTAATAACCGATTAAAGATATGTACACATAAATACGAAATGAAAGTTTTTTTATATTTGTGATACCTAAAAAAATAAACATAATTTTAAAAATTACAAAATGTTTACATGACATAGTATATTAAGTAAAACACTAGATTTTTTCCACGAAATGGACCTACCGATTTGTTAAAACTTCTAGATGTGGACTGGAATCTGTAATGAGCACACATAAGTACACTTGGAAAAACCCAAATCACCACAACACATATTTTTAAAGACCTAACGATAACATCGTTAGCTTCATCAGATGATGACTATTCTGAAAATTCATCATCTGATGAAGCTAACATTGTTAGCGAAACGATCGTTAGGTCTCCAAGTGTAGTTATTAAAACTTCTAGAATAGCTTAATTTCACAATTGGTCGTTTAAGGTCAAAAGATATGTATTGTAGAAAACTTGCAAGACGGTTTGTATGAGAAGTATGACAGATATTAAATATTTTTACATGGAAGGCGAATTTATTTTCTAATAATCCAATTATCATAAACTAAGTAGCTCAGTTCAAAATGCAAGTGGTTTAAGGTGTCATAAATATCTGACATAATTTACAAGCAAAGTGCCGACTGCATTGCCAGTGTAATAAAAATATGCTCTGTCTTCCTTCGGCTAAAGTCTGTAGGGGTATCAAAGGGCCTTCTTATCTTTAGATAATTTACAACCAGATCTTTGACAAAGACAGCAAAACTGGATTATAAAATAATAAAATTTGGTACCTACCTGACGAAAACTAAAGCTGTAAAAAGAGTGGACCTTATTCCCTCCTTTCCTTTGTTTAAATTAAACAGATAAATGTTTTTCATTTGAGGCTATATCCACAGCATGTCTGCCATATCTTGTTTTAAAGCGAGTTTTTGTGAAAAAATTAACTATTGGCGAGATTTCAATTGTAAGGCTATCCAATACTTTTTTCAAATGAAGGCACGAGTGTCTAGAATTTATATTCAAGATATGTTTGTCTCTTATCACACCGATAACTCAAAAAATAATGGGCAGATTCTGATGAAATTTGGTAGGTACCTTCCTTTTGTAAGTGGCTTTGATAAGTTTGGTATCTAGAAAAATCGGCCGAGTTTTTCCAGGAAAATTTTAAGTTTCCTTCGAAAAAAATATTTTATCTCCGAGAATAACAAAGCTCTAGACCCAAATTTGGTATGCAAGTTTATATTACGCAAAGTATAACATATAATATATACAAAAATTTGGATTTATAAGTTAAAACAAAAAAAGTTATAGGCATTTAAAAAACAAATTTAGGTGCCAGTGATGACTAGAGAAATGCAAAAAGGTCAAGAAACAGCAAAAAAATTACTTTGAAAATTTCATACATTTTCTTTGTAAAATTTCAAACTCGCGATTTGAAACGTCAAAACTGACAATTTTTAGACAAAGAACCTGAAGCGAATACTGGTTATGCAGAGGAAATATTGTAAGTAATTAATTTGACAAAGCCTTAAGTATCAGCTTTAACCGCCATTGTCCGTTTTATTAAAATATTCGCAGAAAATTCATTTTAGACAGACCCTTTTTTGATGCTTTAAAAGTCTATAACTTTTAGCGAATGTTCATAGAAAAAATTCGTTATAGGGAGACCACGACTTTTTAATTGTTTTTTCCGGTTAAAATTAGTAAAAAAAAAAGAGGAGAGACATGCCCGCGTGTAGCAAACATATGCGATAAGTGACTGAGTGAAGAGTGGAACTTGTGATGAGCACTGATAAGTACACTTGGAGAACCCAAATCGCCCCACCCTTTTTTAGAAAACCTGACGATCGCTTCACTAACCAAGTTAGCGTCATTAGAGGAGAGAGAATTATTCTCTCTTAAGTGTACTTATTATGTGATAAGTACCTACCTAAGTGGAGTTGTGTGATGAGCACTGATAAGTGCATTTTGAAAAACCCAATTACCACAACATATTTATAAGTCCTGACGATCATTTGGCTAACAGATATGGCGCCATCAGAGGGTGTAAAAGCGTTCAGTAGCTAGTAAAACGATGGTCAGATCTTAAAAATGTGTTGTGGTGAATTGGGTTCTCCAAAGTGTACTACTTTAAGTACCAACCTATTATTTTTCCACACTTCATTTTTGTTCTTTTTTAATGCCAGTGACAAAAAATTGTAAAACAGTAAAAAATATTTATTTGGCAGTTCTAACAAACAATGTGAAATTATAAATATGAGTAAATACTATATCACTATATAAATTGAAGCTATAATATAAAATTTATTAACTTGCTAAGTGATTTTGCTTTGTTAGATATTTCTTACATAAATAATTTAACTCAATCCGCGTTTTTTTAAAGTCTTTACATTGAATGGTTTTTATTTCTATCAGAGCTTTGGGATTCTCTAATTTAAAAACATTTATTACCGTAAGACAACTTTATTTGTAAGAATTTTATTGTCAGAATATTGCAAACATATGTAGACAAGTATATACAATTTACTATTGGATTATAGAACAAGTGTTTTTTGTACTTTATATGAGCCAGACTTGTTTCTGTTTTGGATTTAAATACAATAATAGTATTTTATTGGTTACTGTTTCCTACAAATTCAAGAAAAACGAAACATATCAATTATTGATTATTGAAAAGGCAGATTTTATATTTAGTAACATTTTCCCAAGTGTAGTAGGTGGAAAAACTCAAAATTATTTAATATTTTTGAATATGAGAAAATAGATATACCTATGTTTATTAACCCATTTAACTTAAAATAAAAGAATGTATGTTTTTAGACCACAATCATTACACATCAATCCAGATCAAATAGATATTTAGCATTCGGAAACGTCAAAGGCAACACGAATTGTTTACTTCAAAGTGCAAAGCAAATTATGTAAAATTAAAACTACAGGATTTTGTAGGTTCAGTTTATTTTGTTTTTCTGACCTGAAAGATGATTTTCCGAATCACATCTAGAGTAAGTATTTTCGCATAATGGCAATATTTTATAATCTTCTAGCTTATATTTAGTATATTTTCATTTTTCAATAATTCTGGCTTTGAAAGGTTTTATAAATAATACCCGGGTAGATTAAAATGTCGCGATTGTAGAAACCACGGGTGCGTAGATCACCGCGGTAAGATATTAAAAAAATTCGTAATCGCACGTGAAAAATTAAGTGATGCTTCAACATAATGAAAACATCGTTCGTCAATAAAAATGTTTCGCAGCAACTAATATTTCATAGCTATGTGTAGATTCTTGTAAATATACTCACCTAACCAGCTTATCTGATACTAATTAATTATCACTTAAGAAAAATAGTTCTATACTGATATAAATAAATATACATACATATATACTACGTTTTTGTTTACGTCCGGCATTCCAGTAAACAGAAAGCATCGCAGTTAAGCGGTTAACATATTGTGTATTATAATTTTATGTATGTACACAATTTTAATTTTCTGTATTCTTCGCTTTTTATTTTTGTCTCAAGAACATCTTCAGTCAAAAAAGCGACAAAAGTGTAGAAGCCACTGAAGGCTTTCTATCTTAATAATGAAGGCTTTCTATCTTAATACTATTACTAGGTTCAAATACTAGTATGATATCAATTAACTTTTTCAGTATATTCTGAGGAACAGGGGTTAAAAGCTATCTCAATTTCGTGTAGCATGTGATGATGGGACCGTTAAATATCCATATGGAGAAAGGTAGGGGTTCGGCAAAATTTCCAGGAGAGTGAGGTGAAACTGCTCGCTGGCGTCGTGACAGGCCATAGACGCGGAAATAGACCGACGTTCAGTAGACAACAGAAAAAACGTACATACAAACATTGTTTTTTTTTAAAGATTTCCAAACAGAAAAAAAGTTTCATATTGGGTGAAATTTTTGCTGCTTAGGAATGTAAACTTTTTTAACATGTAGCTGGGTTTTAATTTTGCCCAAGTAGTCTTTTGATCCACCGGTCATACAACAAGTATTAAGTTCTTGCGCAAAGCATGTCAAAGCATGATTATTAATAAAACAAATTGTTTTAACTTTTATCGACTAAACAACAAATTGATGCGGGTGTTCAACTGGGTTCGGTTTTGGCTTCAAAAGTTTTCTTTTGTATAATAATGACTTCCTATCAACAGCCAACTTTTCGATTAACAACTTCGCTATTGTAGCATTATTAACAATACGTTCTGATTCACTGGCTCAGTATTTATTTCCAGCTCCTTATTAATTAGAATTCTCAAAACCAACTTACTTATTTCCAGTACTGCAAAAGCAGCAGCAAACAAACTTAAGTAAACTTTTGGATTAAAAATGCATATTTTCACGCTGCGGCTTCTTACGTTGTAGAAAGCACAGAAACGTTCACAGTTGAAATATTGTTCTCATATCTGAGGTGCTACTCAAAGATCACCTTGTCTCTCTTAGATTTAATAATAATTACACTCATAAATTAACTATGTGCCTTATAGAAGATTCATCTATTACGGTCACTCTCACTTCTCTATATTTCAGAAGAAATGTTGGAGATCTCTGCTCTTCTATCGATATGGCCTCTCAGAGATTGCTTCTTGGGTACCTTTACTTGCAACCTTTACTCGGCAAACTCATCTAAGCAAGCCACATGTCAAACAATTCGCTATAAATTCTCGTTCTTTTCGAGTGCACCTACACTCACACACACAATAGTATTTTTCAACTATCTCCATTCGGAAAGTTAGCAGGATTTTTATTTAATTAACAATGAAATGGTCATGTATTATGAAAGCAGTGATATATTATTTACTTTCTGGTGACACGAAAATATTAAAAGTTATACTTTTTGAATAACTTCGAAACAATCCATTAAAGCGTAAAATTTTCGTGTATGGCAATATAGAGGCTGTTCTGTTAAAAAAAGACATATATAGACAAGTTTTTGCGAATTAGCATGTATAGCGGAAATATTTGGTGCTTAGTCCCATACAAATTATGGAACTATTAAAATACAAAATTTGTATTATAATTTTTACTCGGAGAGTTATTATATTTGATTACATATAAACGTACCACCTATATGTTTTAATCAATGGGAAAGATATTGTTATTAAATAAATATTTCGTTACTGTTTACTTTAGGTTTTCAAAACAAAGGTGAAAATTCTTTGCCTGGGAATACTAATTTTTTTTATATGTATAAGGGATAATTATTTTAATTTAGTAGTTTATTGTTTAGTGGTGCAGAACATCTTAATTTAATGCAAATAAAATTTGTTTACCTATCTTAATTTACTTCCTTTCTTTATGCAGTCCTACAGTCACTATAATATAGAATTTATGCAGTATACTGTATTTACCTCCCCTCACATTACTATATTCCCACCAGATTTACGAATTTTAATAAGATTCGACAGATTTGAGGACCGGTCCCCGAAACTGCAGAGTGTGTAAATTCAGATGGTCCTCGAATCTTCGACCCCGGTCCCGGAATCTTCGGCTGGTCCCGGTATCTAGCGTTTTGTGTAATTTCGGTCCCGGAATCTTAGGTTTTTCATATATATATATATATATATATATATATATATATATATATATATATATATATATATATATATATATATATATATATATATATATAGTAATAGTTTTTAGTAATAATTTTTACTTTGGGGGTATTAATATTTTTATATAGTATTTATAATGTATATTTAAATGCCCCACGATTGGGTGATAATTGTTATGCTTTTATTTTGCAATGTAATAAATAATCTTAAATTTTATTTATTGTATATAGTTTTAGTTTTTGATCACCCTGTATATGATTTTATTGCGGTATCAATTTATTTTAAAATGAGAATGTTTACTGTGATTGTGGTTTGTTGTATATGTATATAATAATTTAATTTGACTTTAAGAATAATATTTATAGCTTGCCCTCAATATCTATGCTCAACTATGTAAATCTTGTGCTTGATTTTGTATAATGATATGTATTGTTGGTGGTATATTCTTTGCCATTGTTATAGCAGCAATAAACACACACACACACACACACACACACACACACACACACACACACATATATATATATATATATATATATATATATATATATATATATATATATATATATATAATTATACTTGCCCTTTACTTTTTCTTCTTCTCAGCGGCTCAGCAATATTAACTCTCTTTCCCAGTTAGTCAGTTCTAGTTGCTAAATGATGTTAAATATCAATAATTCCTATATTAAAAAAAATATTTCAAATAATATGTCAAAGAACTTTTCAAATTTAACAAAGATTTTTATTAACGATTGTTTTAAAGTTTAAATTTAGATTGAAATTCTAGAATTCCCTTACTACTTGATCCTCTATTGTTAAAATTAATAACAAATTTATTTACAATTTTTAAGTGATAGGATTTTAGCAATTGTTTCAATTTTATAAAATGGCTATTTGTTTCTGCAGTTCTGGCTTTTACACTAGATGCGCCCTCTATGAATTTGCTTGTGAAATACGATGGGAGTTATATTTAAATTTCTGCTTAATTAATGATATCTGCTTTTCTGCTTTAAGTATTTATATTTCAATAATATATGGAACGTTTATTTAGATTTCTGCATAGATGAAACTCGCTTTTATTAAGGTTTGTGTTAATGGTGAATTAATGTGGTACCTTATGGCGTCTACTTCTCGTTGATACTGGTAATACTTGCTGTTTATTACCGATACATTGGTTTCTCTTCGTGATCGTATGGTCTGAATCATCTACTGGGTGTTTGTTGACTTCCTAGACACATTGAAGACTACCTTGCGGAAAATTTACTTAAAATTTCATTTTATATATGAACAGTGAAATATGCCGCCGGCACTTTCTCGGAGTTCATCAACAACCTCTCTCTAATATTCTCCCCCGGAAAACTGATATCGTCCCAAAATAATCTCGAACCCATTTACTTCCTGTTTAAAGCCATCGCTAGCTGCCTGGAAATTGTTTTTAAGATTTTTATACTCCTTTCTTTCGTTCCTATGATGGATATACTTAGCCAGCCAGTATAGAGAATGGAAATCTTAATTGTTTTTCTATTTGACAGGTAAGTCGAATTTTGATACCCGCCAAATTTAATTCAACTTAAATGTCATTTATAAACAGAAATTTTTAAAAACTAAATATGATATTTAACTAACCTAACTTATTCAATATGTAAACAATGATTTTTAACACAACCAAAAACACTTTTAATTGTTCTCTCTTGCTTGGGAAGTTCTTTTAGTAACATCACAAATGTTCATTTCACTATTTATGAATATATAGTGTTTTTCATAAATTTTTGTTTCTTTCAAAATGGTGAGTAAACTCCTTTAACAATATTTCTTTAGTTTTTTAAATTTAACCTTTTTTTAAACATCCGGCTATACATTTATTATTATTTATATTAATATTTATTGTTCCCATAATATAGGTTATATTAATTTTGATCTATTATTTAAATGCAGTATTTCCTTTCAGCTTATTGATATCGTGCATCCAGTACTAAATAACAATAACAAAGAATATATAATGGTTTAATTGTGTTGTTATTTATGATTTTCACATGGCTAGTGTGGTGTAATATGGATCATTTATATTGGCATGGTCTTGGATATTTGTAGTCATGAAATATAATTTACAAAATGAGCATATACACATTTCGTACACACTGTAAGTATTATTTGAAACATTTTTTCATATCAATATATATATATATATATATATATATATATATATATATATATATATATATATATATATATATATATATATATATATATACCTTTTAGCTATAACAAAAATGTACGCAGATGATATTGTTAGTTCTTTGTTTAAAACTCCGATACAATAGTTGTATGTGTGCTGAATTTTAAGAGTTTTCTTATGAGTACCGTTTACCTTTTTTAGTTATGTTGGTCTTACCCAATTACTTAGAATAGTCTACAGTGTCGGAATTCCATCGGTAGAGCCCACATACTCTGCATTTGTTTGATTTAATGTCAGGTTTCAATTAATTTAGATTTGATTAAGTTTTTAAGAAATGAGGCAAAATGTTCTTTTGCCAACTTAAAAAAGGGGTTTCAGTCTCCGTCTCCGCATTTCATTTCGTCAAGCATTTTAATGGTCAAACACTTGACTGCTGGCTACTGTTAGATATAAGACCACCACTATAACGTGCAACTTCTGCAGAGAAGGAAGGATTATTTTGTAAGTCATATGGGTCTTATGTTCATCCAGAACATAAATAAATTTCACGGCTTGCTTAACCAGGTGGGAGTGGAATACTTATTGTATGCAGTCCACAAAGATTTCTGTTTTAATTCAGTCGTTGTCACTCAGGGCTCTATTTCAGTCATCAGGTTCAATTGTGGTGATATCTGAAAAGGGCTCTTGTTAAAAAAAAACATCATCATCAGGGGTGTGACGTCTCCACCTCAATATAAGGTAAACGCTTCTGTCATATTGTTTAGTTTTGCCTAATTTAGGAAAAAACTGGAAACCTGCCTTATCTCCATTATAAAACCTTGCCGAGTGTTCTAAAACTTTAAAAAATATCGCTTTTTATTGAAATAATCTGCAACTTCTCTAATAATTTTTTAAAATCTCATCTTCATTGTGACATGTGTTCTCTCTAAGGGAATACAAAAAAGTCTAGACGCAGCAAGTGCATTATGGTAGTGAATTTTCATAAAAATGTTTTTAATAGCAAATATGTCGTTTTTAATGAAAGCAGGCATCAAATGTGGTTACCAGTGTAACGTATATAGTAGAAACAATGTTACCATATATCATCAAAATAACTTTATTGTTTGAAAATGTACAAACATTTTCCGAAAATAAACTTGTTCCCGAAATGCTGATCTGATTTTCCTGGTCCAGCTATTTACCCACCTGCCAAGATTTAATTATCCACAAAAAGCTCTTCAGCTTAGACAAATAAACAAATTGATTTACACTATTTTATTGTATGTATGACTCCAGTTTCGCTGACGTTCTCGGCTTTGTGTAATACAGAATTAAGTAAGATTTTAAAATTCCAAATATATACTTCGTGTTGAATGATCTTTTCAGGTAAACGGTATCTTGACGAAATCGACTAGGAACTACCTGTTTTTATGGGGGAAATTATGACATAGTCAGGTGTGTAAACTCTCCTCGCTTAATTATTATTTCGTGCGAACATGTTTAATAATGGGCTATAGTTAGTTTGGTAAATTTGAGCGTTTAGTAAATTTCTTGTATTTTTTTGTTTGTTAATTTCTACCGTTTCTTACAAGTTTAATTCAAAACCTTTTGTGCCTAATTTAAGGATGTTGAAATCATCGTTAGATTGACGATTCTCATTTATTGAATGACGTGCAACTTTATTATGTTCAAAGATTCTTTTATGTTTGAGAATGCGTGTTTTAATGCTTGTAAATGTTCTATATATATATATATATATATATATATATATATATATATATATATATATATATATATATATATATATATATATATATATATATATATATATATATATATATATATACATACATATATATATATATATATATATATATATATATATATATATATATATATATATATATATATATAGTCCCAGGAACCACATGAGAGTTTATATACCGCAGATTTATCCGATTTTCCAACTGTTGACTTATTGTTTCTTCTGAATCTGCTCTTTTGTTGTTGATGGTATTATATGCTGTTTGGATACTAAATTTTGGAAATAGATGTTTTATTTTTTCGCCAGTCTTATTTACGTAAGTGAAAGGTATGAATTTATTTTCTATTATTCTAGTGGATGGGAATATTTGTAAAGCCAATGTATATTTCTTTTTCTTTATAATATTATCAATTAAATTTGGATTATAGCCACTATTAACCGCTATTTGTTTTCATTGGATAAAGGTACATGTAGTAAGCGGTGTATCATTGAATTATAGGCTTTAACTTGTGTGCGTATGGATGATGGGAAGTATAATGTATGGTTGCATCAGTGTGAGAAGTTTTATGGAAAATAGAAAAATCAAGTTTATTGGCTAATCTGGTGATGGTAATGTCTGGGAAGTTAATTTATTTGTTTACCGCTAATTATGTTGTAAATTTAATTTGGGTTGTATAAAATGGAGAACTTCTCAAAAGCGTGTAAATGTCTGTCGGTACCACTAAAACAAACTATAATATCGTCTACATATTTATACCAGAAAACGCATAGTTTAAATAAAAGGTGTGTTTGTATTGTTTCCCTAATGTTGTTAATCAATGTTTTTGTTAATAAGGAACTGAGAGGGATACCCGTTGTGGCGGTGGTTCCGACCGCAGTGTTTCCGTCAACACTACTCTGTTTCTGCATAAATACTCTTGCCAGTTAAACGTTGCGTTACGTTATGCGACAGCCAGCTGTCAAGAACTACGGCATATAAGAGACACCAGGCGATCTCTCTCTCTCTTTCTCTTTCCTCGCTACCAACCGCTACAGTGAACACAGGTCCTCCGCGCTCGGTCAGTTATCTGTTATGTACTCATGTACTGTTGTAATTGTTATAGTTAAATGTATCATATAGTTTATTCAGTTAGTGAAATAATAAAGTATATTAAATGTTTACGTATGGATTTAATATCAACAAGTGCAATTTACATCCATAGTGGTGACCCCGTGCCGCAAGCCGAAGATGCCGAGCCTGATGTTCCAGCCGACGTCGCCTAACTTCCACGCACGTGCTCATGCCTACAGAAAACAGATATCTAAACAGGTCAGTCCTTTCTAATTTAAAAATTATCTGATTTTTTTCACAATGGCCGAAGCAGCAATATCATGGCAAGGGTTGCAATAAAATTACCTCCTATATGGAGACGTAACGTGAAAATCTGGCAAATGCAGGTTGACGCCCAGTTCGATATATCGCAGATCAGTTCTGAAAAGACAAAATTGAGTCATGTACTCGCTATACTCGATCCTGATGTCGCAGAGTCAATTTCAGATTTTTTAACCCAACCATTATCATCAACCCCCTATTCAGATCTAATGAAACCTCTTTTATTAGAATTTGAAGAGTCCGAAAGTCGCAAAATAAATAAACTTTTAACGGAATTAGAATTAGGCGACAGAAAACCATCGCAACTTTTACGCAAAATGAAGTTTTTAGCCGGTAGTCAGATTGGAGAGGATTTCCTTAATATTTTATTTCTACAACGTTTACCAGTCAACGTTCGTTCAATTTTGGCTTCGAGCAACGATTCTCTAGAAAATTTATCGGTTATAGCAGACAAAATCGTGGAATATTCCGGAGATAAATACAACGTTGCTGAAATTCAGTCACCCGAGCCCGACAACCCAGCCAAGTTAGAAGCTCAATTAGAGAAGCTAACAGCATCAGCCAACGAATTGCGAACGCGTTCCCGATCTACCTCCCGAGAAAGACCCAAGCTTTCTCGAAATTCCATAAACACAAATTCCTCAACCTCCACGTGTTGGTATCATGAACGATTTGGCAACAAGGCCAAACGTTGCATCCAACCTTGCAATTTTAAAGCAAAACATGTGTCGGAAAACTAATAAGGCACCCCCTCCACGCGGCAGGAGACGAGAGCCACCTAACACGCCGCCTTTTTATTTTTGATAGACGCTCCAATATAAAATTTCTAATCGACTCTGGAGCGGATATTTCAGTTATTCCACCCACTCACGACCAACGGAAATTTCAATCGAAACGTACCTTGTATGCTGCAAACGGGACCCCTATTCATACCTATGGCGAACAACTATTAGATTTGGATCTAGGTTTACGCCGTAGGTTCTGCTGGCCCTTCACACTTGCCGATATCAAGCAACCAATTATAGGCGCTGATTTTCTAGCAGAGTTTGCTTTACTTGTGGATATGAAACATAGACGTTTAATCGATACAAAGACAAACCTCTCTAAGACCGGTGCTAACCCACCACCAGGAATTAATTCTAAAATTCATATCGTAGACCCGACACACCAGTACTTCAAATTGCTACAACAATTTCCTGACCTTTTTAAGGAAACTTCTTCTAGCAACCTTCCAAAGGTTGAGTTCTTCCATACTATAAGTACGGAAGGACCACCAGTCACTGCAAAAGCTAGAAGATTGCCCCCGGAAAAGCTAGCTCAAGCAAAGCTAGAATTCCAGCACATGATAAACTTGGGAATTTGTAGACCCTCCAAAAGTCCATGGTCAAGCCCCCTCCACATGGTTCAAAAAAAGGGTGGCTCATGGAGACCATGTGGGGATTACCGAGCACTAAACGCTAAAACAATCCCAGACTAATATCCCATTCCAAATTTGCAGGATTTTAATGCCCAGTTAGAAGGCAAACGTATTTTTTCAAAATTAGATATCGTTCGCGCTTTCCATCACATCCCAGTAGCACCTCAAGATATTCCCAAAACAGCAGTCATAACTCCATTTGGGTTATTCGAATTTGTTAAAATCTCATTTGGCCTTCGTAATTCAGCACAAACATTTCAAAGATATTTACATTCAATTTTAAGACATCTTGACTTTGCCTACTCCTATCTTGACGATATTCTCGTTGCATCAGCCTCTGAAAAAGAACATCAAGAGCATCTAGCAAAACTTTTTCAGACACTTCAAGACAACGGCATCCGTATCAATTCATCTAAATGTGAATTCGGAGTGTCCGAAATTTCATTTTTAGGTTTTCGTGTAAATAAATCTGGATTATTTCCACTTCCTGAACGCATCAAAGCTATTACCGACCTACCTCTTCCCGATACCATTGAAAAACTCAGAAGATTTCTAGGTCTCATAAATTTCTACCGTCGTTCTCTTCCACGTGCTGCGGAAATTCAGCAACCACTATTCGACCTCTGCCAGAATCCCAAAAAAACGCGACAAACGTAAAATCGAGTGGACTCCTCAGACTCGAGAAGCATTCGAACGTTTGAAAGAGGCACTAAAAAACGCTACACTAATAGCTCATCCGTCTTCTTCGCTACCACTGATTCTGCATGTCGATGCTTCTGATTATGCCGTAGGTGCTTCCCTCCAACAACTACGTGATCGAACACTAGAACCCCTAGGTTTCTACTCTAAGAAGCTTACTTCAGCCCAAAAATCTTACAGCACCTACGATCGCGAACTTCTAGCCGCTTATCAGGCAGTTAAATACTTTAGATATACCCTAGAAGGTCGCCATTTCACCATTTATACGGATCACAAACCTTTGACATACGCTTTTGAACAACGCGTCGATAAAGCATCTCCAAGGCAACTACGACATTTAGACTTCCTAGGTCAATTTACCACAGACATTCGCTACATACCAGGTCCTACAAACATTCCCGCAGACTATTGTTCTCGCATTGAAACAATTTCACTTTCTTCCACTGTGTCACTCCAAGAAATTGCGCAAGCTCAGTCATCTTGTGAGGAACTCAAACACCTTCTGCAGTCTAAATCTTCCTCATACAAATTTCAAAACATGCCTCTTGACAACGGATTGAATCTTATTTGCGATTCTTCTTCAAAGAAACTTCGCCCATTCATTCCGCTCAAATTTCGCCCAGGCATATCAGCTTCAGTCGATCTGGTCCAGGATAGATTTTGTTGGCCCAAATTGTAACGCTATGTATCTCTTTGGTCTAAAACTTGCATTCCCTGCCAGAAAGTCAAGATATGGAGACACACTTCCAGTGCCATTGAACAATACACCCCAGCCATGAGAAGATTCTCGCATATACATGTTGACATTGTGGGACCATTACCACCATCAGAAGGTCAACGCTATCTGTTAACAACAATAGACAGATTTTCTCGATGGCCCGAAGCAATTCCATTGTCAGATATTACAGCAGAAGTAGTAGCGAACACTATTTTATCATGCTGGATCTCTCGTTTCGGTGTTCCGCAATACATCACCACAGACAGAGGTAAACAATTCGATTGCCACCTTTTCACACACCTCACTAAAACACTAGGTGCAGACCACATCAAGACCACAGCTTACCACCCAGCAGCAAATGGTGTAATCGAGAGATGGCATAGAGTTCTGAAACAGGCCTTGAAAGCTCATATGGACGAAAACTGGGTCGCTAAATTGCCAATTGTGTTACTAGGACTCAGATCGTACATAATTCCAGAATATCGCTCAATACCCGCTGAAATAGTCTACGGAGAATCAATCAAACTTCCCACCGACTTTTTCAACAGCACACAAGCTCATGATGTTCCACCACTTATATCTCAGCTGAAAGAAGACATAAGGAAACTTCGACCAGTACCTTTTAAACATCATACTGCAAAAAAAGGAATTGGTCCATCCTAAGCTTATGGAAGCTCCTTTTGTTTTTGTTCGCATTGATATTCCGCGAAAAACCCTCGAACCAGTTTATGACAGCCCCTTTGAAGTGTTATCCCGAACTGACAAAGTCTTCAAAATCAAGAAATCACACGGAGAAGAGACAATTTCTGTTGACCGTCTTAAACCCGCATTCATTCTTTGTGATAACGAACAGACAACTTTCCAGCCTCAGAGACATCCTAGTGAAACTGAAAGTGACAGTGAAAGTCCAACACCTAGTGAAACTGAAAGTAACAGTGAAAGTCCAACACCTAGTGAAACTGAAAGTGACAGTGAAGTTCCCGTTCCCGTTCAAACTACACGCCATGGACGTAGAGTTCGATTTCCACGAAGATACTTGAACTAATAGCGTTGCCACTGAGAGCGGAGTATGTGGCGGTGGTTCCGACCGCAGTGTTTCCGTGAACACTACTCTATGTTTCTGCATAAATACTCTTGACAGTCAAACGTTGCGTTACGTTATGCGACAGCCAGCTGTCAAGAACTACGGCATATAAGAGACACCAGGCGATCTCTCTCTCTCTCTCCTCGCTACCAACCGCTACATTGAACACACGTCCTCCGCGCTTGGTCAGTTATCTGTTATGCACTCATGTACTGTTGTAATTGTTATAGTTAAATGTTTACGTATGGATTTAATATCAACAAGTGCAATTTACATCTATACCCGTAATTAAACCGTTATTACTTGAAAGACTGCGGTAGACACTGTGGCTGGAAACTGAAACAAAAAGCAGAATCACCCCAAAAACCACAAAAATAATAACCGGGGGCTATGCGCTAGATAAGTATTTCGACAAAAAAGTTGTCTTCATCGGTAGCTGTCGCTAAACTAACTGTATGGGCAAAAGTATCCTATTTGCATATCTAAAAATAATGTAATCCCGGTGCTGCAATAACGGATGATGATGCAATTCAAGAACTATTGTTGTGTCAGTGCATACGCCCAACCGGTTGCGTCGATGTTGAAAGCAACCATGGATTATTTCGCGCTATTTCAAAAAGTGCTGAATTGACCGGAGCCATGTCTGAATACATCAAATTCTGTGGATTCATCTTGCGAAATCCGTGGTTGCCTTCAACAACTAAAGATTACTATCGCCTACCTTATGTCCCGAGTCAATCATATGATGGACAACGCTAGATTTTTCTGCTCGATTGAATCTGAAATGAGCTATGTGCTCTTTGAATCTTGTTGTTATTTATCTCCGCGTTTGGCCAATACGTATTTTCGCGCAATTATTACCAGATATTTGATAAATGCCCGATTTTTGTCAGAAGTCAATAATATCCTTTGGCCCACCCAAAATGTTCTTCAAATTATCAACTTTATAAACAACTCTCAAATCGTTATCATTGAATATTTTCTCTAACCCTTTTGTAATAAAAGAATAGCAAGGAAGTACAGCGAACTTTTTGGGCGGCTCGAGCTTGAGCTTTCTTGTTCGGAGGTTACTCAGTTTTCCTTTGAGTAGTAAGCGATACAATTCAGAGATGAACAAAATTATAGATATTGCGATTTGTAACGGTTTTTTCTCCAGACATTGTATATAGATGGACGCCCTCGTGGCGCAGGTGGCTAGGTGCCAGCCTGCTAAGCGAGAGGTCCCGGGTGCGATTCCCGGGCGAGCCAAGTTGACTGTCTGGAAAATTTAAAAATATATTGAATGATGGGAAAGAATGTGCTAATGGCCTGAGATGCCGCAGCCCATAATATTAAATTAAAAAAAATTGTATATAGATTAGCTACTCAGCATAGGTGGAAAATGTCGATAAGTAACATTGCTACATTGAACCCTGAATCCGATGCGCCACCCAAAAAGCTCGCTGCACTTCCTTTCTATGCTTTTCTTACAAAAGGGTTAGAGAAAATATTCAAAGATAACGACTTAAGAGTTGTTTATAAAGTTAATAATTTAGACAACATTTTGGGTGGACCAAAGGATACTATTGACTTCCGACAAAAATCGGGCATTTATCAAATATATTGTAATAATTGCAAGAAAATCTATATTAGGAAAACGCCGAGATCAATACCAACAAAATTCAAAGAGCACATAGTTCATTTCAGATTCAAAAGAGCAGAAAAATATAGCGTTGCCCAACATATGATTGACTCGGGAAAAAAGGTAGGCGATAGTAATCTTAGGCTGTTGAAGGGAACCACGGATAATCGCAAGTTAGATGCTTTGGAAAATTTGGAAATCCGCAAGGTGAATCCACAGAATTGATGAATTCAGACATGGTCAATTCAGCACTTTTTGAAATAGCGCGAAATAATCCATGGTTGCTTTCAACATCGAGACAACCGGTTGTGCGTATTCAATGACACAGTATCCACTGACAGAACAATAGACATTGAATTATGTCACTCGGTGTTACGTCATCCGGTGTTACATCATCCGGTACGGAGACATCTGATACTGCCTCATACGGCGTTGCATAATCCGACATTTCACCATCCGGTATTTCATTACCCGGTGTTGCATCATCCAGTATTGCATCATCATCCGGTATTGCATCATCATCTGGTATTGCATCATGGATATTACATCATTTTTAGTGTATAGTTTAGGTATATAAATAGGATAATTTTGCCCATACAGTTAGTTTAGCGACAGCTACTGATGAAGACAACTTCGTTGTCGAAATAGTATCTAGCGCATAACTCTGTTATTATTTTTGTGGTTTTTGGGATGATTCTGCTTTTTGCTTCGTTATTACTTAGGTAAGTTTTATTGTTAAAAGTGAAATAATTTTGTTCTAAACGAGTTTCCAAAAGGTTTAAGATATCTAACTGAATTTAGATGATTAGATTGTCGAAATTATATTTCTAGAGGAATATAGGAAATAACTTTTTGACAATAAACGAAATAAATCAGGCGACATGTTTAATTCTCTGAATCAATTACTACGAGTTCTTAATAGAAAATTTTGGATGAAATTTCCAATAACTTTGAATAGTGCTAATAAGAAAATGGGAAAGTTTGTATTATGCAAGCTGGGGCTGTCAAATACGATACTAGTACTCTACTAGGACAACCGTCTTTATGTGACTATATATATATTATATATATATATATATATATATATATATATATATATATATATATATATATATATATATATATATATATATATATATATATATATATATATATATATATATATATATTATAATTGATTTGGGGAACTCTAATGTTTTTTTTTGTAATTTTCTTATATGTTGATTAAATTAAATATCTGATGTATATATAATCATTTCGCAAATGAAATGGGTTTTATTATTAACATCTGTTATTATTGTTCTTTCTATATATATTTTTAATTTTATACCTTATATGTGTTTATATTTGCCCGGCTCTTGACTTCATACTATTAGGGTATATAGTGAGTTCCTTTTTTTATTTTTTATTAATGAATTGAATGATTATTCATTTTCCATTTTACTTGCCCATAATTTAAAACCAGATATATTTATCATATCCTCAAACAATAATATGCATTAAAATTTCTGTGTATCTCTGATTTTATTCTATTAATTTTATACGGATAAAGAAATAACAAAATAACATAACACTACTACTTAATCAACAAATGCTTATATTATTACTTGGGATCATTTTATGTAGGTTTTATCTTTGATCAACAATTTTTTCTTTGCGCTTTCCAAACTGGTGATTTTAAAATATAAATGAATTTCTTATTTAAATATTATAAACAGATGAGAGGTTTACATTCATTAATGACACAAATTTTCATTCATACATTCATCACTGAAATTTATAAGTTCCATTCACTTCTATTTAAAGAAAGGCCTTTCTATTATGACAAGTTTATACCTTCGAAACTTCCTGATTTCTTCCTTATCAACCGCTGTTTGCTTAGTTGAAATCTCTCGTTGCTAGGCAGACATCTTGTAGACTCCTTACTTCATAATAACGCATCTTTGGCGTCAATTATTATTTTGATATTTGCATATCTTTTCTTGCGCCACTTCTTAAGAGATTATTGCTCATTTAGGGGGCACATTATTGATTAATTTACAGTTTCTAACACTCTTCAAACTTTAATTTTCCAATTTTATTTATTATTTAACTATTTTGCATTAGGAAAATGCACTGGCATCCTCTTGATATCCTGAACCAAATTAAAAGAGAGCTAACTTTGATACAATTATTTTTACTTCATTTCAAAATATTGAATTCAAAGCAATCTAGTTATTCTCACAAACTGTCAAAAATATTTGCACATTTTTCAATAGAAATATTTTTTTGTCTATGTACACAAAAACTGAGAAATATATTTACATTAATGGAATTTTGGAATGTTAATGTTAATTCACTTAACCCCACTTGTAAAACTTTAACTACATCAACAAAAACAAGTCTTAAAATACTTTAATATATACAAACTTAGTATTTTCTATATATATATATATATATATATATATATATATATATATATATATATATATATATATATATATATATATACAAACAAAACTTTTAATTTTTTTTAACAAAACATGTATCAACTGTTTATTTATTAACCAAATTATACCTATTTGTTTATCAGTTTATATGCATTTCAAGCTACATTTCTTTCTTCTTAAATGTCTTATTGTAGCTTGAAAAAGTACTTTGAATTTCACTACTGCAGTGTCTGTTCAATATATTATGTACACTGCTTAAAATTAATTTAAGAATCATTTGCTCCGTTTATTATTTGAGAAATGTCTTTATATATATATATATATATATATATATATATATATATATATATATATATATATATATATATATATATCTGTTTTTAATTAATTTTATTATCTTTGTATTTCAGATCGCCATGCTGTTAATGCAGATCTTTATTGGACAAAACAATGCAGTGTTGTATTATAATTTGGTTTCACTGGATATTTGAAACATCTGCATCTTTAGTAAGTTATTTTATATTAATTTCATTTACATATTACTTTGAAATGCTTTATTTGTGTGGTTTATATGAGTGTATTTATATTTTGAGTGTATATGAATTTGTTTTACCCCCTTTTATTTATTCCACATATACAAAAACATCATCGATATTTATTTACACCTAGTATGTGAATTTCCTTCTCATTATATTTGTTTTAAAATTTTATCTCTACATTTCAGATTGAATTCAAGAATTCATTGGCAATGCTCTCCAATACTCTACACAAACGGTTTTGACTGGGATCAGTATTCTGCACCATACCACCCCCAATATCAACTTAAGTTGCTACCAAGTTTTCCACAGTATTGACATTTAGTGGCAGTGTTAGTGTTTTGACAATTATCGTTCATAAACCTTTAGTATTTTAATTAGTGATAAGTGATATTCTAGTTTACTCCTAAGTACTTAGTTTTAAGTTTTAAGCTTTGCGTGCAGTAGCTAATAATTTATGTTTGATATTGCTAAATATCAACACAATATATATATATATATATATATATATATATATATATATATATATATATATATATATATATATATATATATATATATATATATATATATATATAGGTAGGTAGAGCAGAAGTTTGAAAACACGCAATAAAAAGGGTTTGGGCATAATAAATTTGACTCAAATTATGCAAGCCATGAGAATAACATGCTTTCGGCATCTTCAAATCAGATACAAAATGTTTTCTATTAAATTTGTGTGAAACGGTAGAAATTATCAAACAAAAAAGTTGAAGAAATTTACTAAATTCTCAAATTGACCAAACTAACAATGGCCCATTATTGTGGGACGTTTGCACGAAATAATAATTAAGTGACGAGAGTTTATAGCCCTGACTATGCCATAAATGCCCCCATAAAAACAGGTAGTTCCTAGTCGATTTCAACACGATACCGTTTACTTGAGAAGGCAGAAATGTTAAATGTTCATTCAACACGGAGTATATATTTTGAGTTAGTATCATCAGAGGATGAAAACATTCTAACCTCAATTACTGCTACCACTGTATTTATATAATCCTTAGGCAGACGAAAGAAACCGAAAGTAAAATTGTAGTCGGAGGCGCATCGCTTGTCTAATGTGTCTTTATTGAACGGACGAGGTTGACGAACTACCTTAATCTTCTACCTGACAGGTTTATGAGCTTTTATCCAATTTAAAGGATAATGGGCTTGGAATGAAAGTGTCGCGTTATTTAAGGAAGCTTACATTCTATATTGATCTAGAAATTTGCTATGGGAATACTGGAACCTGTGACGAGCACCGACAAGTACATCTGGAGACATACTAATAAGTACCGCAAATATTTTTTTAAAAACGCAACGGACGTTTCGTCCACAACGTTAACTTCATCAGAGGATGAATATTCTAACTAAAATTTTACAAAACAACAAGTATTTATATTGATTTCTTAGATAAACCAAAGAACGAAACGGGATTTTACGACGCGTGCACATTGTAGTTTCTTGTATCAGTATAGACCGGACGAGGCTATTAAACATACTATATTATTCTGCCTGACAAATTAGGGGAGTTTAGCTGGTCAAATGCAAAGTGAAAATAAAGGGCTTGAGATCGAAGGTGCCGCGCGGTTCAATGACGTTTTGTTCTTAATCGATCTGGAAATATATACGCTTTCATACGAGTCAAGCATAGTTTGATGTCTAACATTTTTGACAAGTTTCAGATTTTCCCTGTCAATCTGGTGATTATTATCTCATATATGTTGTGCCACACACGATTTGTCTACCGTACCATATCGTAAATGTCCGAGATGGTCACGAAATCTGGTGGCTATCTTTCTTTCGGTCTGACCAACGTATTTAAGATTACAATCTTTGCAACCTATCTCATAAATACCCGACATCTCAATGGCTTTATCCTTGTCTTTCGTATTACCCAACAAATTTTTTAAATTACTTTTCGTCGAAAAAGTCAACTGTAAATCGGCTTTCTTAAAAATACTTTCCAAACCCTTTGTGATACGTGGTTCATAAGGTAGACACACAATTTTTTTTCTCCATTTTATCTCTCTTGAATGTCGTGCATTCAGCTATCGTTTTCTTTGTTATGTGTTTGTCAACGTTTACAAGTTGCTAATCCTAAAGTCCCCAAAAAATATGGTCTCCCAAAAATTAATCGAGATTCACCGGGAAAATCAATGAGACCTATTATTTCGGTTATAGATTCTCAGACATATAATCTAGCAAAGTGTGTGTCAAATGAGTTTAAAAACCTACTTATTAAACAGAAAAGTAGCTCGGTGCTAAATTCACTTGAATTTGTTAAGAAAGTTAAAGAGATAAAATTACTGGAAGGGGAAATTTTGATATCATTTGATTTGTCGTAATTGTTTCCTAGTGTACACACAAAGCAAACGTTGGAGTATTCTAAACAGTTGTTAAAATTGAACAATTAGGTGAATACGTTTGCAAAGAATATTTAACTCTAACTAATCTGTGTATAAAACAAAATAATTTCCAATTTAACGATTCGTTTTTTTAACAAACTGAAGGTACGGCAATGGGCAATCCTTTATCTCTTTTTGTTGCAGACCTCTACATAAGTAGATTTGAGATGGATTTAAAAAATAAAAATGGCTAGTTCCCCAGAGTACGGTTTCGTTATATGGACCATATTTTTGCAATGCTTGACACAAATATATGCAAGGTGAAAGAATTTGCTGAAAAACTAAATAATCAATTTGATTCGATAAAATGTACCCACGAAATAGAAGTTAACAATAAACTTCCTTTTCTAGAAGACAGAAATGTTCATTCAACACGGAGTAGATATTTGAAGTTCTAAAATATTTATAGTATAGTATTTAAGAAGTACCGGCAGACAATTGCACACTTTTGAGAAGTTTATAAATTCTATACATACCAAAATTAAATTCACAACGGAATTAGAAGTAAACCAATCAATTAACTTCCTGGACTTTACCATCACCAGGTTAACCAATTTAACTAGATTCTTCTATTTTCCATAAACCTTCTCACACTGATGCAACCATACAGTATACTTCCTATCATCCATGCGCACACAAAGTTGCAGCCTATAATTTAATGATACACCGCTTACTACATGTGCCTTTATCCAATGAAAATTTCCAAAAAGAACTTCATTTGATAACACAAATAGCGGTTAATAATGGCTATAATCTAAGTTTAATTAATAATATTATAAAAAAAAGAAGTATACTTTAGCTTTACAAGTATCCCCGTCCACATGATTTGACTTTGCACTAGACTTGTGTTATGGCACATATATGCGGCTTCTGATTGGTGCGTTCTTAGACGAATTGAGTTAATACATTCGCGCGCGTATTTAAAATAGTTGTATGAGCGAAGTTTGAATGTAGGTACTAGAATTGTACACTTAATACTTACAGAATCATTTTATTAATTATTCTGACGATGGCAGTCAGAATAGTTATGTTAGTAGGTATATTTTATTGATTCAACTTTCACAGAGTGTTCTGTAAATAAGCATCAGCTTGTGCTTGGAATTAACACAATTTCATTAAAAACTATATGTAGTTTGTTGGGCTTTTGAGTGCGGAACTTTTATCCCATTTGACCAAGTCTATATCTGTTTCGTTTTGGAGATCCTCATAGTGGCCTTCCTTAACTTGGATACACTGTAAATATATCAGACCAATAACTCAAAAAATAATTGGCCTATTTGATCCAATTTGACAGGTACCTTTCTTTTGTGAATGGCTTGGATAAGTTAGTTTCCAGGCAAATCGGACCAGGTTTTCCGGGTAAGTTTTGAGTTTTCTCTAGGTAAATTTTTAGCGAATTTTTATTTTAAAAAAATGCACTAATAGAGAGGTATCGATGGTGTTGCAAACATTTTTTCAAATGAGCCCGAACTAGGACCACTAGAACTCAGATCCGGGGTCAGTTTCAGTTTTTATATGTATGTATGTATGTATGTATGTATGTATGTATATATATATATATATATATATATATATATATATATATATATATATATATATATATATATATATATATATATATAACCGATAACTCAAAAAAGAATCAACCGATTTCGATGAAACTTGGCAACTGCCTTTCTTTTCTTAATGGCTTGTATGAGTTCGTTAGCCAGGAAAATCGGACAAGGTTTTCCGGAAAAATTTTGAGTTTTCTTTCAAAAACAATTTTTTTCTCCGAAAATTACAAAGCTATTTTAATGAAATTTGGTGGATACGTTGCCTTGGGGAAGGCCTTATCACATACCAAAATTCAACTTTCTAAGTTTTTAGGAAATTGAGTTTTTTAAATTTTGAATTTTCCTTCGAAAAAATGTTTTTTCTCTGAAAATTACAAAGCTATTTTAATGACATTTGGCGGATATGTTGCCTTGAGAAAGGCCTTACCAAAATACAACTTTCTAAGTTTATCGAAAATTGAGTTATCCAAGCATTTAATAAAAATTCACTACCATAACGCACTTGCTGCGTCCCGAACTTTTTTATCTCAAAAAATAACAAAGGTATGGTGACCAAATTTGGTATGTGGGTTTATGTTATAAAAAGTAAAGTACATGCCAAAATTCCGATCTCTATGTTACAAAAAAAAAACATATACTTGCTTCGATTTATTTTATTATACAAGATTTTAAATCCATAATTAGACAATGATTATGGAGTTTTGAAAATTTTAATTAAAAAAAAGCCAATTTGGATATAGAGGGAACAGTTTAATAGTTATTAAGGTAATTTTACATTCCAGTCCCTTAAATCCAGCAAATATATTTAAAAATTTAAATAGCACTCCTAAGTTTTGTGACATATCATTTTATTGATAAAAATTGTTCCACATTAGAATTGGATCCATACAATCAATTAAAAAATAATGAAGTAGAAGACTAACATATATTAATAGTAAAAAAAAATGTATTGCTATCAGTGAGGATACAAGTTTTCTCAAGATGCTTTTAATATACAATGTATAATAACAATCTATATTAAAAATCATTCAATGCTTGCTTCCCAGAGAGGAGTTTTGCTCTACACAGTAAGATAAAGAATGCGGAGCCAATTTTTTACTACTGGTCGGAACCAACCACTGAGGCAGTTTATTTTTTTTCAAAGAATAACCATGCTCAGGAGTAAAATGTCTCTTAGCAGGTCTTCCAGTATGCTGATGTTTTCTTCCACCCAAATATGTTTTTCGTCTTGAGACTGGCGTAGGTTGAACATTTTATTTAATTTCCTGGAATGATATATTTGATTCTTTGCAAAACTATGCAAACTTGATGCCAAAGACGCTTTTGTTTTTAAATTATCAAAACTTCGAATAAATGCCTAACATGATGACAACATTTCAGGATCTTTAGTATGTTTTTTAGCTGTGTAAATATTCTCTGCAAACCATCTTATACAGAAGCAACTTCACTGTTGCAGTCATTACTCTCAACATGGTTTTCACCTTCTGTGCAATTTTCATCATGTTCCACTACCATATTACCGTCTCCCAAAGTCATCACAGAAGTGCCTTCATTATGATCTTCTACAGTCAAAGATATGGAATTGGGAGTCTTATATTCACCAATATTAGTATACCACCCCTCAGGTAAATTTTCAGCTGATCCAGTTAAAATCATATGCATGATATATTTTGTATTATAATCACTTTTTACCATCAACTGATTATTGCTAAGTTGAACTGAAGACAAACAGCTAATTGATGTTTACAAGCAGATTCTTGATCACCTGTTGGGCATGTACAGTGTTCAATTAGAGTGTTTACTTGATACTTTGTTAATTTGTCTTTATTTTTCACTAAAAAAATATCATCACAAAGTCGTGTTGCTACTAGATTAGTCGTTTTGTATATAGGTATATAATACCTTGATCTTGTAGAATTTGCCATTCTATTTGCTAAAAAGTCGGCAAGTTTTCTTTCAAAAAATGACTCATAACGTGTAGTCATGAAATCCAACAACTGGACCACACTGTAAGCTTTTAATCGAAGCATAACTTTATCATTGATGTTCCTAACATTGAATTCACTGTAATTGTTAGTCGTATCTCCCTTGGTCAAATATTTGGCTGCAAATCCTGGCACCCACTCATTGCTCCGTTCCTGCATTCGCTTAATGTAACTCACAACATTAGAATACTTTTTAACCACATCGGAACCAATAATTGTATTGAACACAGTGGATACATCGTTCTCAGTTTTACACATTAAAATTTTTCTGAATAAATTAAATATAACAGGGGCATCACTTCTTTCTACTCTGTTATTCCCATTTAATAAATGTTTCCAAAAGGCTTGCAATATATGAAATCTGCAAAGAAGGAGGGTTGATGCAGGAAATGCAGTGCGCAAACTATTCCTTTCGCTAGTAGAATCATCTGTCATTATTACCGCAGCTCCTTTATGCCCAAAGAAGGATTTTTTTGGTAAAATAGTTTTTAAAATAGTCAAGCCCCTAGTTATATCTTCAGATTCCGAAAATAAAATTAAGAGACCAAGTGGTAAAGCTCCAGCTAAAGTTGGGGCAAGAAAAGTAAAGAATCTGCTACAGTGTCGATTCATGGAACCAGATGCACCCACAAACATTATTTCTGAAGAGGACTTCAAATTTTCATGCACACTTTTAATTAATTATGTGCAAATAGCTACAGACAGTTCATCATTTTCTCCAAAATGATATTTTGCACACTCAGATCCACATCTGGAATTATATTTTTCAACAAAACATTTCAAAGATTCTATCATTTTCAAACCATCTGGAGCATCATACTCTTTATTATATTTACATTAGTATTTATGATATACCCATTGCAGGGAAGGACATAAGGCACCATCAGCAGATACTTGATAATATTCGTCACCATATAACTCTTGCAATTCGCATTTTAGCATGTTTAGAGCCGATGATGGTAAATGTCCTCTTGTAAAGGTCTAATATTTTATTTTCTGTGTCTTGATCAGTTCTTCGATGGCGTAAAACATATGCATAATCAATGAGATGATTGTGAGTATGTTTTATAAAAATTTCACAAGGATGAGTAGTTAGTAACTGGCCTCTACTCCTGAAACACACAGAATTAAAAAAAATTAAATCATAATGAGATAAACAGTGCACACCTTTTCATTTTGGAATTTTTTATGGTAACTCTCAAGATGGCCTTGCAGTTGACATGTTTCAGTAATGGTGTTGAGTTTTAGATGAAGGTAAATTTGCCCTGGTATTATGATGACATCGATAATGATAATCTTTCTAAAAAGCAAAAACAAAAATCAAATCTAGTCAAGTCAAATGTAATTAACATTAATCGTCAATGGCTTTTCTTGTACCTTAAAAACCATTTTTCCACTTTCATTTCTTTGTGGATAAGTCCGGGATACTCAAAAACTTAATTTTGTTCTGCTTTGCAACTCCTTAAGTCGACATTTAGCATTTTTCTCAGAAAATAAATTTACCGTACAGAAGCATAGAACTCATCTTCATTTTCTTTCGAAAATTCCGTGATTTTGTAAGAATACGTCAGAGGTAGCAAGTTCTGAAAAATCGTAAACATATATATATATATATATATATATATATATATATATATATATATATATATATATATATATATATATATATATATATATACACAATATGGAAAATACTATAACTTACCTCTATGTAATTCATTATCAAAGCCTGAAAAAAGTTAAGTAATAGGATGACAGAGGCGATAAATAATACTGTAATAACTTTTATAATTGTGGTAATAAAATGATTTTTTTCAATTTAAAGGCAAACAGAAACAGAAAGTTATATTTCAGGTTAGGAGTTCAAGTTCAAAATACATAATAAAAAGAAGATATTATGACATGTACAATGCACCAATAAGAAGCTACAGAAACATCCCATAACACAAGTCTAGTGCAAAGTCAAATCATGCTCCCCGTCCACTAGTGTAATAGAATAAATTCAGATCTTTGACTTACCTAAATAAGACTAGCAACAATTAAAGCATATATTTTCAATACATAAGAAACAATAAGTCGACAGTTGAAAAATCGGATAACTCTGGAGTATATAAACTCTCATGTGGTTCCTGTGACAATATATATATATATATATATATATATATATATATATATATATATATATATATATATATATATATATATATATATATATATATTCGGAAAAATTTCCGCGGTCTTTAATGTGAGATATACTTGGTTCTTGGGTTGAACCGCGTCCAGAATTTGTTAAAACTCTAAGGTCTCAGTGTGTTCAACCCTAGGCCTCTAGATCTAGATCTCTCTGATGCCTAGGGTTGAAAACACAGACCTTAGAGACGATATCCAGCGAGATTTGGAGAGTAGGCATATTGAGGCCTCGTAATCGAGCTACAACAACCCACCCCACCTTTGTCCATCGCTCTAAGGAGTAGGCAAAACAGGAGTCGAAACGTCGAGTTTTAACAAATTCTGGACGCGGTTCAACCCGAGAACCAAGCATATATCATTGTCATTACCATTGTTACTATCACGCCGATTCCCTGAAAGCAACGGGTAAACTTGAATATTTCATCCAACACGGAACATCAACAAAGATTAAAACATCAAGCTACTTACAAGACATAAGCATCCGAACATCGTTGTCATAGCCACCAAGTGTTGTTAAACTATAACTGTCAGTGCAGCTTAAATTATTTGATAATCATTTACAGTTGATATTATAAATAGTTTAGATTTGTTGGTTTGTTTAATATTATGTAATTGTTCATTAATTGTGAGGTCATATATATATATATATATATATATATATATATATATATATATATATATATATATATATATATATATATATATATATATATATATATATATATATATATATATATATATATATATATATATATATATATAGGTTGAACATAATACATTTTATTAAAATTATGAAAGTCATTCATTAAATGAGAATCAATTTAACGATGCTTTCGACATCTTCAAATTAGGTACAAAAGGTTTAAAATTAAATTTGTGCGAAACTCTATGTGAGGACTGGAACCTGTGATGAGCACTGATAAGTCCACTTGGAGAACTCAAATCACCACAACACATCTTTTCAAAGACCTAACGATCGTTTCACTAATAACGTTAGCATCATCAGAGGATGAAAAAATTATAAACTAAATTACTGCTACAACTGTATTTATATAATTCTTAGGCAGACGAAAGAAACCGAAAGTAAAATTGTAGCCGGAGGCGCAGCGCTTGTCTTGTCGTCCGTTTAATAAAGACACAATCTTTATTAAACGGACGAGGTTGATGAACTACCTTAATCTTCTACCTGACAAGTTTATGAGTTTTTACCTAATTTAAAGGATAATGGGCTTGTAATGAAAGTGTCACGTTATTTAAGGAAGCTCACGTTCTATATTGATCTAGAAATTTGCTATGTGAATACTGGAACCTGTGACGAGCATCGACAAGTACATCTGGAAACATACTAATAACTACCGCAAATATTTTTAAAAAAGCACAACGAACGTTTCGCCCACAACGTTAACTTCATCAGAAGATGAATATTCTAACTAAAATTCTACAACACAACAAGTATTTATATTGAATTTACTAAAATAATAATTAGGCGATGAGTGTTTACAGACCTGACTATGCCATAAATGCCCCGATAAAAAACAGGTAGCTCCGAGTCGGTTTTGGCACGATACCTTTTACCTGAGAAGACCGAAATGTTTATTCAACACGGAGTAGATATTTGGAATTTAGAAATCTTACTTTTATTTTGTATTTGGCAAAGCTGAAAACGTGAGCGAAAATGCAGTTATATATACAATAAAATAGTGTTGATCAATTTGTTTATTTAAATAAGTTGGCAATGGGTTTAAAACAAGTGTCGGCCTCCACAATATCATATTTAAAAAGCTGTTCGACGAAAAAATGCTTGCATGAAAATTTGCAATAACTTTTTTTACGAAAATGTGAAAAAACTCTTTGTAAAAATAAACTAATAAATATTTCATCTTAATTACCAAAATTTTACAAAAACCTTACAAAACATTTCACAAAAATATTTATGTGACTACATTTTTACGCAAAAATTTCCTACAAACAAAAATTCAAATTATATACCTAATCTGTGATTAAAGTGGAAAAATAGAATATATTTTTTTCCTTTGACAGTTGCTAGAATAAGCACACTTAGAGAACCCAAATCACCACAACATATTTTAAAAAACCTGACAATTGTGTACTAACCAAGTTAGCGTTTCTTTTTCTTCCAGATTTATTCATCCTCTGATGAAGCTAACTTGGTTAGTAAACGATCGTCGGGTTTCTTAAAACTTGTTGCAGTGATTTGGGTTCTCCAAGTGTGCTTATCAGTGCTCATTACAGGCTCCAATCTTCACTTAGTGAACCTGCTAGAAATAAGAACATTACTTAAGTCTGTCGCTTTAAAGTTTCATTTGGCATTTGTGACAACAATTTATCAACTACTGATATATTATGAAAATGTAAACATAGATACTTTTATTAAATACATTATTTCTTAGTGTACCAAAGTTAATTCAAATATTTTAATATTCTTGTCGAAAATTTGCAAAATAATCACATCATCTGATCGGTTATTGGAAAAAACTTTAAAAAAATTGGAAACTGATCCCTACATGAATCATAGTATGCGATTATAAAAGTAAATATTTCCAAAACTAAAGTTTGTAGGTACATGGAGTGTTTTACAAAAGTTTTGAAACACAAAACACAGCCTTTTCCATTTGAAAAACTTGAAAAAATTAAGTTAAAGCAGTTTGAATTTCTTTAATTTTAGCCACTAGAGAGCGCTCTGTATACGGCATCTCGATTTTTTCAACGAATAATATATGAACAAATAGTTTATTTATCCCTCTGATGACGCTAATTTTGTAAGCAAAACCATCGTCAGGTCTAAAAACTGTATTGTAATAAATTGGGTTCTCCAAATTGTACTTATCAGTGCACATCACATGTTCCAATCTTCAATGATTATCTTGACTATTAAGCCATAAATTCTATAACTAAAACTACTGCCAGCATGAGAGAAAGATTTTATTTGAAATGAAATTTCTGGAAATATTTTAGTAAAATAACGGTTGAAACCGAAACGTAAGGCTTTGTAAAACATACTTGCAAATCTTCTATACGCAACCTGTATTCGTCGCAGGTTCTTTGCTTAAAAGTTGATAATTATGAAGTTTGCAATCGCGACTTTGACGTTTTAAGAAGAAAAATGTTTTATAAAATTTTCAAAGCAATTTTTCTGGTATTTTTTTAAATGTTTTTGGGCTAAAAAACCCAATCTTTGCTTGTAATATACAATAAAAAACAATAAAAAAAGCAACTGTGAAACCAGAGTTTCACAGGTGCTTGTTTTCCACACAAAATATTTTGTTTTTGTGCGTTTGTCTTGTCATCAGTGACACTCGATGCCTATAACTTTTTTATTTTTAACTTAGAGATCTAAACTTTGGGACATAGTTTACCAAATTTGTATGCCTTGACTCTGTTATTTCCGGAGATATAAAAAATTTCGCAAAGAAAACATAACATTTTTACTAAGAAATTTGGCCGATTTCTGACTAACGAATTTATCCAAGCCATTTGCAAAGGAAGATACTCACCAAATTTGATAAAAATCGGCCCATCATTTTTGAGTCAGTGACTCATAAAACATATATATATATATATATATCATATATAATTATATATATATATATATATATATATATATATATATATATATATATATATATATATATATATATATATATATATATATATATATATATATATATATATACTTATAAAGTCTGGAACCTACCTGGAATATGGGTCCAGAGGGCCTAGTTCGCGCTCATTTAAAACATTTTTTTACAATTCAAAAGTTACAATCTCCTCCTTAGTGAATTTTTTGTATGAAAATTCATTAAAAAATAGGAATTACGACTTGAAAGCATTTTGAGTATAATTATTTTCGGAATACATCATATAATTACTGTTTACTGTATATTTAAGTATATCAAGAAATTCTGACAAATAAAGGGGTTTTAATTCGCACTCTTTTAATGAAAATTTCTAAAATTCCTAAAGCCGCGGCATCGGCAAAAAATTTTGGTTCCACGGAAATTGCCAAAAAGGTTATGAATAAAGTAATAAAGGTAACACACCTATATTCTAATTTTACTATTAAATGTCTACGAACATATTGGTACGAAATAAAATAATATTTAGAACGTAACAAACTAATGTCTATATTTCCTATAAATATTGTTCCATTTTACACAAAGACGGAATCCTACGTGGGCGTCAATGCAAAATTTCCCAAGTGTAGGTTCTGATGTAGAAGCGGTTAATTTGTATTCACCAATTTGTTTGTATGAAGGATATATTTTTCACACAGCTATGCGTGGGAAAATGTATCATTCACGGTGTTAATCAAAAATAAAATTGCTAGGTATTTGCATTTATACCAGGAGTGTTGCTGGAGAAAATATGTAAGTTGATAAACAGTGACCACTAAATAACAAGTTTTTTTTGCTGCATTTGTGTTTTATAAATGTTTACTAATCATTTAAAATATTTTTACACAGCTTCCAGCTCACACAGGTGTTTACTAAAAAGTGTAAAAATTATTAAACAATAAAAAAGCACCTATGAAACCAGAGTTTCACAGGTGCTTGTTTTCCTCCCTGCAACCGGTTTCGATTTTTACGGCATCGTCAGGCAGGAGTATTTTTTCTCCTGCTTTACGAGGCTACAAAAAGCGAAACCGGTTACAGAGAAAACAAGCACTTGTAAAGTCAGAGAAAAGAATCCAAATTTCTATTTCGCATGGAAAGGTTTTACCAAAATAAGGACATCAACAATTAGGGGTAAAAAACAAGACCCGTTTTTCATTTATTTTTTTGTTTTTTTGTATCACAAACTGTTGTGATTGTTAATTTTGCCGATTGTTTTCCTAAAAATTTCTAAACAGTTCAAAGTATAGTACTTGCTAAATGCTTCAAGTCGTTAGTAATATTTACTATGTTTTCTTATGAATAAACTTATTATTTTTTCAATCCACGTCTTATTTACATTTTTATGTTTATTGACATTTTCGAGATAAAGTGTTTAAAAAATTATTACGTACAGTTAGTGAGGGTAACTATACCACAACTTATTAAAAATTTAGTTCATTAGCTTCGTTTGGCGATTTTTTGTAAAATGTTTACCAATTACATATTCAAACAGAACAAACATCTTGTATAACAGTCACTGCAAGGGCGGATCCTGCGCTTTATTTTAGAGGACAAAGAGCTCTTAATTTTATTTTTCAATCCAATTAACCTTTTTTTGTTTTGTTTCTTTAACGTCGGTCTATTTCCGCGGCTATGGTCAATCACCGACGCCAGGTAGCAATTTCACACCACTATCCTGGACATTTTGCCGAACCCCTGCCTTTATGTAAGGAGTATAGGGATATTTAACGTGCCCAACATCGCATGGACACGGGACCGACGGCTTTATGCCCCCTCCGTAGGGCGGAACGTGCAGACATTCAACTTGCTTAAATACAATGCCAGAACCTCGGTTGATGTTAATGTTACAGATTGTACTGAAAAAGTGAAAGGAATACCCTGGAATCGAACCCAGTACCCTTCGGTTCAGAGGCACACGTTCTGACTCCTGAACCACCGAGGTTCTATTCAATCAACCTATAACTCTTACATACTTTTCCCAACTTTGTTCTTACATTTTTACAGCTTCTAAATAAAATGCCCCCTAACTTCTTCAGCTACTTACAGCTTCCTGATTATCAGTCAAAAATAACTTCCACCTCAAGTGATCTTTGAATTTTAGAAATAGTCTGTAATCGTTTGGTTCTAGATCAGACGAATAAAGTGGATGCTACAATAGTTTGGACCCAGCGTTCTGGACGAGGAAAATTGTAGTAACTGACTTGTACCTTGCGGTGCTCACAAATCTTAACTATAAAATCTATTTATTTATTTAGTAAACGGATAATTTCTTTACAAAAAGTTTTACAAATAAAGAAGCACATAGATACCGATACAAGCAAAATTTTAGATTAGAAGACGATAGAATGAATTTAACAAGTAAGCAAGTACACAGAAATAACATAATGCTTAAGCTATACAAACAGAAAGGACAACAAATAACTGGATTTTATTTGAACGTGACTAAGTATATTCACACACTGGCTTACAGTTGTTTCTTGAATGAACCAAGAGTAGGATTGAAAAAATACAGTAAAACACAATTACCAAGCGAGGACAGCCTTGACATTGAAGAAAACAGCCACTTTATTGTTTTTGAGCACAATTCTTCAGGATCATAAGGTTTTTCAAGTCAGGCGTATGCCACCTAAGACAAGTTGACAATTTTATTCGTTTGTTTGGTACAAATAGACCAATAGCTGTATATAGAATAACATAAAATATATCAACTGCTCTGTCGACGTTGCTACCCTCAAAAACCAACATTGATTCCCAGTCTGTCACTAAAAGTAATGATTTAGTGCAATATAATCAATATGTTCAAAACCTGGCAACGTTACATCATAGTCGAGAGGTGTAGGATAAGCTTAAATAGCCATGGTCTCAAAACAAAGTGCAGGGTGATGGTAATCACAAGGCAGCAAAACTTCTAAAACTTCTGAGAAAACTGTCTCCTCAGAACAGTAAGTCTAACATTATTTCGGTATTAATTAGATTATCTAGGTTAACTCCTAGAAATGCGAAGCTGCTGCAATTAATGGCTTGACGTAGGTCGGAATTTGATGGCATACAAACGCCACCATCATCATTGTGCCATGCAGCATTGACTAAGTTAGTCACCCACCAAATAAAAGTCATGATTTGTCAACTACTCTAAAACATTCTCAACTGAGACACTGTGTTCTTTAAAGTGCATAAAATCTGAGCGACGAGGCAGATAAACAGTACCAAGAATAAGAGATTTATTTTCATAATTTACACAAAGACCTGTTCAACATTTTCACACAACCAAAAGTTTTGAAGAAACAAGCCTCATGTGCACTACAATTAGTACCACACGAAACGGTTCATGAACACTAGTTTGAAAGGAGCGGTCCTTCCTATATACATTATAATTTGATAAATTCAGCTGGCAGTCTCTAATATCATTTTTTAAACCAGTTTCAGTAAGCAGTATCACATTATAATTACAAGCTATATTACTCAATTCGAGTTCACATATTTTAGTGCGAGGTCGTCTAACATTTTGATAATTCACTATAGGTCACCTGATGCAGAATTATCCGCTATTGCAAGTTTTATCACATTCCAGCACTAGTAGATGATACAATTTTAGGCACGCCATTCAAATATATTATAGTTATATCTTTTTTATCACTAGATTTCTTACTTCCCAATGTGCTTGGGGTAGTCACGTTGTAGCTGCGCCTGATTAAAATTTAAACTGACGTTTCCCAAGTTTAGTATGCTCTTATTCTTCAATATACTTAGAGTAATGTCTGGAACACTTAAAACTACGTTGCCGGGTTTTTTGTTAGTACCACCACCTAACGTGACACCGCTTTTATATTATCTGCTCATGTCAGCGGCTCAAGTAATTGAGCAGACGCCCTGGCGACACGAACATCTGAAGAAGTGCCCTCGGCCATGTTAAATTTGCATAATACTGACCAGGTATTCTGAGCTTTTGTCCAAATAAGCTAAAATGGCAACTGCAGCCACTCAGAAAGTAGTGCGCACTTGTCTCCATTCTACATGTTATCACTGGTTCTCAAGATCATAGTGATGAACCCTAGATTTATCAACAGTTACATATTAGTTAATAAATTTGCTCTTGTCTGCTTTGTATCTGTCCGCCGACAAATCAAAACACCGTCCCTCTTTTAGTCGTTTGTCAACATTCTTGGAGCCCATCTAATAGACAGTTTTTTCATATTAAGTTGTTTATATAGTATGCTGTATATTTGGTACCGCCTGTTTCTTCTGCTATCTGCCTGATTATAGGAAGGCATACTTAAATAAAACTCAAAAAATGTACAGAAAAAATGCAAGCATAAATTATACTAATAAGTGTAGTTCAACACAGTGTGGCTACTCAACAAAACTCCTTTCAACGAAACGTTTATCATTCACACAAACCTAACAAAATTCACATATCGGTGAAAAGAGACGAGCTTTATCACACACAGACACAAAAAAAGTTCAAAACCAATTGTGCAGCACAGGAACATCGGCTTTGTTATGCATGTGTTAATTTCAATAAGATATACAGTGTAATTTCAATATTACAATTTACTTGATTATAAGTAAAACGAAATAAACGTAAACTAGGAGCTTGAGGGAGTTCATGCCTGTGTGTCATGACATTCTTCTGCACGATAGGCAGAACGGATGTCATCTGTCACTTTCGGATGCACAGTCAGGGTTGGGCCAGCCAAACAATGTACAGGATTGGCATAGCCCAAGGTTAATGGATTAGATAGGTTGTCTAGTAACTCTGGGGGTGGAGAGGAGGGTAAAACGTCATGTGTATTCCAAATGCGGATAACAGCTATAGTTTCAAATTGCGTTTTGGTGTTGTAAATACCATTTATTAGATACTTGTTAAACTTTGCTCAAAAAATTTTGAACACGATCAGTTAGGGATTTATTTTAATGTCTATTTTGTACAAAATAGCAGTTAAATCGAAACTATTGTCTTAAAGACAAAATCTTATTTTTTTGAGGTGTTATGTTTTCCACGTAACTGCACAGTACATCAACGGTATTACGAATTGAACGTTATTTGTTCGAGGTAAATATGTGTGTAATGAAAAAAAAGTTATATATATATATATATATATATATATATATATATATATATATATATATATATATATATAGTGTGGAACAGCCAAATGGAATAAATTCGATAACGGATAAATGAGGGCGTGTTGGGAAAAACGCTTGGACACGTCGATTTGTATTTTTAACTGCGCATCTTTTTCAAGAAAAAAAAATTATATAGGGTGCGTCATGTGACAGTGGCCAATACCAACTTTCTTATTTTAAATACAAGCCCCTGTATATTATTAATTTTTTGGATTCTTCAGAAAATTCTAGACATAATTCATGTACAATGTTCTATACCTATCTTCACCTGTTTCGGAAATATTAAGTATTTTCAGATTTATTACAAAAATTAACATTAAAAATAGAAAATTATTTTATTTCACAAATTCGCTACATTGCATTCAATACTTATTTCCCATTCAGCTCTTGATAATGAGAAAGTAAACAAAAACCATTCCTGCGTTTCTTTTTACTGATATGAAATGAAACAAAAACAAAAACAGTTTTCTTTCTGTTCGTATAAAACTCGTAGCCTTAGCAACTTGTTGTCTGCCTGCATGACAGTAGTGATTAGTGTCAGTGCTATTGTCGTTTGAATTTCGTTAACTGTACGTAATAATATCAGAAAAATGGTTCATTTAACAGAAATGCACAAAATAACCATTCTACAAATGATTGGTTATGGAGATAACACACGGACACAGATGGAAGTGTCTCGCTTATTTCACGAAAAATTTCCAAATTTGCCGCCTGTATCCCAAGGAACAATTAGCAAAATAGAAAAGCAGTTTCGCGAGCTTGGTCATGTGAGACAGATAAAAAAAGTAGCTGCCAATGCAGTAAGTGATGATACGAAATTGGATATTACGCTTGAGTTTCAAGAAAACCCACATACTTCTGGTCGACAAGCAGCTCAACTATTCAACGTTAGCCACACAGCAATTTTTCGAACATTAAAGGAAAGTAAAATGCATCCCTATAAAATGATACCAACTCAGGAGCTCATGGAGGACGATTTCGATAGGAGAACGTATTTTTGTGAACAAATGATGGCAATGTTAGATAACAATGTGATCCAATTAGAAGATGTTTTGTTTTCTGATGAGAGCACATTTACACTTCACGGTCATGTTAATCGTCAAAATTGTCGCTATTGGTCTAATGAGAATCCTCATTGGATGAGAGAGGAACATACGCAATATCCTGAAAAAGTTAATGTTTGGGCAGGAATTGTTGGAAATCATATCGTAGGTCCCTTTTTCATTGATGGCAACTTGAATGGGGATAAATATTTAGAACTGCTCCAAAATAATGTCGTGCCAACTTTGACAAACTTATATCCAGATCCAGCAAACCCACAAGTTCCTGCCAATAAAATATGGTTTCAGCAAGATGGAGCACCGCCCCATTACCAAATCAATGTCCGGCAGTACCTGAACCAAATTTTTCCAAATCGGTGGATAGGGAGGCGCGGATCGATAGAATGGCCAGCACGATCTCCTGATCTGTCGCTATTAGACTACTTTTTGTGGGGATATGTCAAAAGTATTGTATACAAAACTAAGCCCCTCAACTTAGATGACTTAAAAAGACGAATCACGCTTGCGATTAGATCAGTCACGCCTGAGATGTTGAGTAATGTTAGAAGACATTTCTATACCAGATTAGCATGTTGCCAAGATGTTCGTGGCGAGCATTTTGAACATTTACTACATTGACATTATTTTTTTTTTGTTTTTTTAAATTATTAAGAAATAATCAGTATTTCTTATTAGAATTTGTGAAATAAAATAATTTTCTATTTTTAATGTTAATTTTTGTAATAAATCTGAAAATACTTAATATTTCCGAAACAGTTGAAGATAGGTATAGGACATTGTACATGAATTATGTCTAGAATTTTCTGAAGAATCCAAAAAATTAATAATATACAGGGGCTTGTATTTAAAATAAGAAAGTTGGTATTGGCCACTGTCACATGACGCACCCTATAGAATTTTTTTTTCTTGAAAAAGATGCGCAGTTAAAAATACAAATCGACGTGTCCAAGCGTTTTTCCCAACACGCCCTCATTTATCCGTTATCGAATTTATTCCATTTGGCTGTTCCACACTGTATATATATATATATATATATATATATATATATATATATATATATATATATATATATATATATATATATATATATATATATATATATATATACTTAAAACAAGAACCAACTCAATAAATAATTTGACCAAAAGATATGTTATAGGCCTGGTGGAGTTGTTTGTGGTGTATTAATGTACAAAAATAATTCTAAAAAGAGAATGAAAAGTGGAGATAAAATTTCCTTATTTTCTTTTGCAAAATGACTAAAAATAACGGTATTGGGTAATTTTGCAGATAAGCTCACGAAGGGGTTTTATAAAAAAAGCAGAAATATGCTTAGAACCCCCCTTGGATGCATAAATCACAACAAACACTTCGTGCAAACAACCCCCTAGTACCAGGAGTGAAGAGAGATGCTTGGTTAATCCTAAAAATTGCCGAACTTGTAGTTGGTGCCTGAAACTCCTGCACAGCCACAGTTTTCGCTTCGCCGGATTTTACCTTGATATCGCTCACTTCAAAGCCCAAATACTCGACAGATCTCATTAGAAATTTGCATTTGTCAGGATTGAGTGTTAGTCCTTCATCGTTGAGTAAAATCAGTACTCTTTCCAAATTTTGCAAAGCTTTGCTGCCACATCTTTGGCTGGTTTTAAAATCTTGTTCATCAGCGCCATGAATGAGCCAGGAGCATTTGTCAAACCAAAAGGCAACCTACTAAACTCATATTTTGACTCAGGTGTTACAAAAGTTGTGTATATCTTTGAGTACTGTGCTATCGGTATTTGGTGATATCCAGAACTTAAGTCAAGACTTGAATAATACACACTTCCCTGTAATTTGTCCAATTGCTCATCCATACGACGAAGTGGGTATTTATCTTTAAAAGTATTTCGATTGTCGTCGATAATCCACACACATTTTCTGCTATCCATTATTTTTCCGCACAAGTGGTATAGGTGAAGAATAAGGTGTATCTGAATCTCTGATAATGTCGTTTCTCAACATGTCCTCTATCGTGGTGCCAACGGTTTCATTTTCATTTTGAGGCATCTGGCATCTGGTATGGTCGATATGCAAACGGAATATCATTAACTAGTTGTATTTTGAGTTCACTTGATTTTGCATATCCACGCTCATCTATATTTTAACCAAACAAGCTCCATATCCAATTAAGACTCCCCCTAATTAAGACAATTCTGTTTCATTTATATGTTCTATAGTAACATCCTACCTATGTAATGATTTTAGTTGACTTAATTCGATACAAATGACATGCTCAATGTCTTTAGCTTTTTCTTCAGTACAAGGCCAGCCCCGAGCCACTGGGTGTTTACTTCCTAAATGGATCTCTGTGCATGACAAATTTATTATGGGCATTAGAGCGTTGGTATTCTTACCTATATATAGAATCGTATGAGGTATACAATACTCTTGCCCTTCTGCAGAATGAATTTTCGCTTCAACATGAAGATCTCCCTTAACGTCACCAGTTACCTTAACTAGTACAGTCACCCAAAAACTATGAGGGATCGTTGTTGCCTGTGTTGGCCATAAAACGACTTCCCTTACATCTTCGCATACATCACTACCAGGCAGTTTCTTAAACAGCTGTAAGGTCGAATTATCTTAATAAATTGTTACATCAGGATGTTCTGAAGCTGGGTGACCATGTTCCCCAGTGTAAGCGGATTATTGTGAATGTTATCTTTATTAGTGTTTTCAGTCGGTATCCTGAACTCCCGGCCCTTACGCGAAAGGTTATCATATCAGTCTTGCTAAGAAACAGGTTTATCCTTAATATATCAAAAGTCAATACAAACAAGTCTAAATCACAAGTCAGAAAATTAAATTTTGTAGCGGTCTATCCCACTTCTGAGAAATGTGTAACACACGACCAATCAGAGATAGAGGGCCGTCAGGATATTATTTATTTTTCAAGTAAATAAACACATATTAGTCGACACACTCACCGCTTTAGCTGACAGAAGAGAACGACGTGCTTGTAGTTTCTAAACCTGTGCATTAAAAGATAAACCACTGTAAGTGTCCAGTTCAACCTTGTCTAACATAATTCCCCATTTAATCAAGACATGTTCAATATCCTAAAGATCCCTTAAATATAGTAGTAACAAAACTGTCTTTATATGTCTATAATTGCAACAACTCATTAACAAAGTATATCATGTCAGCATTATTACAAAAGTGCCCTGCTTTGCCCCCGCCTTCACCTTAGGCCTAAAGTAGCGCGGCCTGGGTACAGCAGATCGGCACGCTATCCAAACGTACCCGCAACTTTACATACCCAGAGGTTATGGCACCTTCAGACCAACTTACATTTTTGTGCCCCGCCCGGGTGTCCTCCACTTGACAAAGCAGACCCGATCACTATAACTACGTGAGACAGTATAATTAGTAACCACATAACTACAGCACACGTGGCTCTTAATATAATTTCTAAAAATCTAGCGATTGTCAGTAAATGTTTAATCCCCTTGTATAATATCCAGCCCAGGTATATTTTCCTAATAATTATTGCTATATGAAATATATTATTAGTTCACTATGTGAAAACTGGAACCTGTAATTTGCACTAATAAGTACACTTTGAGAAAACCCAAATCACCACAACACTTATTTCAGAGACCTTACGATCGTTTCGTTGACAAAGTCAACATATTCAGAGGAAGATAAATTCTGGAATCGTCTCTGAAATAAGTGTTGTGGTGATTTGGGTTTTCTCAAAGTGTACTTATTATATTATTAGTTATAATGAACCAAGACTCTTAGCGAGTAGGTTCTCACCTGAGCTACAAAATTTAGTTATCACATAAACTAATAAGGACTGTATAAATATCATTATTCTTTTACTATAAAATTACACTACGCACAAGCCCTTCATAACTGACCCTCTTTCAACTGAATGGGTGCAGCATCTCTAGTTTTAGATGCATTAAACGTTTCAGTTTCTTTATGTTATCTATGTATAAAGATTAGGTTGATGGAACCTTAAAACATTTGAGTTCCCCTTCCCTTGCAGTGTCGTTAAGGATCTTACAAAATATAAGACGGTACAGTTTCTACTAAAGATTATGTTTAAAACTTACGTTACACGTCAAAATAGATGTATGCCAAGTTTCATCAAAAAAGATGAATTATTAACCATTTCAGAGAGGTTTATTTGTGTGACCCTCCTCATATGGAAACACCCCTGTAACTTGTATTTATAACGCGCTTTTTTTAACGAGATCTTAAAAGATATAAAATGAAGAAGTCTCTAGATCCTGTGAAAATTGTTTCCTATGACATTCGATCACGGCCTACTAGAACTATGTTCATATGTCAAATTTAAAAAAAAACGTTTATGGAAAAAATAAGACCCCGCTGGATTCGCTATTCTTCAAAATTGTTAACTACCAAATTTCATAAAAAATAACTATTATGACAGAACTATGAAACTCAACAATAAAATCTCAAAAGTTGAAGAAAAAAGTTTATAAATACTGTGACATAAAAATAGTTTTAATAGGCCGTGATCGAATGGCCTAGGAAACAATTTTTACCGGAGCTTCCTTATTTTATATCTTTTGAGATCTCTTAAATAAATCGCATTATAAATACAAAAGTTACAGGGGTGTTTCCATATACAAGAGTCACACAAATAAACCTCTCTGAAATGGTTAATAATTTTTCTTTTTTTGATGAAATTTGGTATATATCTATTTTGAGCGATGCGGAATGAAGTGGGGTATTTATTTCTTTCCTAAAAATGGCCCTAAATGTTTTCCCCATTTTTTGTCATAGAAAAACTGCATTAGTAGGTCTTGGTAAAGTGGCATAGAGAACAATTTTCACAGCATTAATAGAGCTTTTCGTCTTATATCTTTTTATGTTTTGTTCATCAAGATCGAATAATAAATACAAAAGTTACAGGGGTGTTTCCAGTTAAAATGGGCCACACTATATATACCGTCTGTTCCGAAAAAGGGGCCTGCTCCCATATCTCTGGACCTTTTTGTAGCATCGAGTTAAAATTTACAGCGTTGAAATAATATTTTCTGCTCTATCCACTAAAGCTAATGGGAATACCAGTCTGCTTCCGGTTTAACCGGAAGCCATCCCAACTTGGTTATTTCAAATGGAACAGAATGTATATTGTTACATATTTAAATACAGCGTTTTATCCCAAATACACTCATACCAAGTTTTATGGGTTCATCTTAGACAACAACGGAAATATTTGAAAAAACCATACACCAAGGAAATAAAAGAAAAATAGTAATGTATGCAAAAGAATTTAAAACAACTTTATTAAACATTATTAACAAAGCAACATTAATAACACAGCTATAAATATTGTTCGAAATGCAAACCGTTTTTATTAATGCACGTTTGACACTTTCTTGGTACAACTCGAGATGCATTCAGAATTATTTGTGGACTAAGATTTTCGAAGGCGTTTCCTATTCTTGTTTTCAAGATGTACACATTTTCCGGAACTGTGGTAAAAAGTTTATTTCTTATATAAGCCAAAAAAAATATCCAAAGGCGTGTGGTCAGGTGACCTCGCAGGCCATCGAATTGGCCCTTTAGTACCCATCCAATTCCCTTGAAACTGCTCGTTTAGGTATTTAACCTTAATAGCAGCGTTATGCACAGGTGCACCGTCTTGTTGAAAAATAATGCTGCGTAACTGAGCCAGAGGGAATTCCTCAATATAATTTTTCATTGAGTTCAAAAGCAGGTTATTATATCTATCTGCGTTAAGTTGCAAGTCAATGAAAATAGGGCCGATAATGTTATTGCCAAGAATACCGCACCAAACATTCACTATAAAACGTATTTGTACATTTCTTTCAATTACGTTTCTAGGATTTTCAGAGGCCCAATGAAAGTGGTGATTTCGGTTGAATATTCCGTTGTTCAAAAAAGTACATTCATCGGTTCATAAGATTTTTGTATGAAACAAAGGATCCTGCTGTGGTCTTTGTAAGAAATAGTTGCAGAATTCCAGTCTTCTAGGACCAGCTTGCTCTTGCAACTGTTGTACTAGGGAATCTTTATAGGCTCACTTGTGATGTTTTTTCAGAATACGATGAACAGTGGTCGCTGCTATACCAGTATTAAATGAAACTTCTCCCACCGAAGTTTTAGGATTTTCTTCTAGACACAATAATACATTAAGTTCGCCTTAAAGTCTGCTCAAGTTTGCTAAATATTCTTCTGTTGGGAAGTCGCCTTGCACCAAACTGATCTCTATCCAAACGAAACGCTTCATATATATATTTCTTTCCGATCGTAAATACACATTATACATGTCAATTTACTCCTCCCAGGTAAACATATTTCATTTACATAAAAATACTATAGTTATAACTATCATAAAACAATCACATTAATCAATAATAACGTGCACAAAATTAAATATTGTAACTGTCAAATTTAAATCGTATAAATACGTTTGTTGTTTAATTTGCATAGGCGCCTATATCTAGAAATGTTTTTTCAAATATCTCCACTCTTGTCTAAGATAAACCCTTGAAACTTGGGATAAGTGTATTTGGTATGAAGCGCTGTATTTACATAAGTAACAATATACAGGGTGTTCTATTTAAAATAACCAAGTTTGGATGACTTCCGGTGAAACCGGAAGCTGAGTGGTGTTCCTATTAGCTTTATTGGATAGAGCAGAAATTTTTATTTTAACACTGTAAATTTAAACTCGATGCCATAAAAATGTCCAGAGATATGGGACCAGGCCCTTTTTCCAGAACAGACGGTATGTATGTAGGGGGCCTACTTTGCACTAATTTCAAGATATCTTTTTAAAATTCAAAAGTCGAGGTCCCCTCATTAACGAATTTTTCTACGAAAATTAGCTGAAAATTATAAACCGTTAAATCATAAACTTAACTAAACCTACTCCCAAAGCATCAAAGAAAGGGGCTATTTGAAATGAGTTTGCTGGAAATATTTTAGTAAAATGAAGGACAATGACGGTTGGTGCTGGAACTTAAGGGTTTGACGAACACTCTTCTTGCGCCATTTTCTTTACATAACCGGTATTTATTTTAGGTTCTTTGCCTAAATGTTGGCAATTTTGACGTTTCAAATCGCGAAATTGACGATTTTAGGAAAACCCTAATATTTTTTCTTTAAATGCCTATAACTTTTTTCTTTTGACTTACACACTTAAATTTTGGTAAGTGGTTCGTTTTTTATAATGCAAATTTGTGTACCAAATTTGGTTTCCTTTGCGTTTTTATTTCCGGAGATATAAAAATTTCTTGAAAGAAAAGACAACATTTTCCGAGAAAACCTAGGCCGATTTTGCTGGCTAACGTACTTATCCAAGCCACTTAGAAAAATAATTTGCTGCATTTGATCAAAATCGGCCCATGATTTTTTGAGTTATCGGTGTGTGATCCATACACACACACACACACATATATATATATATATATATATATATATATATATATATATATATATATATATATATATATATATATATATATATATATATATATATATATATATATATATATATAAATCGAAACTAACCCCGGATATGTGTTTTAGGGGGCCTAGCTCGTGCTAATTTAAAGTAATGTTTTCAAAATTCAAAAGTCGTGATCTCCTCATTTAGTGAACTTTTTAAAAAAATCACTAAAAAGCAAACCATATACTAAGATTTAGACGTCTAAGTTAGAAGGAATTAAAGAAAAAAAAAGGATGTTACCCGTGATCAGGGAAACGCACAGGACCAAAATATTTTGTGTGAATAACAAAGTCTATTGTATATTACAGAAAAAATTTAATGACGCAAAAAATGTCAAGAAATACGAAAAAATTACTTTAACAATTTTACATTTTTTATTCTTAAAACGTCTAAGTCGTGATTTGAAACCTCAAAATTGGCGATGTTTAGATAAAGAATCTGAAACGAATACGGGTTTTGTAGAAGAAATGTCAGAAGTAGTGTTTTTTAAAAAGCCTTAAGTTTCAGCTTCAACTGTCATTGTCTCTCATTTTACTAAATTATTTGCAGAAATTAATTTCAATGTTTGTAAGGCAAAAATGATATCGTTTATCGTTTTGGCGTTATTTCAATTGTTTTGCAAATTCTCACGTTTTTGTCACCTAACAAAAATTATGACACAGCGTTTTTACCAATAGATAGGGAAGTCATATAAAAATAACGTATTCAGAGAGGTTTTAGTTTAATTATTAGTCGAAAAAATCGAGATAACATTTACGGGGGGTTCTCAAGTTTTGGCTGAATTTGAAAAAAATTGCCCTAACTCAACTTTTTAGATGGAACAGTCTCTGTATTGTGTTTCAGAAATGAAAGGCATGCAGTCTGCCTTAACTCTTGTATAACACTGCCTATACCCAAATACTCCGATTCTGAAAATATTTACATTTATAATCGCATACCATGATTCATGTAGGGTCATTTCATAAATTTTTTAAAGTTTTTTTATTAAATTCCAATGAATATGTGATTATTTTACGAATTTTATTTGAAAAAAATTTTTTTTAGTTAATATTGAAATTAACTTTGGTACAAAAAAGGTGAGAAATAATCAATTTGATAGCATTTTAAATTTTCATAATATATAAGTATATAGTTGATAAATTGTTTTCACAAATATTGAATGAGTTTTGTTTCTGCAGAAACTTAAAAAAAACAATAAGTACACTTGGAGAACTCAAATCACCACAACATATTTAAAAAACCTGACGATCGTGTGACTAACTAAGTTAGCGTCATGAGAGGATGAATAATTCTAAATATCTTCTTACATCTAGAGCTCTACTTTTATTTTTGAGCAGGTCAGGTCAGGTCAGGTCAGGTCAGGTCAAATCAGGACAGGTCAGGTCAGGACAGGTCAGGTCAGGTCAGGTCAGTCCGTAACGATAGAGGGTGGTCCAACGACACAAAAATGAACATATTTCGTTTGGCGGAAATACCTCAATTATTTTATTATCTATCGAACGTGCGTCCGCCGATCTTTCTTGTGAAGTGATCTATCAACCGACTTACCATAGGCGGCGGTGCGAAGTTCATACACTTTTTATTATTACTATATTTAGCAAAATATGTACTTTCGAAAGCGCTTAGGTGTCCCGGTTGTCTAACATTTTTAATCAATTTTAGATTATCCTTATCTACGTGGTGATTATGGTCCCATTATGTATCTCATGTAGTACTATTAGCTATTATTATTATTTGGGTATCATTAGGTATCTTATGTATAGTATCTATTGTTGTTATTGTTACTTTTTCTGTAGTTAATTGTGTAATAGCTGTGTCTGCTGTGTGGTGTTATTTTGGGGTAGGTTGAGTGAAAGAACAGAGGGAGGTGCCAGTTTATGACACCTTTCCTTTGAACTCCGGCCTTTCACATACCGATGTCAGTTTGATGTTTGTTTTGTAGCTTGCTTTATACTTGTAAGGTTGGTGTGTGAATAAAGGCGATTATTATTATTATTATTATTATTATTATTATTATTATTATTATTATTATTATTATTATTATTATTATTATTATTATTATTATTATTATTATTATTGCCTCAGGGTGCCTCAGTGCCTCAGAGTCGTGTCATCAATACAGCTCTGTCTGACCACATGGGACAAATGCTGGAAATAGGTAAGGACACTAGCAATAGCGAAAACGAAACAGTTAAGATAAAAAGGCAATATTCCGAGAAAGGAATCGAGAGATATGTAGAATACTTGTCAAACAATACTTGGGATGAAGTCTATAGAGGAGAAGATGCAAATAGGGCATATGACCATTTCTCTGAAATCATCTCTTCCTGTCTGAACACAGTCTTTCCGAAGAAAAAAGTACGGACCAGACAGAAAACATGTTGCTCATGGATTACGCCGGAAATACGTGCATCGTGTAAGACAAAAAGAACTTTATATACATTGATGATTAGGGGCAATGTCAGTAGAGAAAGCTACAATCAGTATTGTAGCTCTTTGAAAAGAGAAGTAGTTAAGGCCAAGAGACTGTCCCATGAAAAACGGATTGAGAGCTCTGAGAATAAAATGGAAACAATGTGGCAACTTATTAATCACAGTACAGGGCGAAAACCTCCTCAAAATAGAACATTACTACAATGTATACATCATGGCGAAGGAGAGACGCAATGCTTAAATCAAGTCAATAGACTTTACATTGGAACAGGCTCAAGTTGTCCCAGGACAAGCTCTGGACAAAATGTTGCAGTGAACCAAAAAAATCTATTTTTTTACCCCACAGATTCCTCAGAAGTCTATAATACCATTATGAGTTTAAAAAACACAAGGTCGGTAGGTCATGACGAAATACCGGTAACTCTCTTGAAAAGAGCTGCATATATAATAGCGGAACCTCTTGCGCATATTATAAACTTAAGCATGTCGACAGGAGTATTTCCTGACCAACTGAAGTTAGCTGAAGTAGTGGCTTTATATAAAAAAGGAGATAGCTCAGACCCTCTTAATTACAGACAGATAGCTTTGCTTTCAAACATATCAAAAATATTTGAGAAGATCATAAACAAGAGACTCATGGCATTTTTTGAGACGAATAAACTGTTAACTGACTCACAGAATGCATACCGGAAAGGAAGGACAATCTCCCGAGCAGTGTATCAACTAATCTGTGAAATCTTTGAAGCTTTTAATGAGAGACATGAAGTTGTGGGAGCTTTCTTGGATCTTAGTGAGGCTTTTGATTCAGTTGATCACGACATGTTGCTTGAGAAGCTTCAAAAATATGGGGTGAGAGGTGTGACCTTATCATTGATAGCTTCCTACCTAAAAGGAAGAAGGCAGCGTGTCTCATGCCCTAGCAGCCTGAGTGGAAAGTTTGTCAGGTCAGATTATAAAACAGTAATAAGAGGAGTTCCACAAGGCTCCATATTAGGGCCCACACTTTTTATAATTTATACGAACGACCTGCCACAGTCATTAGTAAGCAGGGTAGGATTATATGCTGATGATACATGTGTAATATTTCGGGACGTAAAGCAACACAGGCTACTTGATATGATATATGGTGAGTTTTGTGAATTAGAGTCCTGGTTCTCAAACAACAATCTGAAATTAAGCATGGATAAAACCAACATGATAAGATTTAGTTCGGTGGCCATGTTTACTGATACACTGGAAATAAGGCTCAACAATACTGCAGTAAGTACCAAGTACAACTTAAAATTTTTGGGTTTGCATTTGGATGCGAGACTAGATTGGAAAGAGCATGCTTCTCAAGTAGTAAAAAAAATTTCTAAACTAACTTACATTCTGGGATTTGTAGCTTACTTGGTGACCAGGGAAGCAGCTCTAACAGCTTACTATGGGCTAGTGGAGTCTTGCATCCGATATGGTATAATTATATGGGGTGGTTCTGTGGAGGTAGGCAGTGTCTTCCGAGCACAAAAAAAATGTATCAGGAGAATTTTTGGTTTGAAACCAACCGAAAGCTGCAGAGGCTATTTTATGTCGAGAAATATTCTCACCTACTACTCGCTGTATATCATTGAATGTGTCAAGTTTATGAAGGAAAATGGTGATCTGTTTGTTCATTATGAACAGCAGCATACTTACCCCTTGCGCAACAGAGATGACCTGATACAACCCCACACACGCCTGACTAGGTTGCAGAGAAATGCAAGGTACAATATTATAAAAATATTTAATCAGCTGCCCGTTGAGGTAAGACAGTTGCCCATGCCAAAGCTGAAAGCAAAGTTGCACAAATACTTGTTGCAAAAAGCCATCTACGATATGGATGAGTATTTCAATGCTACCGATCTGCAGCATATTTTGGTTTAGGCTCCCTCAAAACAAGGCCTTCTTATAATACAGTTTGTGTTTGGCGAGGTTTTTGTCTTTTTAGTTATTATAATTTCTTTATTATACATGTAATTTTAATATGTTTAATGTTTGTATTTTATATTTTACACTTTTTGTATACTTAATTATTATGTTTTTATTTATACATAGTTATTATTTTTATATACCTATTTATATTTTATTTATACATAGTTTTTTTTTCTATACATACAATTTAAATGTGTTTTAAAGTTTTGTATTTGATATTTTACACTTTTTGTATGATTGTGTATATATTAGTGAAAACTGGCTCTACGCCCAAGTGGGCATTTGTATCATATTTGAGTCAATAAAGATTATTATTATTATTATTATTATTATTACTATTACTATTATATATGCCAGGCAACGGGTGTTCTATGTATAGTACCATATCTTAATTGTGCAAAATGTTCATTTAACCTAATTTCAATAGCTCTTTTTGTTTGACCGACATATTTAAGATCACAATCTTTACAACTTATTTCATAAATTCCCAACATTCTAGCGGTACTAGCCTTGTCTTTTGGGTTATTTAGCAAGTTTTTTAAAGTATTATTTGTCGAAAATGTTAGTTGCAAATTGGCTTTTCTAAAAATGCTATCTAGACCCCTCGTGATTCGCGGTTCAAATGGTAAGCACACAAAGTTTTTCGGCTTTCTATGTTCTAAAAGTCGTTGATTCCGCTAACATTTTCTTTGTTTTCTGTTTGTTAATTAATTTCCCCACTAGGCAACCAGCGTATCTGTTATATTCCGCCACGTTCTCAATATATCTTAATTGTTTGGTATATCTATTTTTATTTAAAGGAAAATTAATTAACTTGTTTACTAAAAAATTCAGGCTGGCCATTTTTTTTGTGCGTGCGTATGATGTGATTCGGAATGTAACTTAGAGTGGTGGTTTCCTTTCTATGGACATGGAATTCTACAGTGTTTTTATTTTTGATAACTAGTATATCTAGAAAGGGTAATTTATTATTAGTTTCTAATTCATGGGTAAATTTTATAGAATCAAATTTATTGTCCAATTTGGCAATAAAATCGTCTATTTTGCAAATGCTTGTGTTAAACTTTGCTGTAGATGTAACATATTTAGAATTATTCATCCTCTGATGACGCTAACTTGGTTCGTGAAACGATCGTTAGGTTTTTTTTAATGTGTCGTGGTGATTTGTGTTTTATAAGTGTACTTATCACTGCTCATCACAGGCTCCAATCTACACTTGTTAAAAAACAATGTTTCTACATTTCCTTTTTTTCAATATGTTACAGATTAGGTATATAATTTGAATTTGATGTATTTTTCGGCAAATTTTCGTCTTCCGTAGAAATCATTTTCTGTAATATTTTAATGAAATTTTCGTAATCAATAATGAATGTTTAATAAGTTGTTGTAAAATAGTTTTTCCCGAAAAAAAAATTTAGTACATTTAAAAAAATATATAATTTTAGTAACATTACTTAAGCCAATTTTGCAACAATTGCAAATTTTTCCGAGAAAACTCGTGCAAAACTTTTTTTGGAATATTTCTCAAAAAGCTTTTTGTGAATAATTATATCTTGTCAGGTGTGTAAATAGTTTCGCGGCCAGGAAAATCTAACCAGTTGTTTCTGGAACATTTTAAGTTCATTTTCGGAAATGTTTTTCCTTTTCAAACAACAAAGTTATTTTGATAAAATATGGGACGTGGTTTCTACTATTATAGATCCACTGTTAACCAAATTTACTTGCTATTAAACATATTTTTATGAAAATTAGCTACCATAAAGAACTTGCTGCGTTCAATACACACACACACACACACACACACACACACATATATATATATATATATATATATATATATATATATATATATATATATATATATATATATATATATATATATATATATATATATATATAGTTAGAAATTAAGAAAAAACAATGGATCTGACAACGCTGTATCGAGGCCGCCTACGGTCGTTCGTTAGGAAGACACCATTCTTTCTTCAACGTTCGCTCGTGTTATGTGTAATTCGGCTGCCTAATTTAACTTTACGTTTTGTGTCTGTATTATAATCTTTTGTGTAAATACAATCTATGAACATTGTTTGTCTACTTTCCGTAAACCTTTACCTAACGATTTTTAGTAAATTCTTAAATCAGAAGTGGGATAAGTGCCCATTGTCCACTGAGTAAGTAAAAGAAAAAAAATGTGTAACAATATCTGATGTTTACTAAGTTGTATCATGTTTATTTGTTTGTTTTGTTTAGAAGCCGGTTGGCTAATTGTTATTTTCCACGGACTAATAATAATTATTTTAATAAGGTAGGTACCTACTCTTTGTCTTATTGAAATTGTACCGGCGTTTGTGTATATTTTGTTGAGACGGCGCTTGTCACCGTGATGGCACACGTGCGGTATTTTCGAGATGTGTCATTATTACTGTACCGTTATCTTATAACGTTGTTTTAGAGCGTTACTTAACTTGTAACGGAACGGTAGGTATGTGGCGTTGTGACCTCTCTACTTATCTACGATGTGCCATGTTTGACTATTTGTGAACCACTTCGTGTATGACTCAGCGCTGCAACGTGCCTCTAGTGAAAAGTGAGGAGAGTTGTTCTAGATTATCTGTTTACCACGTCATCATGTTAGTCATTTTAGGAAGACTAATTCCCGCTGTCCCACCGACGCGACGTCACGTCTGAAATATTTCGAGTTTATATAATCCAATTTTTTTTATTTTTTTTTTATTTGTTACTACATTATCTTTGCGCTTTAAAGAATCGAGATGCTTAAAGTTCTTTTTCTTATTTTAAAGTATCATTAATTGGCCTTTACTTTTGTTTCAATTTTTGGTAACTCTCTGTTTTGTCTTTGGTTTCTTTTAACATGCTGAATAGAATAACAGTATATAGGTACTGTCGCTCATATGACAACAGACAGTACACCTGCTTTTGTGTAGAGTTAGCAATGATTAATAATGCTGTTAATATTATTGTTTACTATTATTACCGAGGCATTATTTGTTTCTTCACGTAAGCATTTTATTCGCGCCTTGTGTTTTTTTTATTAAAGCGGCGAGTGCAATTGAACTAAGCGAAATCTATATTTTTAGCCTTAAGATGGAGGGATTAATATCAGAATTGGTGAAGGCCATAAAATCTTCACGTACCGCACCTGAACAAATTGATTTGCCTTTCTTTCGCCCAGATTTGACAGATGCAAAGAAGTGGTTATCCGAAGTCACGAGTATTAAAAATGAATTCGAGTGGTCCGACCAACAGGTTTTAACCCGAATAGGTCGTTTTTTGTCGGGAATATCTAAAACTTGGTTTGATACGTGGACACCAGAAGTAAAAACATGGCAAATATTTCAACGAGATTTTTCGGAAGCCTTTCCCCCAAAGAAAAACCTTGGCCGTTTGCTTTCGGAAGCTGCTAACTTTAACAGCAATTCATGCAATACGTATGATGCTTACGTATTCGAAAAAGCGAGCCTACTTCGAAATCTTCGCGTTCAATGGGAAGAAGCAGATCTCGTAGAATTAGTGGTTCATGGAATCAAGGAGCGAGATATTTGCACAATAGCTGGTAATCAAAATTTCAAAAAATTATCTGAGCTCATTTCATTCCTGGGAACTGTTCCTAAGCGAAATGCTGACCAACATGTCGAGAGAAAACCTACCGAATTAGGGGAGCCTCCTCGCAAACGTTTTTGAGATGATTCGTTTGTTACGGTTAGGCGCCGACGAACAACATGTTTCAAATGTGGTAAGGAAGGACATATACAGAGAGACTGCAGGGAAAATGTGAACAATGAAACACGTTTAAACAATAAACCCAGTGCTCCAACCGCTTTTAATAACCAGGTGTGTTCTTTTTGTGCAAAAACTGGACATGATGCTGATCGATGTTTCCTTCGTCAAAATATTGAAAAGCGCAAAAATGTCAAGTTTTGTGGTAGTGGAAAATTTAGTAATCCAGCCAAAGTAAAAGTCGATGGTGTAAGTTTAACAGGCATAATTGATACAGGCGCAGATATATCATTAATCGCTCAAAGATATGCCATACCGTTTCAACATAAAATTAAATTATGCTATACAACCATCACTGGTATACTTCCAGGGAAATTCGTATCTACTCGGGAGCTTGAAGCTGTCTTTGAGATGTCCGACGTCACCACGAATTTGAAATTTGCCTTTGTGCCAGATAATTTCCTTGAATATGACGTTCTTGTTGGATGCAGCCTGTACGAGGAACCGGACATTGTTTGTATTACTGATCATACAGGGAGTAGAATTGTTCGTAATAAAATTGCCCAAATTTTATGCACTATGTCTGGTAACCTTGATACAAATATCGACGTTCCACAAATACGTAAACAGGATCTCATAGACTTGTTGACTCGCTTCAAAGGTATGTTAGCAACTGGAAATGCAATACCATGTGTGAACAATGCTGTCATGCATATAAAATTACGTGATGAGTATATCGTCAGCCGGAATCCTTATCGGTTGTCTGCTGAAGAGAGAAAAATCGTTAGAGGCATTATAGATGATCTTCTGACGAATAACATAATCAAAGAAAGTGACTCGCCGTACGCTAGCCCAATTATACTTGTTAGAAAAAAGGAAGGATTTTACAGGATGTGCGTAGATTTCAGGGAACTGAACTCCCATACCGTCAAGGACAGGTACCCCCTTCCGCTAATAGACGACGTACTAATCCCATCAGAAACTTATGAAGAAAATTTACATTCATTGGACGTCGTCCTGAAGGCACTACAAGCAGCAGGCTTCTCATTGAATCTGAATAAATGTCATTTTTTTCAAGAAAAGCTTGAATATTTGGGGAGAGAAATATCGGGAGAAGGTATTCGCCCCGGAATGCGGAGAATAGAGGCGCTTCACAAATCACCGGTACCAACGTCAGTTAAGCAGGTTCGACAACTTATGGGTTTAGCCGGATACTTTCGAAAATTCATTCCTGAGTTTGCCTCTCGTACTGCCTGTATCACTAAACTCACTAAAGGTAATGAACCCTTTGTCTGGATGGAAGAACAAGAACTTGCTAGAAAATACATCATTGATCACTTGACATCTAGACCCTTGCTCTGTGTATTTGACCCTGAACTGTCTACAGAATTACACACCGATGCTAGTAGTATTGGCTATGGTGGTGTTCTAATGCAGAAATCTGATGGAAATAACAGGGTTATAGGTTATTTCAGTAAAAGAACGACAAAATTTGAAGAAAAATATCACTCGTACGAGTTAGAAACCCTTTCAGTGGTGAACTCTTTAAAACACTTTAGAGTATACTTACTGGGAATTCAATTTACACTTGTAACTGACTGCAATGCTAATAAGTCAACTGCAACAAAAAAAGATATTCTGCCTAGAGTAGCCCGGTGGTGGATATATATGCAAGACTTTAATTTTGACATTGTGTATCGCAAAGGAAGTTCCTTGCCTCACGTCGACTATTTAAGCAGGAATCCCGCTGCTATACGACATATCAGAACACATGAAAGTTGGCTTTATATCGAACAAAGAGGGAATGCTGAGGTTAGACAAATTAATAAATGACTGGAAGGAAGGGCGTCTTGATAAATCTCAATATACAGTGAAAAATGATATTTTATATCACATAGTGAAAACTGAAAATGAGACAAGCGCAAAAGCGTTTGTGCCTCGCCAAAGCCGACTAGGCTTATTAAGAATATTTCACGATGAGCAGTGCCATGTAGGAACAGACAAGACACTTGAATCCATTAAAAAACACTTTTGGTTTCCACGATTACGCCAGTTTGTCAAGAATTACATAAGGCATTGTCTCGTTTGCGCTGTGAAGAAAACCCGTTCAGGACCATTGCAGGGATTCATAACCAATGTGGAAAAACCAACAGAACCCATGAAGGTTTTACATGCGGATTGTCTGGGGCCATTAGAGACAACAAGTGATGGACATAAACACGTACTTGTACTAATTGACGCCTTCACAAAGTATTGTGTCCTTCAACCTTTAAGAACAGTGAAAGCTGATGAAACTAGGGTGGCCATTCAATTATTCGTATCACTTTTTGGAACTCCTGGGAAGATAATAATGGATGCGGAATTTTTTTTTAAGAATTTTAGTTTACCTGAGTACTTGGATTCTTTGGGTATTGAATACCACTACACAACTCCAGACATACACCGGTCGAACGGTCAAGTAGAGCGATATATGAGAACTATTATGAATCTCATTCGAGTAGAAACAAAAATACGGGCAGAATGGTCGAGCAGTTTGTGGAAAATTCAACTCGTATTGAATACAACCATTCAAAAAACAACTGGTGTCACTCCGCTAAGAGCTTTGATTGGTATAGACGGCGCGACACCACTCATTCAATCTTTACTTCGAAATGTCACAAATGACTTGCAACCTATACGTAATATGCAATTAGACCGTAACAGAGTCAGAGATAATCTTGAGGCTTCTGTTCACACCCGTCTTAGAGCCAATCAAGGGCGCCTCAACACTGTTAACTACAAGGTGGGCGATTTTGTTCTCATGCACCGGGATGAATGTATGCATCAGGGCAAATTAAAATACGAGTTTCAAGGGCCATACGAAATTATGAGCACAACCCCAGAGGGTCGCTTTGAAATCAGAAGAGTAGGAAAGTCATTGATAACTAAAGCAGCCAAGGAGCAGCTGAGGATGTGGCCGAATGATTGGTCACTTTCAATGGACATGACGGAACTTCTTGATTTAATGGAAAGTGAATTGAGGTAGGTCTTATGGCAAATAGCCGTGTTAGAATATTTTTATTTTTATAATATTTTTATTTAGAATATACTTACTCGTATTTATGTTTGGTTAATGTTTAAAGCTTGTTACGCTTTGCATTAAATTTGATTGGATGTTTTAAAGCTTGTTACGCTTTGCATCATGTTTGCTTAATGTTTAAAGCTTGTTACGCTTTGCATTAAATTTAATTGGATGTTAGAATATTTTTATTTTTAGAATATTTTTATTTAGAATATACTTACTCGTATTTATGTTTGGTTAATGTTTAAAGCTTGTTACGCTTTGCATTAAATTTGATTGGATGTTTTAAAGCTTGTTACGCTTTGCATCATGTTTGCTTAATGTTTAAAGCTTGTTACGCTTTGCATTAGATTTGATTGGATGTTTTAAAGCTTGTTACGCTTTGCATCATGTTTGCTTAATGTTTAAAGCTTGTTACGCTTTGCATTAAATTTAATTGGATGTTAGAATATTTTTATTTTTAGAATATTTGTATTTAGAATATACTTACTCGTATTTATGTTTGGTTAATGTTTAAAGCTTGTTACGCTTTGCATTAAATTTGATTGGATGTTTTAAAGCTTGTTACGCTTTGCATCATGTTTGCTTAATGTTTAAAGCTTGTTACGCTTTGCATTAGATTTGATTGGATGTTTTAAAGCTTGTTACGCTTTGCATCATGTTTGCTTAATGTTTAAAGCTTGTTACGCTTTGCATTAGATTTGATTGGATGTTTTAAAGCTTGTTACGCTTTGCATCATGTTTGATTAATGTTTAAAGCTTGTTACGCTTTGCATTAGATTTGATTGGATGTTTTAAAGCTTGTTACGCTTTGCATCATGTTTGCTTAATGTTTAAAGCTTGTTACGCTTTGCATTAGATTTGATTGGATGTTTTAAAGCTTGTTACGCTTTGCATCATGTTTGCTTAATGTTTAAAGCTTGTTACGCTTTGCATTAAATTTAATTGGATGTTAGAATATTTTTATTTTTAGAATATTTGTATTTAGAATATACTTACTCGTATTTATGTTTGGTTAATGTTTAAAGCTTGTTACGCTTTGCATTAAATTTGATTGGATGTTTTAAAGCTTGTTACGCTTTGCATCATGTTTGCTTAATGTTTAAAGCTTGTTACGCTTTGCATTAGATTTGATTGGATGTTTTAAAGCTTGTTACGCTTTGCATCATGTTTGCTTAATGTTTAAAGCTTGTTACGCTTTGCATTAGATTTGATTGGATGTTTTAAAGCTTGTTACGCTTTGCATTAAATTTAATTGGATGTTTAAAGCTTGTTACGCTTTGCATCAAGCTTTGTTAATGTTTAAAGCTTGTTACGCTTTGCATTGAGTTTGATTGGATGTTTAAAGCTTGTTACGCTTTGCATTATGTTTGTTTAATGTTTAAAGCTGGTTACGCTTTGCATTAAGTTTGATTGAATGTTTAAAGCCTGTTTAGTTGTGCTTTCTGCTTGGTTAATGTTTGAATTCTTTGCATTAAATTTGGTTGAAAGTGTGAAGTTTATTATGTTTCGCTTTACATGGTGTTTTAGCAAATGTTTAGGCTCTCCATAGCCTTTAATTTAATTTTAAGAAATGATGTCCCCTAGTGTGCTTAATTACTGATACAGTGATGTTATTTTTAGGATTTCTTTCGATTTGAGTTTGTATTAAGAATTGATTTGATTGTATTTAGTAAAGTAAACTCAATGCCTTGTACAACTAAGAAAGCACTACTGTAGCAATTTGTATGCAATGATTCTTTTGTTCATTACATTTCAAAGTGACATATAAAGCTGTGATAATCTTACTTTCAGCGAGGGAGAGGAACAAGGCGATCAACTTAACCCGGAGGTGGTTGATGACATTTAGATAAAACATCGAGAGCGATGTTTTGGTTAGGATTGGCCGTGTTAGAAATTAAGAAAAAACAATGGATCTGACAACGCTGTATCGAGGCCGCCTACGGTCGTTCGTTAGGAAGACACCATTCTTTCTTCAACGTTCGCTCGTGTTATGTGTAATTCGGCTGCCTAATTTAACTTTACGTTTTGTGTCTGTATTATAATCTTTTGTGTAAATACAATCTATGAACATTGTTTGTCTACTTTCCGTAAACCTTTACCTAACGATTTTTAGTAAATTCTTAATATATATATATATATATATATATATATATATATATATATATATATATATATATATATATATATATATATATATATATATATATATATATATATATATATATATATATATATATATATATATATATATATATATATATATATATATATATATATATATATATATATATATATATATATATATATATGACCTCACAATTAATGAACAATTACATAATATTGAACAAACCAACAAATCTAAACTATTTATAATATCAACTGTAAATGATTATCAAATAATTTAAGCTGCACTGACAGTTATAGTTTAACAACACTTGGTGGCTATGACAACGATGTTCGGATGCTTATGTCTTGTAAGTAGCTTGATGTTTTAATCTTTGTTGATGTTCCGTGTTGGATGAAATATTCAAGTTTACCCGTTGCTTTCAGGGAATCGGCGTGATAGTAACAATGGTAATGACAATAATGACACTGTAATTCGTTGCACAGGGGGACATAGAATAGGCGGAATGGATGGTCAGGTATTTAATCTGTAATTCACAACTGACTTACACTATATATTGTGAGAAACTAGGTTAGGTTTGTATGTGAGTGGGCCATATCGGCCCTCCACCGCGACCTTAAGGTCTATTGTGGCTACTAACACATATCGCTCATTTCGGACATTCTCGTAACTAAAAATTACCATAAAGAAAACTGAATAAATGTCTTAATTTGCTAAAAAATGAAGCTGAAATCAAGAATTTACTGTTAATTACACCTACATAGTATCCATATCTTTGCTCAGTTTTCTCACAGCTTTCCGAATCTTGCATTTCAGATTTAAAAATGCATACATGCTGTTAACAATAGGACAGGTCATTTTTGTTCAGTCCTGTTCTGAATTTTGGAATATCAAGGAATATGTTCTCAATAAGTACGAAGGCACCAATATAATTACAATTTCTGAAGGTAACATACAAGGTGGTTCAAATGTTATGTCAAAACAAGTTTCCGTTCCAGGTGTTCCATTAAGACGGGCAACTGGCCATATCTCAAAAACTAATAATCTTACAACTCTGAGAAAAACTGCATTAGGAGAAAAGTGACCAAGAGAAATCGCCGGAAATTATTTGAAAGTTTATGGGATCACCACAAGAGCGACTTCAAAACGGAAAAACATTTTCCCAAAAAAGTACCAAGTAATGCATCTCCACAAATATCACTGTTTTAATTTTCACTGCTTGCTGAACAAAAAAGGATCCGGTGTCATCTTTGTCATTTGTCAAATGAAGTGGTGAGGGGAGGTAGAATTTTCTTTTGAAAAAAAAAGCTCATAACTACGGTTTGGTTTGACCGAATTTGCTGAACTTCGTCTCGTTCGGCATTGCCTTTCATGATTTATTTTCATTGATGTAAATTGTAGGTATACATTTCTTTCAATCGCAGCTAGAGGGCGGTATGCTAAAAACTGTATGTTTTACGGTATTTCTCAAAAAAATTAAATACAACAATATATACGCTTTTACATAGTTGGGGGAAGCAAAGAAGGCTCAACAATGAAGCGAAAACCGCAGTCCAATATCTTTCTTTATGTCAGAAATGTTAACGAAAATGTGATTAAAACATAGAGACGTAACGCAATAAACGATGCGTCATTTTCTACTAGGCCTATTGTGTTACTCTAACTGAGATTTATAAATGTCGGCAAATTTTAACGCGCAATTTCATGATTTTCTCCTATTTTAACTAATAATTCAAATATATTAGAAGAATTCATTATTAACTCTTTTATTAAAATCCATTAAATCTATATATTTAAAAGTCAAGTAAGTTTTGGAAACATACCAGCAAAAATACCTAATAACAAATAATATTGCAGACGATCTGATGATCAAACGCCCCAAATGTTCAAAATGACGCCCATCATTTTGAACCCACAGTTACTTTTTCTGGTTCACAAGGCAGCCGTTTCCACTTCTACTTTAGTTATGCTTGGAATAGCGTCCGTAATTCGCTGAATAATATTCTCTCTTGCCGTAGGTCCCGTGGTAAAAACGAGGTCTTTCAAATCTGCCGCAGTGGTATAAATCAAGACAGGTTAAATCGGGTGACCTGCAACAAACATGCATAAAACATATTGTTCCTAAACTTATGGATATAAACAGTAGATACCTCGCGGGTCATGGAAATAGGCTACCTCTTCCAATCTACCTATCAGGAAATGCCTGATCAATGAGTTTAGGCACAATTATAGTGTAATGGGCCGGACATCCATCATGTTGGGAAAATTATTCTGGATTCCAACGCCACATTTTGCAAAAAGACTAGTAAATAATTGTCCAAAAAATTTAAGCCCATTTTAGAGGTTCATCAAATATAATTGAACATAGGATTTCAGTGCCTAGAATGCTACACCAAACATTCAGGCTCCCCTTCCTTGATACTGCACCTCCTGCATTCAATTGGGATTACTTGCTGACCAATAATGCATATGTTGCGTATTGACTCCTCTGTTACTATGGAGTGTTGCTTCGTAGGTTCACAAAATTCGGGAGAGCAGGTTTCTGTCTTCTGCTATCATCTTAAATAACCAACGGCAGTAGTGAAACCTTCTGTCATAGTCGTCGATGGTCAAAGTTTGGTGTAGCACAATATGATATGAATATAACCTAAGACAAAAATTTCAAAAATAAAAAAAATCACTGTGCTTTTATGACCACGCGATAGAAGTAAAAACATATACGATTTTCTAATTCTAAAATATATACTTAAATAATAATAATTTGATGTTATATGTTGTTTCTCCGAATCAGGAATAATGGGAGATTTAAATTTTAAAATACCTTTTTACATTTTAATATTCAGAAAGTAAAATAAGTTACAATCTATATAAATATATTTGTGAATTACTCATAATACGATGAAGTTTCGCTCCAACTAGACTTCTTCACTGCCCACAACAAGTTGTTTTAATTTTAAAAGGTTTCAAATGGATATAAATCCTGACCATAGAGGGTAACAGTAATATTCACTCAACCAGACCTTAGCTTATAGTTTATCTCACAAATTTATTAATTGACAAAGGTAATATATAAAGTGTCTCAGGTCAGTTGATAAAGATATGTAATGAATACTTACTGTACGTTTGGTTCATATTATCCAAGGTCTCGTATTTATAAGTCCCCCGGCTTAAGACGCTGGAACTGCATACATTGGATATTTCGAAATCTGGATAAAAGTCCAGTAATAAAGTTCATATTGTTAGGAGAACTTGAGTGGGGAACTAGTTATTCAATAAAAATGCAGGAGTAAAACGCAAATGTTAGCTTTTCTTAACATAACAAATATAGTGGAAAACATGATGTTACATTTCTTTGCAGAAATAAGGCGAAAATAGCGAAAGTAAAATGTCATCAACAAATTCAAATAATATGATTAAATTTAATGAAGATCTTAAGTTGTATTATCACAGTATTTTAATTATTTTCTGGTCAGATGTGTTTAGAGAAAATTATTGAAATCTGCTTGCTTGCTTAAGTATTAATTCTTATTTCAGCTGAAGGTTCATGTCTATTATTTACTTATTTCTGATAATACGTAAAAAATAAAAAATAAAAATCCTAATGAAAGTTCAATAGCAGCAGCAGCAACACCTTGATCATCATTATTGTTAAAAAATAACACAAGGTGGATAATAAGATTTTCAATTAATTAATAAAGAAACTACTGTAATTTACAAATTTAAAATTTGCATACGGAAGTTGCTTTTATTATTCAAACTCACTGCTTAAAGTGTGTAAACACTGAATGATTTAATTTAATTTGAATTTCGTCAACAGTCTTCAGATAAAAAGACAATTTATTTCGACTCAAATTTTTATGATACACTCAACAGGCTAAAAGAAACTTCACTTGTGCGACGAAAGGAATCTCCAGCTGGTCAAAGAGGTGAGGTCGGGCCTTTGATTCGGCCCTGCGGTGAACGAGGCCTCTGCGACAGCAATTAAAAGAACTGTGGGTTGATTGGAAACTGCTTAAGCCGCTCTAGGAATGCGACGGGATTGCTAGCAATAGGTGTCTGGTCACGAAGATCAGTATCAGCTCACCGAGGGCATATAGGACGTACGCTCACGCTGCTAGCAACAGCTTAAGTCCCTCAGAGCAGTATTGGCTCTCAAGAAACAATGAAAGCAGTGGAAAAGTAGACATGAGAAAACGACGGGAAGAATAAAGGAAAGACCAAAAAGGGAAAACCCCTGCAATTGCAATTAAAAAATGCTTAGAAAAACTCGCGCTGTATATTAAAGAAAGCTTGCAGACTTACCGCTTTCCTAAAGAAAGAAGCGTGGTCAAAACTATTAATTTACACAGACCACTAGTATTATACCACCCATGAATAGGTACACTAGGTAACTTCGGAAGCCCTATCGTTAGATCGCCTGTCGAGTCAATTTTCCTCTATTTACGTTCGGCTGACTGCTTCTAATAAAGCACATACCCCTCAAATGGAAGATTCTGTACTTGCAGGAATAAGTCGTCTCCCATTGGTCAAGACGAAAAGTTTCGGTTACATTTGTACGAGAGGGGATAAGCGAATGCGTAGAAGAAGCTACAGACTTGAATATCAATCGGTTAAAGTGCCCTTGAGGCGCTAAACAAATCGAAGTTATTTGTTCTTGCCCTAACGTTGATAGTCAATTGTTTACATTAAGAGAGCTGAAACGGAATCGTCCAAGATTGAGAATACAACAGTGTTTACTGCGCTCCATGCTCTTGTTATTCTAGAAACTTCTCGTTTTTTATATGATGTATTTACCAGGAAATTTAAATAACGATACTTTTAGACCTTCAAGGAAGACTTTATTATTTGCGTTCTTTAACACGACAAATATTTTACCATATATTTAGATATTCAGCGACGCTAATATGGAATTACGGAGGTGAATAAAATCAATTCTTCATAAAACAACTCAATCCAATGTTTAATGATGGCTTATTATTTAATTAAGCACGTTGTGCTACTGAGCTTTCTCAGATGTTATTTTTAAATCAGTAAGAGCGTTACGGAAGCGGAAAAAGTGACCGTAACAAAGTGTGCATTAATATATAATATAATAATAATTCTGATAGGTACCTAATCTTAAACCACAGAACAGAGATATGTCAATTTGGCATATACCTAAGAATAGAATATAAGCATGGTGCGCCGCAAGGAGTTTTCACTTCACAAATATGCATCAATTTCGTATGTTACTAAAGATAATTATTTACCTGTGTTCTTTCAATATTCGATGCACAGTAGTTTGAGGAATACCTAGGTATCCAGATATTATCCGAACACTCAGGTTGGGATTGAACTCTACGTACGCTAAAGTGTTTATAACATTTTCCTCCATTCTTCGGGTGCGCCGTTTGCGGTATACGGGGCGGAGGAAACTTCCTGCGACACAAAAGTGATTAGCTAAACATGTAAACATTATGGCATCGTACCAGCGTCTTTGAGGATTTTGAAATGCATATATTCTTGCAGCTATAGTCGCATTTTCTGACACTCAAAATAAATAGTAATAATATCAACCACTTCCTGAGGCGACAAAGACATAAAAAAATACCGTAACGCTGCGAATACGGCAAAATAATATTTTGACACGAAAATTGTTTAATTTTTGACATGATCACCTTTTTGTTTCCAAAGCTTGCTTGACTTTTAAATATATCGACTTAATGGATTGTAATAAAAGTGTCAATAATGAATTCTTCTACAATCTTTGAATTATTGTTTAAAATAGGAGAAAATCATGTATGGGCATTTGCAGACATTTATAAATCTGAGTTAGAGCTTACAGAATCGGCCTAGTAGAAAATGACGCGTCGTTTAATGCGTTACACCTCTATGTTTTAAGCACATTTTTGATAACATTTCCGATAAAAAGAAAGATATCGAACTGCAGTTTTTGCCGCATTGTTGAACCTTCTTTGCTTTCTCCAACTAAGTAAAAAAAATATATAACATTGTATTTAAAATTTTTGAAAAATACCCTAAAACATGCCAGTTTTTAACATAGTGTCCTCTAAGTGAGATTTAAAGAAGTAGGTACCTATAGTTTATATCACTGAAAAGAAGGCAGGAAAGGCTCCTCCAAACGAGATCAAGTTCAAATTCGGTTAAGCCAAACCGTAGTTATGAGCTATTCTTCAAAAGAAAATTCTACTTCCCCCTACCACTTTTTTAAAAATGACAAAGATGACACCGCAAACTTTTTTGTTCAGCAAACAGTGAAGATTAAAACAGTGATATTTGTCGATATGCCTTACTTGGTACTTTTTTTTTTGAGAAAATGTTTTTCCGTTTCGATATCACAATTAGGCCCTCTAGCGGTCATCCTATAAACTTGCAAATAATTTTCAGTAACTTCTCTTGGTCACTTTTATTATCATTATTTTTTTGTCAAAGAGTTAGATCTATCATTAACGAGTGTTATTAGACACCAGATCTTCGTTTTGTGATCGTGTATATGTGTATACTACACATATGGTTACGTTGTGTATGTACAAGTCACTCAAATTTGCCCTGTAGATATGTTAATTTCTCGATATTCCAATGAAAACTGACTGTTTGTTAAGTGAGATTACCATAAAGGTTTATTTACTTTAAGTTAAGAATGATAATTATATCTTAGGAATAATTAAGATGGATACGTTTCAAAAACACCTTTAATATAGCTGAAAGGAAAGTATAAAGTGCTAGAGGTTCAGCCTCAAGATTGATTTGAAAAGAACACTGAGGCATGGCTTTAACAATTATGTGTGTTTGTCATCTGTGTCAGTATACGAACCAGTATGCTCAAAAAAAGGCTGGATGCAGCAAGTGTGTCACGGTAGCGAATTTTTGTAAAAATGTTTTTAATGGCAAATATGTCTTGGTTCTAAAACAAGGACATTTGGTTGGCAGTATAAGTTATATAGTACTAACAATGCACCATATTTTATTAAAATAGCTTTGTTGTTTCAAAAAGTACAAACATTTTCCAAAAATAAACTCAAAAGTTCCAGAAAAAACTGTCCGATCTTCCTCGCCCACGAACCTCTTCAAGCCATTTACGCACCTGCCAACACAAACTGCTCAACGACAAAAGTGAATTTTTTTTAATGCGAACTTGCAAAAATTTCTTTTGCAAACATTCACCTTTTTTTTTACAGAAATTGCCTTAAGTAAATTTTTTTACAATAACTTACCAAATATTTATTATTAATTACCAACATATAACAAAAAATTTACAAAAAATCATTTCTACGGAAACACTAAAAGCATTTCTGCAAAAACGTTTTAAATTTGGCCACTATTTGAGAGTGCCTGTTGTTAACATATAACAAAAAATTTACAAAAAATCATTTCTTCGGAAACACTAAAAGCATTTCTGCAAAAACGTTTTAAATTTGGCTACTATTTGAGAGTGCCTGTTGTTAAGGTTAGCTTTTCAGCTTCCGTACCATTTTGCTAATTCTATAATATATCTAAGAGAGCTTTATTGGTTAGTACATCTTGTTAGCATTAAATAGCGAATAACTATCGAATTGAAAGATTTAATGAAACTTCGCTTTTATCCTTGTCACCGTAGAAACGGAAACAATAAAAGCATTTCTGCGAAACTATTTGAAAGCGCCTGTATAGGGTAGCCCGATTCTTTCAACGAGTAATAGAGACAAAAAGCTGCCTGAATGCGTCATTTCCATGGAGCTCCCCTATCTATTGGTAATAAAAACGCCGTATCGCAATTTGTGATATGTGGCGAAAACGTGAAAAGTTGAAAAACACTTGAAATAACTCAAAAACGATGAACGACATCTTTTTTTACCTTACAAACATGCATTGTAATTCGATGGAAATAGAAAAATGCAATAACATAAGGGTGTTCTATTAAAAAAAAGTGTGTATCACCAGCAACTTATGGTCCAGCCTACTTAATCGTTGTATGTAATATTCAATTGGTTTTGTCAACCATACAAAATATTTTGTTCTTGTGCTTTCCTCTGATCACCAGTGGCACACATTTTTTTAAAATTTAAATGCCCATAATTTTTTCTCCTTTTAACTGACAGATCTGAATTTCGGCACCCGGGGTAAGTTTGATCGTACAAACGTAGTTGCCGAATTTCGTTGTCATAGCTCTGTTACTTTCGGAGATAAAAAAATTCCGAAAGAAAACCCTAAATTTTCCCGGAAAAACTGGCCCTATTTTCCTGTATAACCAGCTTGTCCAAGCCACTCGCAAACGAAAGGTATGTGCCAAATTTCATTAAAATCGGTCCATTATGTTTTGAGTTTTCGGTACGATATGTAAATATATACGAACACAGTTCTCATCAGTGAATTTGTCGTTTTAGGGAAAATTCGCCAAAAAGCAAGGTGCAATATAGACATGTTTACCATTAAAAACTTTTTTATAAAAATTCGCCACCATAAGGGACTTGCTGCATCAGAATTGAAAAGTGGTGCGCTCTTTTTGTCCAGGAGTTTATGCGGATTTTCTTCGTTAAAGATGTACATCGGTATTCGAAGCGTTTGAAATGTAGGGGTTTTTAAGTGAAGATGTGTATTGAGCATAGTAAAATTAACAAAAGTGAGATAGACACAAGGCATAAAATGTTGAAAATAGCAAAAAAATGTCCGAAACAGTACTAATTGGGACCTGCTACCCCCGACGGGCCCAATATAGAACATTATACAGTATATGTTAAATATTTCACTTTCAGCACTCTACAAATTTAAAATTAAATTTTTTGTTGCTAATGATGTAAACAACCGGGAGGTTGTGCCCCCCATCCCCCCCCACCGTTATACAAAAAATTCGCTACAATTATACAAAATGTGAACAAATTTCAAACATCGCTCTAAATCATACGTGACTACTTATTGCTATTACTCCACTGCGGAGTATTTGAATAATGCCCGTGAGGCGCAGAGCTGAGAGGAACGAATATTTTATTATGTTTTTTTTTGGTGTTAACATTGTATAAATTTAAACAAAGATTTTGTAGAAGTTTTTTCTTGATGTTAATTTTGTTACTCAATCAGTTAAAACAGTGATGTTGACCAACTGAAAATATTAAAAGTTTAGTTAGAACAAATACTTACTTTTTCAGGGTTGATTTTAACCAAAAGCTTAAATTTTTCAGACCTTTAGTGCAAAATTGTGACAATTTAGATAGGCAACTGCACTTGGTCCATATATAGGTATTCACTATAACATTTTTTTTACCTATACTGTTGATGAACTTAGCAAGGAGATTTATTGTAATCACAGCCAACAGTAAAACACAATAGTCTATCAATTGGTTAAAATATAATATGGGATCGAAATGTCAGGTTATCAATTATTATAATTATTAATTGAGCTCCAAAATAACTCCTATGCTGAAAGTTTCTTAAATATATAATTTGGCCAGTAGTAGTAGGCCGTAATTGCATGCCCTGCTTAAGAAATAAATTTTAGCCTGATGCTCCTTGTTTTACATTTATAATTTATCATTTAGTTTTGGAAATAAAAGAGAAATACAAACTTTACTGAACAATTAATGGACAATTGGAGTGAAAGATTTAATTTATTATGGGCAGCACTTCTAAAATAATTAAAGTTAACTTGAAAATACTTTAGTTCCAGAAATTACGGCGAATTAATTCTAATTTCAGATCTATAAACTACATCACACCTTAAGTGAAAATATTATATTTTAGCAATGTCACTCCATAAAAAAAATCGTAAAAATTGTAACGGAGGGGTTTTTAACAGACCTTTCTCTTGATCCATTTGTCAAAATATTTTTGACCGGTGAAAATAATGAGGTGAGATTAATTCAGTTCAAAGAGAGACTCACTTGTTTCCAGCTGTTAGTTACCCATTTATTAGCAAATTTTTAAATTCGAAGCCAAACATCCAGGAATTGCATTTTTATTTGGACTCAATACTAAAATTTCAAATTCAAAGCCAATAGCATCAAACATCCACAAATTTCAATATTTAAAATATTTTAAGACATACCAAACTATTACAGAATATCTTATATTATTCCAGAAGCTATAAACCAGAAACCAGGATGCGAAAATTAGAATGCACAAATTAAAACCCACTACTTAGTGCTTAGCACCAAGCAGCTATAAGCTAAGACCTAGCAGCTCTGTAAATTAAAGAAACAAAACACTGTAAAATTTTGTAATTAATAAAGAACCAACTCTTTTGAGTTGGTAAGAAGAGGTTGGTGTTATACAAAATTTGGCAACCCAGATTTATTTATCTTAATATTGCAACACTACAGCAAAATAATTGCTGCAACTATTAGGGAATTTGAAACAGCTGAACTCAGACCTATAAGTACCTTATCACTTTATTACCGACAGCCGTATGAAGAGTTTTTGATGCTTCTTTCCCAGCTCGAATTAGTGATGGGTTGTTATTTAACAATCTGTTATTTTTCACCTGTTGCCGAGCCGCAACAGTAACAACTTGTTATGGATATATGAAAATAACAGGTTACAGGAGGACCAGAAACACAACAGCAGAAATCTATTTGCGTTTGCGCTTTACACTAGAGCTCGGACTCGTATCTGTTTCTGTTGCACTGCAACTAGCTACGATAAATCAACATCGGTTTTCATCCGCAACTGTTATAACAGGATGAATGGACAAGAGACTGGGAATGCTAAATATGTATGGGTATAGAGTATAGAGCGGACCTTACTTCATAACATATTACTTAACACTTTATACTAGTGTGCTCACAGCTTTGGGAACGTAGGATCGTCGAACAATAAAACTGTTAAATTTTATCAGGTTGTTGATGGGGATACGGCATACGGACACGGACACTACTACTACTAATCACTGAAACTTCAAAAATCTCAGGAACAGTACCAATTTTAATGAAATTATAAAAATATTCCCTGTACCCGGCATAGTTGAAACCAGACACACAGGTAGAGAGAAAACTATTAGTTTTAATTAAAAAAAAATATTTATTTTATTTTTTGCTTACAATAATTCATGTATTTCATATAACTCTCATTTTCAAGGAAAAGATGGCTATAGAGGTTTTCAAGCTCAATGCTTAACTAATACTTATAGTAAAGAAAATTCGAAAGAAAATTTTCATTGTTGATTTTGTTTACCAAATTATTATTAGTGATAAATATCCAAAAAACCCCTTCAACATTTTTTTTATAAAAAATTTATTAATTGTTTTCAAAATAAAACAAAAATAATTTTTTATTTTAAACATTATATAGTTGCATAGTATAGTAAACAATTTAAATTATGTTTCAGAGAATTAGAGATATCTAAAGTTTTTGCTCTATCCACATTGTTTCATAATTATTTTTGTCTTTTTCTTCAAATTAATCACCTTCACCCCTCAGGCATGATCAACTGATAGTTACATCGCCCGGAGATTGAACCCGTGTAGCAGCGAATCTCCTTTACTACACCACCGGACGGGTTCAGCTACTGTTGCTACGTCTACGTGGAATTCTTCTAAATAACAGTAACTGTTGTCACCTGTTACAGCAATATAACAGTTTTTCCCATCACTAGCTCGAATACGTCCCACTGCCTGCTTTTTAAAATACTTAATTCTCATTGGCTGCGCAGAGCGAGATACCTAGTGAACGTTCTAAGGAACTTTATATTTCCTGGTACCATAAAAAACACCGTCTGAATCTACAGATGTCACGGCCACATAATAATATTTCTTTTGTTCGAAATTACGTATTATTTTAGAATTTCCAACAGTTGAACCTTTCTTTGTATTTTAACAAACAAAAATCAGAAAGTATTCCTTCATTGGAAAATATATTGTAGAGAAATATATTTGGCTTATTTAACTTTTAAAGAATTTAAATGTTTTCCTTATGTGATATTTTATTTCACAATCAATGGTTCTTGTATTGAAATAGGTCGTAGTTAAAGACCCTTCGACAGGTAGTAATATTAATATTGCTCTCTAAAAAACTCCAACAAGGAATCAGAGCGGTGTCCACCACTAGCGAATTTTCATACTTCTGTTTGACGATATTGCTCTCACATTTACAATAAAAAAAAGTAGGCATTAAAAATTTCCACAGTTGTAAAACATTTGCTTTGATTATCAGAATGTAAGCTGACTTAAAAAAGCCGAGCAGAACACCAGTTACTCCTATAACACGCTAGCGAACACTACTATTAACAACATCCAAAAGGAACGTTCTAGACAATTGCTTGGCGCCAATAAAACCACCGCCTATTGGTAAGGTTTTGTCCTTATTTTAGTACAGCGGAAGAAACATCGTGAAGGAATGGGACCACACTGGAAATATTGAAAAACGTAAAAGTTGTCCAAAAGTTGTAACGTGAAAAGGGACTGACGCTTAAGGTAAGAATAGTAGCAGCGTGCATGCTAGGCGATAAGCCTCATCCACTAGTAGTTAGTTCATCTAAAACTAGCTACGTCAAACCACAAAATGACCTAAAAGTGAATTGGTCACTGTGGTGCCCTAGCATTCGCAATAAACACACAATGTCCTATAGTCACAAATAGTTTCATTAATGTATAAATATATCTCGATTACACAGTGAATTATTTTATATCTTAACTAGACCGCGTTACATTCAACAATGAATCCATTCCCCCAACGTTCATGCTCCGACCTCCGTCTACGTTCCCTGTTGGTGAATCATCATGCTCCGTAACCGGTCGCCACAATCCCTCCTTTTTCTACAGCTTTAGTGGTGGTATCCTTGTAGGTGTGATGTCGTCCTCGTGCTCGATAACGAAGCGACCGGCTGGTGTGGAATGGTTGGAGGCGGCGTGATTCGTTGAAGAGCTGGTTGGGACAAAAGTTAAATGTTTAAAATATTATGGTGATTCTCCAGGTACTTTTTTATATGTGTCGTGTGGCGTTTAAATGTTTTACCATCTTTCTTTAGCGTAACTTCGTTCCCTTTTCTTTCTATCACTTCATACTCTTCGCCGCGAAACCTACCCTCTAGTTTATTTGCCATCGCCATGTTCTGTACAATTACTTTATCCCCTGGCTATATATCGCACTCTTTTGACCTTCTTACCGTATCTTCTCTACCCTTTCCTTTTTTGGCTTCTTGACCGCCCTCGCTCTTTACAAGGTCGGAGATAGAAGGAATCTTGTCACGAATATTTCTACCCAATAGTAGCTGTGACGGGGACTTTCCTTTTGTTTCATGTGGTGTGACATTGTACATAAAAATGAAGTTTCTTATTTCGGTTCGATAGTCTCTTTTATTAACATGCGCAATTTGAAGTCTCTTTAGTATTGACTTATTTGCATTTTCGACTTCGCCATTAGCTTGGGGACAATATGGTGGAGTTCGTATTAACTCAATGTTGTGACTGTTATAAAAATCTACAAATTCTCGGCTCACAAATTGTCTCCCGTTATCTGGTCTGTTACGCCTTGGGAAACCCAGTCTTGAAAACATCTCTGTTGCATGGTCGTTGATTGTGGATGATGTTGTGGATTTTAGAAATTTGATCTCTTGGTATCTGGAATAATAATCGATTATAACCCGTACCATATATCCGTTTGGTGGAGGCCCCATTAGGTCTATGGCCAGATATTGCCAAGGCTCTTCTGGAAACTTGTGGCGTGACATCGGAGGTGGTTTGTTAGGCTGTGATACCAAGAGACAGTCTCGGTATTTTTTTTACAAATTGTTCCGTATGTCGATCTAGCAATGGCCACCAACCCTGTGCACGCAGACGCCTTTTCATGACTGTTTCCCCAGGGTGCCATTCATGTGCTAGTTCCAAGACTTAGTTTATTAACGATTGGGGAATCACGAGACGATTACTTCCCAACAAGACTGAATCCATAGAAGATAGCTCTGATTTGAATGGGGATTATATGTTTTTACCTGCAGTGGGCCAAAAGTTGTGATTGAGTTTGTTTATTGCTTCTGTTATTTCTTTATCTATCCTGCTTTCCGCAATAACTTGTGATATCTTTAATGCTTTGGGTGTGCCTCTTTCCATGACTGAGAAAATGTGTCTTTCTGTTCCTGCATCAAATAACTTTTCGTTTTCTAACTTGCAGAGCCTTGAAACTGAATCTGCCATATTAAGTTTACCTGGTTGATACTTAACTTCAAATTTAAAGGCTTGTAGTCTAAGTAGCCATCCCTCGATGCGAGCCAGCGGTTTTGATGTTGGTCTAAATATAGTTTCAAGAGGTTTGTGGTCCGTTACGAGTTCGAAGTCTAGTCCTGCTAAGTATAAATGAAATCTTTCTACTCCCCATACCAAGGCTAAACTTTCTTTTTCTGTCTGTGAGTAGCGTCTTTCAAAATTTGACAGACTTTTACATGCGAATGGGATTACTTTAGGGTTATCCTGCGTGTCCAGCTGCAGCAAGACTGCTCCTAGACTTACGGGACTAGCATCCGCAATAAGCCAGGTACGTCGCTGGGGGTCAAAATATGCTAATGTTGGGAGCTCGGCTAAGTAACCCTTAAGCGTATTGAAGTGCTGTTGGTGAGTGTCCGTCCATATGAATTTTTCATTAATTTTCGTTAATTGGGGCAAAGGCACTGTTGTCGTTCCTAGATCGGGAATAAATTTTCCGAGGTATGTCACCAAGCCCAAACAGCTACGTACTTCTTTATTTTCCGGTGGACGAAAATCTAAAATGGATTTTACTTTCCTCTCGTCGGCGTCTATAGCTCTGTTAGATATCTTGTGACCCAAAAACTCTAATTCTTGCACTTTTATTCGGCACTTCGTTTTGTTTAGTGCAACATTGTTTTCCTCAAGGATATTTAAAACCTCCCTAACACATGTGTCGTGTTCTAATTCAGAAGAGCCAAATATAATTATGTCATCTAAATAATTTAGGCAATTTTTACACGATGATAGCATCCCTTCAAATAATCGCTGCAATATTTCGGGTGCCGAATTGACTCCAAACATCAACCGTTTATATCGGAACATTCCTTTGTGAGTAACAAATGTTGTGATAGGACGGCTATCTGGGTGTAACTCAAGTTGGTGATAGGCGTTTAACAAATCGAGGCGTGAAAAATAGTTTGCATTTCTTAGCTTAGTTAAGAAGGACTCAAATGTCGGCAAAGGGTAGTTGTCTCTTTGGATAGCTTCGTTCGCTATACGCATATCGACGCAGATTCGTAAAACCCGTATGGGTCTATGCATAGTTTTACTACAACATCTTTTACTTTGGGAAACGGGGTTGTTTTATCTATTTTGTTTACATTAAGTCCTAACTTTAATATTTCCAATTCCTTGGCTGTATATTTGCCCACTTTGAAAATGTCTCCATTTGTTACCACATAATAGTTATTTATGCACCAAGGGTATAAATAGATGTTTATGCCCGACAGCGACGATTTTACAGATCAGAGTGCCTCTGGCCCGCGGGTTTGTAAGTCGCTCGAGGGAATACACCTCTATTTATACCAGCGGTGCATACAAAATTTTATGTCATACTAGTCATACCCAAACAATGAAACATGAATCACCGTTTGCTGAAGGCAACCTAACTATCACCTGATCTTTTCAGAACTGTCAATGTTATGTTAATTCGACTAAATAATGTTAATTAAATATTTACATATTACTGTTATTCCATCATCTGTAATTTCATTAATAAAGGTTATTAAAGAAGTCAAACAAAAATTATTTGTTTTGATGTGCGCGCGGGCCATAAAGTGTACGTTTTGCCCGCGCGGGCCATAAATTACACTTTATGGCCCGTGGGCATAAAGTACACCATTATGTAGTTGGTAACTAAGCAATAAAAACACAATAATGAACTGGTATGACATAAAAAGTTGTAATGTGCTCACTTTCACCTGGGATGTTAATTGTTGTTGTGAATCTGTATTTAATTTCAAGTGAACTACTAGTGCCATATGGTTTTAGCGAATCCGTATTCTTTGTGGTAAGATCCCAAATAATTGCGTGATGTGAAGAAAGTGATTACCAGTCAGTTCATCTTATTTTGTTGGCTTTTGAACCCGAATCTATAAGCAATATTAATTCTACTCCACCTACTAAACATCTGACCAAGTCGCCGCACGAATTATCTTGGTTGGACTGCTTTGCTTTATGGACACTAAAACAGTCAAAATTATTGCTGTCATTCCCTGTTGGGTTCGCTTCCGTTTCTTCGATATCCACAATATTTATACCCGATCTAAATCGTTTACCGCTTCGGGAAAACTTGGACGGAAATGGTCTTTCAGGTGTTTCGCGCGTTCTACAACAGATAGCAAAATGATCTTTAAAGTCACACTTTCGACATTTGACGTCTTGGGCCGGGCATACTTTTATATTATTATTATTATTATGGTTAGTTTGCCCGCACCTCGAACATGGGTACACCTGTCTGTTGTGCTTTGTTCCAATTTTGTTTACTGTCAGAGATGAGGTGCTTTGGCCACTTGAACCTGCACTCATAACCGTTGATTGGTTTGTTATTTGTTCGTGCACCTGACAAAGCTCAATAATTTCGTTGAGACCGCGTTCCTTTTCCAAAAGATTTCTTTTCTAATCTGGTGAAGCCCAACTATCAATAATTGTATCTTTCATGTTTATTTCACTAGCTTCCATAACAGTACTACCGAAAAAACAACGTTTCGCCTATTGTCTTATCTTCAACAAGGATTTATTAAAGTTTTCCCTTTCGTCTTTCTTGATACTTCGGAATACATGGCGTTCAAATGTAGAATTTTGTTTGGGAGAAAAGTAGTCTGATAATTTATCCACTAGTGTTTTAAAAATGTCGTTATTTCCTTCCGTATTGACCGATTCAATAACTCCCGGTAAACTGTAAGCCACCTCTTGTAACTGTGGACCGCCCAGGTGCAACAGTTTGTTTCTGTTCTTTACGACATCGGTGATATCTTCGGAGGCTAGGTATAGATCTAGCGCTCTGAGCCATTTCTCCTACTCCGCTCTAAAGCCTTGTCGAGGGTATCGCATAAGAATGGTCTGATTCCTGTCTCTGCCATAGTTGACTAGGAAATAAAAAGAAAGACAAAGGATAAAAGAATCAAAAGTGTGTTATATCAATCTCCATGTGCACGCGAGAAAAAAAAACCTATAAAGTTCTCAATCCAAAGTACGGTTTTTACTGTACCAATTTTTTTAATGACATATTATGTAATATTTAAAAGTCTAAATCGAACACTTTATGGGTTAAATGAGACCTAATATAAAGTTAAGATAAACATTACCCGAAACAAGAATTTTCTCCGTTTAACATACGTCATCAGTTGGCAAAAACATCCGGTTAAATAGGTAGCGTCACACAATAAAGCAAAATATAAACAATATAACATATAGTGTTGTAATGGTTAATATTTCGTTCAGACTTGCCGATATTGTTATTATGTACATACATACATAAATACAACTAAATGTATTTTTGAGTAATTTCATTCATCTGATTTTGTTTACAATATAATTCCCAATAAATTCACAATTTGACTCATTTCAATAAAACATGTTTATCCAGTCGCATTGTTCTTATCTCGATTTATCGTAGGAATATGTAGTCAATATTTTATTAAAATATAAGATCAGTTCTAAATATATATTTTTATTGGCGTGTGCATCCTTATTGTAAAAAAAGCAAACTCATGTTTCATACTCGTTGGTTCATAATCATATATATATATATATATATATATATATATATATATATATATATATATATATATATATATATATATATATATATATATATACATGCATCCTGTAGGCATCGGAATTCAGGTTAATAATCAGAGATGTAGCCACATGTTTAGCGTGGCAAAAAACATCTCATAATTAAATTATTATCTATTTGCAGTCTGTACAGTTAAGAATTCTTACTTTTATAACTAGACGTATATAATCAAATAATCCTCGTCGCCACTTGTGGTGCCCTAGAATTCGCAATAAAGACACAATGTTTTATAGTCGCACATAGTTTTATTAATGTATAAATATATCTCGATTACACAGTGAATTATTTTATATCTTAACTAGGCCGCGTTTTATTCAACAATGAATCCATTCCCCCAACGTTCATGCTCCGACCTCCGTCTACGTTCCCTGTTGGTGAATCATCATGCTCCGTAACCGGTCGCCACAGTTACAATTGACTATCTAAGATAAGTGACGGTTAAAACGAGAGAAAAAAGAATAGATCTAAACAAGATTAAAGTTGTGTGTAAATTCGTATTTCTTTAAAGTTGGCACATTTCGTTCACAATGACCAATTACCGACGCGAGAAACCAGTGTCACCCACTAAACAACTCACAAATTTTGCCAAAATCTTGTCTCTTCTTAGCAGGACAGGGATGTTTTACCTGCCCAACATAGCATGGTACACAAAGCTGACAGCTTACCGCCTGGGCATAATGCCACGGCCCCAATAGTCGTTTTGACTAGACAACGCCTGGATATATAGAAATGACAGATGCATGTAAACAATACGTAAGGAAGGACACGGATGAACCAGGGAAGCTCGGTTAAACGTTGTAGACAATAGAGAAAAAAAAAGAGTTATCGGATCTTGCCGAAATAGAAGGACGTGTATAGAGAAATGTTTGAACGAAGAAGAGAAAATAATGTGTCTGAATAGAAATTGGAAGTGTATGAAGATATACTGTTAGGAAATAAACGCTTTATGGTTTGCCCACCTTCATTTGAAAATAAAGTGAGGGTAGTAGTAGTGGTATATATTATTATTACCGCAACAAAAATTTTAATGAGCGTAGCTATTTTCTTACAGACTTTGTGATTTTTCGTCCAACTAGATACTTATAACACATGCTAAGCTAATATTCTGACAGTTTGTAGAATATCTACGAAATGACCACCAGTTACTAACAATGTTAATGTTTCAATTTGACTAAGGATCACCCAAACAATACATTGGTGCATACTAGTAGATACAAATACAGCTAAATATGTGTCAAGCAAGAGACTCGCAACAAGATATTATGTGCGTCAGTATAAATTAGATTTATTATGGCTTGTGTTCCAGACTTAATTAATATGGGGTAGTTTCGTATGTAAGGTGGAATTCATGATGCCATAATCTCTGGAAACGTAATTAGGATATAACGTTACATAATTGATGAGGACAGTCAATCTTCTAAATTCTAGATCAAAACAAGCCACTTTGGTATATCATCATACCGGTTTAAACTAATTGTAATCAGTTCAACCAATTATATATATATATATATATATATATATATATATATATATATATATATATATATATATATATAAATAACGTTTACTTAAAGAAGACAGTCAGTGCCAGTTTCTCGGTAAGAGATGACAGCTAGAAGTCTTGAAACTGGAGTTACGAGGTATAAAAGCATGTATCTTTGGAATTTCAATTAGTATTTAATTGTGTGGTCAACATGATATAAAACAATATTTTATAATAGTTGGTGGTTTGTATATTATTTTGTCTTATATAATCAGAGACGGTGTGTCCTAAACGTTTAATAATACCATAAATTGCTTCTATCTATGATCATAAAATTATGTTTGAGCCAAAGGGCTCAAAGAGTAAGTAACCTACTAAACTTTATTATACACGGTATCTATAAAGTAACGCACAAATTAAATACAATTAAATGTGACCATTATTAAGGAAAATTAAAAAACAGGTCGATTTTTATTGTCAAAAACTAACTTCTTGATAGAAAAATTTCACCCATATCGTCATATCTCTTTAAAGGGTAGCCACCCCTTCGAAATTTTGAATTTGGATGGTGGGTAGTGTTAGAGGAGGCTTTTCTATCAGACAGTACAATTTAATTGATAACCCCACGCGTTTCGGCCTTTATTCAGCCATCTTTAGGGGTTAAGACCTCAAATGTAAAAAGTTGGTTGTCAGAAACTAAGTTTCTGGCAGGTCTTACATGCGTGCACTTACACTGCAACTACAGAAAGCATAAGGTCTACCAAAAGCTAACGTCAAACGTAGAAAACAAGCACCAACGATCATCCAAAGTTAAACTAATAGAGTGTCAGAAGTTAAACAACACTTTTACAAACATATTTAAAACAGGACTGAAGTCCTACAAAGACAATACTCTGATAAACTCAAAATACAAAGTTAAAAAGTCAAATTAATCAACTAGTTTAAAGCAAAGAGACAAGCAGAACACAAAAGGCAAGCAGGCTCCACAGCTGAGGAGGACCCCCGAGAACATCTGAACAACTACATTCAGCAAAGAAAACGAAAATGAAGGCACCAGTCCGGCAATTAACACTAATTCCTGTTTTTTTAATTACAAAAAAAATGTGCTGTCAGGGATGTTGTCCAAGTTTTAGTTTTTCATCTATTGTCTTCAGATTTCCAGACGAAAGAGACGTTGAACGGGCGAACAGAAGCCTCACCAGACTGGAAGCAGCTAGATGACGGATATAGACGACGCTTATTAAAGCAGCAAAATGGAGTCTGTGCTCTTATAAAAACAAAACCTGAATGATTGAGAATGAAAACCATAAGTGACAGAAGTCACAGAAGCGACAGATGGGCACAGACAAGTAAATAACTGTCAATGAAAAGGGACAGGGAGACCACATAACAACAAAACCAAGCTTTGCCTAGCTCCATGGTTGGAATCGATCGTCAATGAGCAGGAGCACTATTATGGAACATTATTCTATCAGGTTTCTATATGTGAAAGGAAAGTTTGTAACAGTAGTGTTGGAAACGTTAAGAGCACTGCTGTTCGAGCCATTGATGTATTTGTAAATTTTCATTTTCTCCAGGACAAATTGTTCGGTGCCGAAACTGGACGGATGAAGGATTCTGGCGTTGCTCTTCTTGTCAAAGGTGTGACCGCTCTCTCTTAGGTGGCAGCCGAAGGCTGAAGCGGTATTGTCAGCATTGTTTCTGATTTTCAGATGCTCAGAGACTCTGGTACTCAGAGCTCTTCCCGTTCTTCCTATATAGACGGTGCTGGATTGGGGATCACCGCAGGTGAGACAGTATACCCCCGACTTCTTCGTTGTGAACTAACATTTTCTTTACACTTGTATGAGAATTTGATGTTTTCCCTCTTCAACACACGAGAGATTGCAGCAGTGATGGGGCCACAGTATGTGAGAGGAAAGTACGAGGGACTTTCAGATTGAGCGGACGAAAGGTTGGAGCTTGCTTCTCTCAAAAGCTGACGGCTCTTTTTTCTTATTAGTCTGTCTACTAAACTACCAGGATAATCGTTGTTTACAGCTAGTAGTTTAATAACATTGAGCTCGCTATTAAACTTAGTCCCCGACAGTGGGAATCTAAACAGACTATCTATCAAATATCTAATAGACGCCAACCTGTGGGACATGTGGTGACAAGACCTATACGGGATTAGGTGGTCGGTTTGTGTCGGCTTCCTGTAGATGTCGAATTCAATTCAGTTGTCTCTCCTTGTCAACTTCAGATCCAGAAAACTAATGGACCCGTTCTTTTCTAGCTCCATGGTGAAGTTAATATTAACATGTACATGCTGAAGTTGCTCTAACGTACCTGACCACACCACCAACACGTCATCAACATACCGTACACAGGACGAAATGAAGTCTTTAAATGGGTTATAGTCCCTAAAAACCAATTCCTTCTCGAAAGAGGCCATAAAAACTTTCGCACACAAGGGAGACAGCGGATTGCCCATTGGAGGACCGTCTTTTTGGACATAAATTCTATCATTAAAGGAAAATAAATTCTGCGCTATAAATACCTTGACCAATGCATTGAGCGCCTCCTGAACATCGCGACTAAGTGAAGACGAAGAAATTTTCTTAAAAGTAGAAGTGTCTGATTGACCGAGACACTAGTAAACAGATTGGAAACATCGAAAGAAACCAAAATTGTACCAATATCAACCGGGACATGCCGAAGTCTCTCGACCAATGCAACTGAATTCTTTATCGAGTACGGGGATCCAATACTAACGTTAGACATCAGGTAAGACGAAAGGAAACTTATACGTGATACAACTCACGAACGAAACGACTGGAAGAATAGGAAAACCTTCCTAGTGTATCTTAGGTAAGCCATAAAGACGAGGAACAATGCGGTTCATTGGGTATAAGTGTTTATGATTATCTAACAAGGTTAGTGCATATCGATTGAAAACTTTCTTAAATATTTAAACGAGAGAATCCTTTGTCTTCTGTGACGATAAATTTATTTTATATAAAGTATATTTAGAAAGGATACATTCCTGTTAATCAGAAGTATTTTTGTAACAGTTTTAGTTCTACCAGCTACAGTCTGTTGGTATAATCTCTTCAAGTCTGAGCCTATCGGTATTTATTTTGCTGTTGCGTCCAATTTATTTGCACGTCTCTCATGTAAAGTTTCTAAATCTACAAGACTTAGAATTATTGCTCAGAATATTTTTCCGACTTACCAGATGCAATTAAGGCTCGTGGATTTCCACACTATAGAGGAACTCAAAAGGCTTTGTGCAAAATTGGAAACCAAACGTCAAGGGATAAAGAAATTTATAGCCCATTCGAGGCGTATGAATGAACTAGAGCCAGATCTTGCTTATTTGGATGCAGGACACCCTGAAGCTTCTGCTCACTTGAATCAATCTGCTGTATCTTTACCCCTGCAGTGCTGGAATTGCGGTAAACGAGGACATCGTTGGATTCAATGCTCTGAGGAGAAAAGGAAGCATTGTTACAGATGTGGTTTGCCAAATTTAACGTCAAAAACATGCACCACCTGCAACTCAAGTTCGGGAAACGACCAAGCGGGTCGCTAGTTTGTCGTCTGGATAACTCACAGCTTGTGTTTAAATCGGCAACAATAAACGCAAGGGTAAATGAATCCACAGTTAAACAAAAAAATATTTTAGATTACATTCTGTCACACTCTGCATCTGATCAACGACCTTACTTGGTAGTTTCTGTTTTTGGCCATAGACTTTTAGGACATTTAGATTATGGAGCAACTAGAACAACTGGTTCTTATTTTTGTAATTTATTGCATGGATTTAACTTGGAATTGAATCAAGATGATCAACCTGTGTGTACTGTCGCTAATGGTGGAACTTGTAAGAGCATCGGTTCAGTCACTGTACCAGTACAACTGATGAATAAAGTAAAGCTCATTGATGTCTTGATAGTACCTGATCTGAAGCAAAGGTTGATATTGGGTCTCGATTTTTGGAAGTTGATGAGTATCGTCCCTGATTTGAGAAACGATGTATGGAAGTTCGGTGTTGGGCTTGAAGACATCTCAGAGATTTTGTCGTTTCTAAGTCTGAATTGGCATCAGGAGAGCTTGAGCATCTCGAGTTATTTTTGGAGGCGAAATTTAAGCTGATGGCAAATTCGTTGGGATGCACAACTCTTGTGGAGCACGAAATTATTACGAAATCACAGCCAATTAAGCAGCGATATTATCCTGTTTCGCCTACCGTTCAGAGATATATTGATGATGAATTGCAGTAGATGCTGAATCAGAAAATTATTGAGCCACCTTCTAGCTCTTAGTCTTCTCCCACAGTTCTTGTTGCAAAAAAAGAGGGAGGTTATGGCTTTTGCGTAAACTACAGGAGACTAAATAAGGTTACTAAGAAGGACGCATATCCATTACCATTTGTGTCAGCAATTTTAGATTCGTTGAAGGGAGCTAAGTACTTGAGTTTCATTGACATTGAGTTCGATTATTTTCAGATTCTTATGAAATAATCTATTAAAGAGTATACCGCATTTACAGTACCAAATAGAGGTATTTACAAGCAACGTAGAATGCCATATGGACTTTCTAATGGACCTGCAGTCTGGCAGAGATTAATGGAAAAGATAATTACCCCAGAATTGGAACCTTTTTCATTTGTGTATCTTGACGATGTAATAATTGTAACCTCAACGTTTGAAAAGCACATGGAAATATTGGAGATCATTTTCAATAGACTTTTATAAGCCGGATTGACAGTCAATAAAGACAAATGTAGATTTTGTAAATCTGATCTGAGATATTTAGGATATGTAGTTGATAAAAGAGGCTTGAGAGTTGACCCAGACAAAGTTCAGGCTATTTGGAGGATACCGACGCCCGCAAATGTGAAAGCTGTTCGCAGTTTCATCGCAACTGCTCAATGGTACAAGAGTTTCATCCCGAACTTTTCTACATGTATCGCCCCATTGTGTGTTTTACTAAGGAAGAAGCAAAAGTGGTTATGGAATACAGATTGTGACACTGCCTTCAAGACAGTTAAGGAATATTTACTCATTGCCCCAATCTTGAATTGTCCCGACTTCAGTCGTCCTTTTACGGTTCAGGTAGATGCGAGTTCTTTTGGACTACGAGCTGTATTGTCAATCGTTCGCAGATGGAGAACGAGCAATTTGTTATGCCAGCCGCTCGTTGTCAAAGAATGAAAGGAACTACAATACAACAGAAAGGGAATGCCTTGGAGTAGTTTGGGCGTTAGAAAAGTTAAGGCCTTATATAGAAGAAAGTCATTTTACAGTTATTACAGACCACTATTCCTTACTGTGGTTGTTGAATCTAAAAGATTCTGCGAAAGGGAGATTGTGTCGCTGGGCTATTCGATTACAGCAATATAACTTTGACATTATCCATAGAAAGGGAAAGGAACATGTTGTACCTGACCTTTTGTCTCGATCTGTCCCAGTTATTGATGATATCGCAGATGAATTGGAATTTTGTGAAAATTTTAACGCTAATGAAGTGAAAGATAATTGGTATTTAAGGCTAAAGGATAAAATTGAGAGTCAACCTATTCGATACTCGAAATGGCGTGTGCAAGACTGAAAAATATTGAAGTACGTAAAGTGCAAAGTTCCTGAGTTGAGTCAGGACACCGATTATTGGAAGTTAGTAGTACCACGACAATTTTGTGATTAATGCACAAATTTTACAGCCTACCTCTGGTCATCCAGAAATATTCAAAACCTACCACAAAAGCGTTACTTTTGGCCAAAGATGAGATCAGATATCATTCGTTTTTATAAGGGTTGTTCTATTTGTGTAGCACACAAGGTTAAAAAGAAAAGACCTGCTGGACTTATGGGAAGTAGACCGACTATCAGTAGATGTGTTCAGATGTTGAGTACATATTTAATAGGACCTTTACCCCGATCGTCTAAAGGTTAATCCTACATTGCAGTCGTATGTGACTACTTTAGCAAGTTTGTGTTAACTTTCCCTTTGCGGACACCTTATGCAAAATCTATGTGTAAACATCTTGAGGAAGATGTCTTTTTGCTATTTTAGGTGCCACAATATATCATGTGACAATGGTGTTTAATACAGAAGTAGGGAATTCCAGCAGCTTTGTTCTAGGTATAATGTGGAAATTCTCTATAACGCCCTTGATTATGCACAAGATAACTCAATTGAACGGGTAAATCGGGTAATTAAAACTATGTTGACGTCTTATGTTCGAGACAATCATCGGAATTGGGATTTGCATCTAGCGTCAGTAACTTGTGCAGTTCGTACCTTGGTACATGAAGTTAATTAAACAATGTGGAGATGGAATCATGCACAGTCAACCAAGGTAAATTATTTTGCAGTTAGGTTGAGCCCCAAGTGTCTAGGTCCATTCAAGGTCAAGAAAAAACTAGGCTCATGGACATATGAACTAGCTGACCAAAATGGTCGCTCGAAAGGAATTTGGCACGTAAAAGACTTATGATCAGGACCGGATGAAAATTTGGAATACATTTTCATTTTGTAAGGGGGAGAATTGTGACGATAAATTAATTTTATAAGTCTATTTAGAAAGGATACGTTCCTGTTAATCATAAGTATTTTTGTAACAGTTTTAGTTCTATCAGCTACAGTCTGTTGGTATAATTTCTTCAAGTAAGTAAAAATTCAATATGATGTTGTCGAGTCTCGTTTCAGATATCACCTGTAGTTGTTTATTTTAGTTAAAGTTGAATTCATTATCCTTTAGGCAATTTGTCGTTGATTTTCCTGATACCTATATGTTTTGCTTTGTTTAATTTAATTCTGTAATATATTATTATTATGTTATTATGAAGTGTTAGGTTAATATAAGGAAACATAACATTCAAAACCTACCTTGTTATGATAGAAACTGCGAGAAATGCTACATTATCTTTAGTTTTCTATTTAATTAGAATGTTTGCAATTTTACTGAAACTCAAGTGTTGTGATTTGTTCACATTCAAATGACAGGATATATTCAATGTAGGTCAAATGGCCAGTTGTCATGTCAAATCTCAACTTGTCAGTGCTGCCAGTCTGAGATTGAACTTCCCTCCGCCTACAAAAGTAGTACCTTGTTCTTTTAATTTTAATTTCTAAGAATTGTTTAGTATGGGGAATTGTTTTGTTCGTATGCAGGGTATTAGCAGTTATTTCTTGTTATACAGGATGCACTACATGTTTAAGTCTGCATTTATTTATCGGCCCTCATTTCTAGTGCACTATGATTGTCAGTTGGTATGGCGTAGGATTCTCGGGGATGAAAAAAACCGCGCATAAAATTCGGTTTGAAAAAACAAGAAAATAATCAGAAAGAAGTCTTTTTTTGCCCTGATAGTTAAGCAAGCCACGTGGGCCTTCTTTTACATGTTGGCTTTTCTTCTGGAAACCACGCTGAGTCGTTTAAGAGTTTTACTCTATCAAATTTTATTTGGACTTAGTATTCACGCGGTTTGAAATATATCACTGTCTTTTGACTTGAGTTTGATTAGTTGATATCGTCTCAATATTGGTTGGTGACAGTAATATAGTCTCAAAATATTCAGGATAATCACAGAAGAAGACAAATAAGCTGCGGAATTAACATCTTTTGGTGAGGTTTATTATTCATACTCATCCTTTCTTTTGACTATTCCATATTTTATTGGAATTTATAGGCAAGTTGTGTGTGTGTGTGTGTGTGTGTGTTTTGTTTCTTTAACGTCGGCTTATTTCCGCGACTATGGCCAACCACCGACGCCAGGGAGCAGTTTCACCTCACTATCCTGGAAATTTTGCCGAAACCCTGCCTTTCTGTAAGGAGGGTAGGGATCTTTATCGTGCCCAACATCGCATGGACACGGGACCGGCGGCTTTACGCCTCCTCCGAAGAGCGGAACGTGCAGACATTCAACTTGCTCAAATACAATGCCAGAACCTCGGTTGATGTTAATGTTACAGTTTGTACTGAAAAAGTGAAAGGAGAACGCTGGGATCGAACCCAGCACCCTTCGGTTCAGAGGCACACGTTCTTACCCCTGAACCGAGGGGTATGGTTACTTAGCCTGGTCGTGCGCTGGTCGTTCTCTCATGTGATCGACGTGTGACTTGGCTACTGGACTCCTAGAGGCTGGCTCCACGTGCCACCCCTGGCGCGACTGTCGGCAATGGGAATAACGCCCAGGGCTGATGGTTTACTAAAGTCTCACTCCTTCTTACACACGCCACATACGCATACAGACACAGACACGACACACATAGATCGGGTTGGGGGCTTCTCGGGCTTCGGCGTGGACTCCGAGCGGAGCTTGCTCTGGACTGGCAGCGCTGTGCAAACCAGGTCCAGCACACTTGGCGCCGTTTGGACAGTACAGGGACCCACCCTTGCCTTGGCTGGCGTAGGGGGCTGCTCTATCATCCACTCGAAAAATGCTCGATCGTGCCAGTAGCACTGGGTAGCTCCGGAACAGGGGGTTAGCTGCACGCTTCGCGTCGCCACGGCGTGGCCGCAAAGCCGCTCTTAACGGAATTAAGTCTCATCATGGAGGAAGCGCCGGCGCGCGGTGGGGTGATCTCCCGTATCTATACGCTCACCAAACCATAAGCATACCATCACACATAAAACCGAATTTTTAGCAACCATGAATAGTCGGCAAGAAGAAGATGGTAAGGTGCCAAAGACCAGTGAGGAGGCAGAAGATAGATATATCCCTGTATCTCCAAGTAGCTCCAGCAGGGAACTGGAGGAAACGTCTTTGGCTCTCCCGTCGTGGTGTCCAGGGTGGAACCATACGGTTCCGCCGGGGACACTGCTGCCACTGGGAGCGACGAGGGGCGAACTTCGCTGGCTACGAGTCCGGCCGGGTCCATGGACGTGTCCATGGGAGGGGTAGAATACGAGGAGTCGCGAAGGAAGTGTAGGAGGGAAAGAAAAAGGAAGTGGAGAGCCCAGAAAAGGAGGCGAGAGAGGGAGGAGCTGAAGCAGCGGTGTCGTCGGGGTGCTGTTGGCCCTTAGAGGCGCAGGCTGCTACGGCAGCGGTGGCGTCGCAGGACGTGCAGCAGCCGCAAATCCCCTCTGCCTCTGCGGCCGGTCGGGTTGCTTTCGAGCCGGGGAACCCTCAGGGATCGTCAAGGCGAGAGGCAAGGTAGTGAAAGAGATTGTCCTGCCGACGGGACCGGGCGAGGGTCGCAGAGAAGGGGAGGGGCTGAAAGGCCCTACCCCTAGAGCGCCCTCCGGGCGTTCGACAGAGAAGCAGAAACAAAAGAGGGATAAGAGGCATCAGCCCACGGGGACGAAAGCTGGACAGGCGGCCACCGGCACAGGGAGGACCAGGCTGGCGGCTGTATTTTGAGTTAGTGACTCTGAGTGTAACCAGAGTTCCGACATGAAGTGCAGTCGCCTTCGCCCGGCCCGCGAAGAACGCGCGAACGGGCTCTGGCCAGAGGAGGTCCCCGCCCGGGCGGCGTCGCGATTAAATTCTCGGGGCTACTGCGGGTGGCCCATATCAACCTACAGCATAGCCGGGATGCCACTGTGGAGCTGGCAAAGCTCGTCGCAGGCGCCAAGGCGGCGTTGTGTTGATACAAGAGCCTTATGTGTATAGGAAGCAAGTGATAGGGCTTGGAGGAATCGGCTTCAACATCATAGTTGGTGGCGAAGCAGAGGAAGAACAACCTAGGACATGCATACTGGCGTCGAGGGATCTGGACGTGATGTTGCTGCCGCAGCTCGGGTCCAGGGACGCCACAGCAGCTGTCCTGGAGTATAAGGTGAATAATATTGGGCTTAAGGTTATGATGTGCAGCCTTTTTGTTCCCAACGATCGGCAGGGGGCTGCCTCAGTCAGAGGAATTTGTGCGTTTTGTCGTTTTTGCGAGGGAACATGGGTTACAACTGATAATAGGCTGCGATGCCAATTCTCACCACATATTGTGGGGCAGCACAAATACCAACCCACGCGGTGAGGCTCTACTGGAGTATTTGGCTACAACGAACCTAGAGGTATTAAATAGAGGTACAGCTCCAACGTTTGTCAATCGCATCCGGCAGGAGGTGATCGACATCACGTTAGCGAGCAGAGGACTAACGGAGAATATATCTAACTGGAGGGTGACGGAACACATATCAATGTCTGATCATCGTATGATCAGCTTTGAATTGGATGTGGACCGTGATAGGACTCCCACCAGGAGAAATCCAAGGAAGACCGACTGGGATGCCTACGTAACAGGCCTTGGAGGGTCGCCAAGGAGCCCAGAGGGGAGAAGACTCCCTATAGAGGCGTTAGATAGAGGTCGAGGTCCTAGAAGGTAGAATAATGCCAGCCTACGAGGCCGCGTCCCCACTTAAAGGGGAACCGTCCATCAAAGTCAGATGGTGGAACAGGGATCTGGCCGTACTACGCGGGCGGACTCGGAGGGCCTTAAACCGAGCCGTCCGAGAATCGAGTGTAGTGGCCTGTGACGAATTTAGGACTGCCAGAAGGGAGTTTAAGAAGGAACTGCGAAGGAGTAAACGAGCTAGTTGGAGCGCGTACTGCGGGGAAGTCAACTCCCTGCAGGACGCAGCCAGACTGGTAAGGGTACTCGAACAGGAGGTAGGCAGTAATGTAGGATCCTTAAGGAAACCAGACGGGATCTGGACAAGCACCGGTGAGGAGACCCTGCATCATCTCGCCGAAGTTCACCTCGTGGGCGGTGGAGCCGTCAAGGGGGCTGCCGACTTGGGACGGTGGACGGTCCTGAATGCGGAACGGCAGCTGGCAGAGGGGGTAGTTACGGATGGCTCTATAGCCTCGGCGGTGGGCGAGTTCGCTGGACAAGGCGTACAGGCTAATCAGCCTTACATCATTCCTGCTTAAGGCATTAGAAAAGATAGTAAATAGGTTTATGTTGGGAGGGATCCTAAAGGATCACCCCTTCCATAAAGGTCAGCACGCGTACCAGCGGGGGACGGCGACGGAAACGGCGCTCCATGCTGTGACACGGAAGGTGGAAAGGGCCCTATACTACGGGGAGAGCACATTAGCTGTGTTCTTCGATGTGGAGGGGGCCTTTTATAAGGCAAGGACGGATATAGTCTGTACCGCCCTACTGGATAGGGGAACGCTGAGGTCCCTAATAAGTTGGGTGGCGAGCATGCTGGAGGACAAGAGAGTTTCGCTGACCTTGAGGGGCCGGGGGTTGGACGTTTGGGGTGACGGGCGGCTGTCCTCAGGACAGCTGCCTTTCGCCCCATCTATGGTGTCTGGTCATGGACGGCCTCTTGGAGCGACTCTCCGAGAATGTCTTCTACGCTCAAATGAAAAATGCAAGGCTCAAATGCAAAATGTTAAATTGGCAGCACAATTGTTTTCAAACACAACTGCTACAGCATTGAAGCATTACATCCCAGGGAAAGACCAAAAGGCAAGTGTTGCAGCTGGCGATATTTTCCAGCTGGTGAATAATTGGTTCGATATTAAGAATTGTTATTCACCATCGACCTCAATTCCAAAAAAAAAAAAACCATATGGCACCAATTTAGTCTTGCAGTATGAATTTTTAAATAAAATGGTTTCTGTAATTAGTGGAATGACCTGTATAGGCAAAAAGAGCTTGCAAATGTTTCAGCGTGGAATAATAATGTCGGCAAAAGCTTTACAAGGCTTGTATGAAGATATAAAGGAAGAGTATGCTATTCAGTATATTTTAACCCATAGGTTAAACCAAGACTGTTTAGAAAATTTTTTTTGTCAGGTGAGTGTGAAAACCTAATTTGCACTTAAATAGTATGTATTTTTTAGTTGTTAATTGATTGTTGTTGCTCTTACTTAATAAAACCATTTAATGCTAGATGCAGACGTAGAGACTTTTTCTCTGATTTCATAAGTGTGAAGCCAAAAAAAGTTTACATGTGTATTTTATTTAGTTTATTCAATTTTCAGGCCAGAACTCGTGGAAGACTTCATGACCATCCATCACCATTGAATTCTATGTATAAAGTAAGAATGATTCTTTTAGAAAAAAATCCTGGCCTGGTGACTGCTCATTCAAATGTGGAAATTTCTCCAGGTGCAGAAAATGTAGAATACTTACTATCTATTGATGTGAAACAAGCAAAGCTTGGTAATATGAAACTTGCAGAGGAAAATTTTGAAGATCAGCTCGATGACAGGATGGACTTTGCAAGTACCACATCATCCAGCAGTATACACTCAAAGGATAGCCTAAGGAGAGAATCAGAAAAAGATGGCTTAGCATACATTGCTGGCTATTTAGCCAAAAAAAGATAAAAAACATCATCCAGATTTGGGAGAATATACATCTAAAACAAATGAAGGCATAAACCTTCATAGTTATAGCCATTTTCCTTCATGTATTCAAAACTTAACTTTTGGTGGTTTGATCCAACCATCGGGTTAATGGTTAGATCATGTCACCAAAATAAATACATATTTTCAAAAACTGCATAGTGACAGTTTTAATTTAGGAAAAACGTTGTTAACAAAACCTATGACTATATACTTGGCAGAGTTAACGAAGTCCCAAAAGAACTTGTATCTTCATTTTGTAGACAAAGGATGTTTGTAAGAATTAGGTTCCCTATTATAAACAGAGAAGAAAAGCAAGCAGAAAAAAGAAAGACTTCTGCTGATATTTACCGAAAAAAATTATTAAAAAATGAAAAAGCTGTAATTTAAATATTTTCACATGTATTTTTACATTTTTGCAATAGTAAAATAATTTATTACATAACTAGTGTGAAAATTGTAGCAGTGACTGCAGAAACACAATGAATGCTAGAAATACACTTTCCAACAAGTTATGTACTAATCATAAGCGATTTCACTTCATTAAATCAAGCCACTTTAGTCAATTTATAGCTCATTAGCTCATGGCTTGACTTCCAAGAGTTGTATTGAATCATAGTTTGTAGTTACTCTCAAATATTGAATCTTTAGGTGCAACATTAAGTAAGAGTCACCAGAATCCCACACAAACAATTTTTTTATAGATTTTATTCAAAACAAACATGAAGAAAAATTTAATTTTTTTGATACAATCAAATGGAATTTAAAAAAACAAAAAAAGTCTTAAAGCAGCATGGTAGCTAATTTTCATAAAAATCTTTCACAACCAAAAGATCCCAAAAAAGTCGATAATGCTGTTGTCACATACTAAAACTGAATTTCCTTGGTTGAAAGACAATAAAAGTTATTAAAATTTGAAACAATGTATATGATAATGCGCTCTCATAATACAGAAAGTAAAAGTTATTAAAAATATTGATACAATATTTATGATAATGCGTTCTCATAACACACTTTCTGCGTCTAAACGTTTAACTATTGGTTGCCTGGTTGTATATAGTTAATCCATTTATCATTTTACTGGCCAAAGATAGTGATTTTTTCAAATTTCTTGAGTTAAAAAATTATAACAAATTTAAATTAAACTATGTGAAAACTGGAACCTGTGATGAATACTGATAAGTACACTTGGAGAACCCAAATCACCACAACATATATTTTAAAGACCTTACGATCGTTTCGCCGACAAAGTCAGCGTCACCAGAGGATGAAAAAATCTAAAATTAAATCAACAGCGACAGGGTATTTATATCGCACCTAGGTAGGCAAACTAAAAAAAATTGTAGTCGGCGACCCATCGTTTCTCTATTGTGTCAATATTAAACGGACGAGGTCGAAGAAGTACTTTAATCTTCTGGTTGATAAATTTATGACCATTCATCTAATTTAAGGATAATGGGCTTAAAATAAAAGGTACCGAGATATTTAAGGAAGCTACACGTTCTTTTTGATCTAAAAATTTACTATGTGAATATTGGAGCACTGTGAAGAACGCCGACAAGCACATCTGGCGAACAGACCAATACCAGCCGCTCATCTTTTTTAAAAACCCAAAACGACTGTTTGCCTCACAATGTTAACTTCAACAAAAGATAAATAATTGAACTAAAATTCTACATAAAAACAAGTATTTATATTGATTTCTTATTCTACAGAAATTGTCTTTTTCAAATACATTTTCTGTAATGTGTAATAGCAATGAATTATTTAGCACTTCTTTAGTAAGTAAAAAATAATACAAACAATAAATAAAAGGAACTAACATGCTCCCTTGGTGTGCTCACCCAACTTAGCAACGTCGGGCACAATCATTACTTGAATGAGTGACCACCTAGGAACACAAACACGCACAAACATATGTATATATATATATATATATATATATATATATATATATATATATATATATATATATATATATATATATATATATAGTGCTGAAAAATTGCCCATTATAAACTATTAGTACATCAGAGTGTAGATAAGACAAATCGTAAATAAATTCCCTATAAATTTCACTATAAAACAAAAAAGAAAACCTTTACGGAAATCTAATTTAATGACGTTAGACTCCGATTATTGGTTAAATTAGGTAAATGCTCAGATATAGGTATATTGGGGGCTTATCTTAGCAATAATTGTTGCAATAATTTGACCATAGGTTAGTAGTAAGTACAATACTTACAGTTTGCATGTGTTGTATATGGGCTCTTTGTAAATTGTGTATATATCCATATCGTTCGACATTTTTTTACACTAAAACATAAAATAAAATAAATACATTAATATACAAGCATATTCTCTATTATTGTTAGTCAGTGTTAGTTGAATGAGCAATGATAGGCATAAAAAGCCATGGTTTATTACAATAATCATTAATGAAAATTTTGAGATTTATAATAATTTTGGATATTATCTCAGTAAGAGGTTAGATGAGCCAAATATCTATATGCAAATAGATTAAACTCTTAATCATGTCAGCTAAACCAAAGAATTATACTCTAAAACAATATTTACCTTGATATAAGTTAGCATAAGATGTGATAAAGACAACACTTTGTATATATTATATAAGAAAGTGTTTTTATTTAAGCCAGGGACTAAAGTTTATCAAAGACAAAGTGTTTTATGTTGTGAGACTATCAAGAATTATAGCATTTAAAAGCGTTTTCGTTTGTAAATTTAGTGATATTTATGTCTAGAAGTAAGGTTATGCCAAATGTTATTTTTAATAATAGGCATCTAAATTATATGATTTGGACTTACCGGGCTTTCTAAAGATGCACAGCTGTCAAAAAGGTATTAATTAATTCAAGATAGATTGCTTTGACAAAAGAGGAAACGAGATTCCAGATGAAATTGAAGACGATTTCCGGACTTCGAAGGTTGGTTGTTAATTATTAGGACGCCAAAACAAGCGTCATATTTTCCTTCGCAAAGAATTTGAATATTTTTTTAATATATTGTGTGTAAAACCAGATTTATTGTGCCTGCAAGTAATAGAACAAGTAAGATTCATGTTCACAGTAAGACAATGACTACAGAAAACTATAATATATGAAGATAATCACATCCAGGCTTACCTACAAATCCAGCACGGAAAAAAGGTATTTGAAAATTCATTTATTTATTCAAATCAGACCAAGGGAAGGGAATCTCAAGCATTAAAGACAGGCAATACTGTCAACGTCTGTCTTTCTATGAGAAATAGATGAGAAAGTTGAAAATTTAACATATATAAAGAAATCAAATTTACATTCTCACTATACTTAAAAGGTGTGAACAAGAGAGGGCGCGAGTAGTCTCCAATTCAAAGCATAAAAAGCCATTTTCAATCTTGTAAAACATAACGTCGAATTTCTGTCACGTAATTTTAATATACCAATTGTTCGTAAAATTTAAGATTTTTAGAGGATCCGATTTAAAACTGCATTTAAATTTCATAAAATAAAATTTTGTTAAAATGAGTTATTTCTTTGGATAAATAATCAAATATATATATATATATATATATATATATATATATATATATATATATATATATATATATATATATATATATATATATAAGATTTAACTGCATATTAGCAGGCTATTTTTCTCCTAAATAATAGAAACCACTACTGAGAGGAGTTAGAAGAGGCAGAGCCAGGGCAGTAAAAATTTTAAAAGGTAAGTTTATTGGTATTTAACTAATTAGGTCAATTACTATTATATTAACTGGCAAGTGAATAATGGGAATATGCAACCAACATTACACTGAAGTCATATTTTTTGTTACATAGGTATGAATACAAATAATTACAAATCACATTCATAAATATTTATTTAGATTGATAGAATTTGCAGGGTATACATAAACATTGTGTGTGAACTGTTAATACAATATAAAAAAATCCTATATTTTAAAATGCAAAAAATAAATGTAAAATCATCATCAATCATACCCATTAAAGATTTAAGATCAATTATACAAATTAAAAATTATATATATATATATCTATATATATATATATATATATATATATATATATATATATATATATATATATATATATATATATATATATATATATATATATATATATATATATATATATATATATATATATATATATATATATATATATAAGCTCCACTGGCTCCATCCTGCTCAATCTATCTAAACTAACATGTTCCCTTAGTTTAACTTTTAAAAATGCTGTTGCACGACAACAGCCACACTATGTTGAACACATTGGTGTGCTGACCGAACTTAGCAACGTCGGGCACAATCATTACTGGAATGAGCGACCACCTAGGAACACAATCACGCACAAACATGTATATATATATATATATATATATATATATATATATATATATATATATATATATATATATATATATATATATATACATATATATATATATATATATATATATATATATATATATATATATATATATATATATATATATATATATACATATATATATACATATATATATATATATATATATATATATATATATATATATATATATATATATATATATATATATATATATATATACACTTTATTTGTTTGCTGTACGTTTGTGATTTCTTATTGGTTTGCGTGGACTGCAGTTTCGAACCGTCCCGGTTCATCATCAGCACGCTACTCAGAGTAGCGTGCTGATGATGAACCGGGACGGTTCGAAACTGCAGTCCACGCAAACCAATAAGAAATCACAAACGTACAGCAAACAAATAAAGTGTATATTTAAAAGTGATTACAGTGTACTGCAATATTCCTAAACATATATATATATATATATATATATATATATATATATATATATATATATATATATATATATATATATATATATATATATATATAAGTTCTACTGGCTCCCTACTGCTCAATCTGTAAGTGTAAGTAGTAAGTACGCAATAAAGAAACAAAAAGGGTCTTACCTATCAGCAAAAAATAATAACTGGGTAGATTGTTATTCTATAAAAATCTGAATTATGTAAGTAATACAGAGAAAGAATTTTTAAATCAATGCTGCTATCAATTGTTAACTAAAATTGAACATTAATTAAAATAAGAATGTACGAAGAATGTATAAAGAAGGCTTCTTAAAAAAGTCCCCTTTCTTACTGTGATTAAAGATTTTCGTATTTTATGAAATTTATAATTTTTCTAGCTATACAATGAATGTTGTTCTATTTAGACCAAATATGAACTCGTAATCATAAATTAGAGCTTTGGCAAACCCAAACAGGTAGCCTTTTTTAGGTGCCAACACGACTGTAGCATATACCATATTATCTCTACTTTGTAAAAGTCACGCCAGTTATTATGTTACATGTCACCTCCCATTAAGAGTTCACCTTATTAAACAGTTTCTCTATTATTTTCAAATGATTGTCTAGACTGTTTCCTCTAAATTTAAAAACAATAGTTAGGTTACCTAGGATACAGTCACCTTTACTGTTTATTTGTCTATTGTATTATTATATAGGACCTACTCACCTTTTAATTATATTCATATGAGTATTTTCTAGACAATTCCCATAATGTTAAACATTAGATACATGACTTGTAAAACGTAGGCTAAAGTTATAAAAGCACACTGTTCACTAGAATAGTTATTCATTTAGTTCTTCGACTTCTACAGTGCAAGTACTCTGTGACCGCGGTCACAGCATATTATATTTGTATCACTAACGTTAGTTGTTGAGTTCTAAGTGTTTCAATTGTAACTACAAATTGTATTCTCTTTGCAAATAAAGTTCATAGCTATTAGAGTTTACAACTTTGAAGTTATTACTGGCGCAGTCGATTCAGATATCAAAAGAAAACAAAGTTCCCGGGAGCGCAGTTAATGCTTTTGTTATCTAAAACGAACCTCAACTTTGGAGTTGCCACACAACAGCCAACTGGTCCAGAGTATAAGTCCAACGGCCATCTGTTCCAGCTCGCAGTGAAGACTCCCTCAACCAGCCACGACAGTCAACTGGTCCAGATTATAAGTCCAACGGCCATCTGTTCCAGATCGCAGTGAATACTCCTGCAACCAACTTCTCGCTGCTTGGTCTGGATTGTAAGCCCAAGTGCCGTCCGTTCCAGCCAGCGAAGGAAAAGGAAACCGTAAGTTTTTAGTCACGAATTCCTTTTTCGAAATCCCATATATATGTGTATATATAACTTTTTAATTATCATTTTATGATTGAATCTAACATTGAAGAAGAATTAGTCAAAGGCTTTAATAATTTAAAATTAAATATACCAGCTTCCAAATTAAATAGGAATATTAAAAGTAAAATGTCGACTCCTAGCACTGAACAATTAATCGCTTCTGCAAGAAATTATGTAGAAGTGTTACCAAAATTTGACGGAGATTGTGATACCTTAGAATGTTTTATTTCCGCTATTGATAAATTTTATGCTAGATATGGTGTAACCGCAGATAATACTTTAAACTCATATGCATTTTATGCCATTAAAAGTAGACTGATAGGAGATGCAAATCACTTTGCTACCTGCAGATCTGACATAGATACTTGGCCAACTTTAAAAGTAGCTCTAAAAAATAAATTTGGTGATCATGTTGATAGGTACACCTTAATGTATCAATTTAAATTTTTAAGAATTAAAGAAAATGAAAGTTTATTAGATTTTATTGGTAGAATTAGAAATTTACTAAATAAGTTAGATATAAAAACTGTTAATGACAATACTATTCCCAGTAACCAAAGAGATTTATTAAAAGAAATAAACAAACAGACAGCCCTAGAAGTGCTTTATAATAATTGTCCACACACTTTGCAAACTATTTTAGAAATTAAAGAGCCCGAAAATCTAGAAGTTACTACCAATACCGTCCTAAAATATCTAACAAAACATCCCTCTAGAGAAAAAACTTTAAAGACACCCCATTTACCAGCCCCCCATAGGAAAATTGTCCAAAACACACAATTCGATAATACACCCATTCGTCAATATCACCCACAAATCTTTCTAAAAACAGCATTTCCTTCAGGACCAAGATATAATTTAAATCCTAGGTTAGCTCATAGTAGTTTTTCAGGGTTAGACTCTCGTAAGGAATTTCATCCTAGAGAAAATGTCTTCCACCCTAAACACCCAGTAGCGTTGCGTAATGCTTCTACGAATAACCCCACTCCGATGAGTATATCTACTAGTATCAATAATAGTCAGTCTAAATATGTTCCGAGACACGTAAATAATAGCAATTTTTACAAACCAAATTTCACGAACGGAGAAATGTTTACCACTGAAACTACGGAAAATATTTCTACGTGTTATTACGAGGACGAGTCTACTCAAGATTTAAATTACGAGTTCGAACCTTCCCAACAACCTCTTGAGGAAGAATGCAATAACGGCGAAATTTGTATGCAATCAGGCATCGGACAATCAAAACTCCCCTATATCCAATTAGATCATCCTAATATAAAACTGTTATTGGACACTGGTGCCACAAGTTCGCTTATCCATCCCGAAATAGCCTATAAATATACCAAAAACTACATCTATAATAGTCCCTGTTTCTTGCGAAATATGTTCAATATCTCAGAACATAAATTTGCAACCAAAATTGTTTTATTAGGTACTGAACTTGACTTTCATCTTATAAACTCTCACCCAAATTTCGACGGTCTATTAGGCTCGAATGAATTAAAACTTCTTAATGCTCAAATCGATTATGTCAACGATCTTATATATCTGAAAGGCCAACCCTGTGAAATATTTTGGTACATTCCGAAAAGTCCATCTATTTCACAATCTGAAATTCAGCAAGTTTTACCGAGCTTAAAATTTCATACCACCAATAAAGAGGACAAAGCAAGTACCAATACAGAATTTCTGTATCGTATTGAAGCCTTTCCTTCCGACGCTAATACCGAAAAAACCGAAGATCTCTTAAGTTTGCTTAATAATCCTGGTGACATCGCAGAAAGAGAACACCTCGATCTAGAGGACATCGATACCATATTAAGCGACTTACATAATAAAGAACCGGCCCCTAATAACAAAATTAACATTATATCTGACATCCAAGTTAGACCCATACAGCCAGCTGCATCCCAATGCTTAAAAAATGACGCGTTTCCCAATCCAGCCGTTCTTGCAGGAAATCTACCTCCAGCAAGTCTTCTACCTCTAGTCACAAATGAACATCCCTTTTCTGGCTCTGCCGACACTGATGACGTCACAAAACATACTCAATCAGAAAATATATCCGCCACACTTCCCATTACCGATGAGCCACTTAATTATTTCAAGACGCAAATTATATTTAAATTGAAGGACGAACCACGTCTGTCCCATAATATGTATTTTAATAAAAATATTTATACAATATTTATCACTCGTGGCAATCTAATAAATGAAATAATTAATGCTCTTAAACAAGTAGCTGAGCCTTCACACAGAAACGCTATATACACAGACGACTTACACCTATACGAAACCCTAGCCTTAATAATTAATTCAAATTTTACAAATGCTATTAATTTTGTGTTTTGCAAGAAACAATTAATAGATGTCGTAGAGACAGAAAAACAAAAAGAAATAATTCAAAATTACACAACCAAAAACATTGCGAAGCTAAATAATTAGAAATTGAAATCAGGCGTTCTTATTACTGGCTCTCTATTGCAAAAGATTGTCAGCTTCACGTAGACTTGTGTGATATTTGCCAAGAATGTAAATACGAAAGGCACCCCATCCAATTTAACTTACAGGCTACCCCTATACCGTCACGACCATTCGAAACATTGCACATGGATACCTTTTTAATTAATAATTTAAAAAAAATACCTTACACTGATAGACAGCTTTAGTAAATTTCTCGTCGTTAAAGAAATAAACACTTTAAATTTTCCGGACGTTATACCAAAGGTTCTAGAAATCTTTATGACGTATAAACCGCCACTAGTGCTAATTAGTGACAATGCAACCAAATTTTCAAATCAACAATTTAAAGGACTAATAGATTTGTATAATATCGACCACCACTTTATAACAAGCAAACATCCTAATAGTAATGGCATTATTGAAAGGATTCATAGCACAATCATAGAAATAATCCGCATAATTAAATCGAGCGATACTAATTTCCAAAAACTAGATTTGATGAGTAGCGCTGTAATTATTTACAATAACACAATTCATTCTAGTACAAAACATAAACCATTAGAAATTTTATTCGGTCATTTAGAAAATCGTGAAATTTTACCATCTCCAGCGAATGAGAAAATTTACACAGATTACATAAACAAAATTAGATCTGACACTAAAGCTCTTTACGAAGTAATTAAATTGCAGAATGAAAAAATTCACACATCGATTCTAAACAGAGAAAATGCCAAAAGAGAACCTTTTCCCGATCTGAAAGAGGAAAGTAAAGTATATCTTAAACAAAACCCGAGAAATAAAATTGCTTGTCGTTATAAAACAGAAACCGTAGCTCAAAATGAACCAATTAAGTTTACAACGATAAAAAATAGAAAATATCACAAACAAGAAATCAAACCCATACGAAAATCACAAAAGTCAAACTTTGTTTCAGATGATACACCCGGCGTTTCTTCTGGTCATCTACCTCCATCTCTCACAGACCCAGAGAGTGGAAATAAAATCTCTAACAGACAATCCGGGAATCCTCCCCATTAAACTAGGCACCGCGAAATTACAAACAGGACAACATACTTTTATCCATACCATACCCTTAGACAAAATCCAAACGGAAATAAATAATATTGACAAACACGTAGATTCACTCAAAGCAGCAGCTAATATATACCCTGTATTTCAGCAAGCCGAAATACGTTTAACGTCATTACTGGCACAACAAACCAAAGAGAAATTTTTATTATTGCAACCATTTCAAAATCGTCTTAATAAAAGGGGCCTAATAAACGGAATAGGGCATGTTTTTAAATTTATCTCGGGGACCCTCGACTCAGACGACGGAGAACGTTATGATAGGTCAATCGAGATATTACGCAGGAATGAGGAAAATATAGTTAAGCAGTATAATAATCAACTGTCTTTAAACCACGAATTTATTAATAATCTAGAAATGTCTATTAAAAATATCTCTTATGATTTTAAATCTCTGCAGGAGGCAACATTGGTTCTCCAACATAAATACATAGAAGAACTTTTAAAGGTCACATTAAATGAATTTAGAACAAAAATTTTATTACTGGATCAAATCATTGAGAACATGCAGGTATCAGTAACATTTGCATCTCTAGGAATGTTACACCCTTCTTTATTAACTAATTCGGCAGCTCAATATTTATTTAAACAACTGCTTAAACACCATAGTCCTGCACAATTTTACAGTAGAGACTCTATACTTTTCTTACATACTATGGAAATCGAATACTACATTACTAGGAATCAACTTACTTTTCTATTACATATACCATTGTTAGATTCAGAAACCTATAACCTATATCACCTCTACTCTATACCTACCCCCGCCTTTAACACTATTATACCCCCAAATACCTTTGTGACTATAAACGAAAAGAAGAGTACATACGTAAGAAGTCACTGCAAGAAAATCCAAAATAATTTCTATTGTAGTCTAAAAGATCAAATACCCAACTATCAGCGAGAAGACTGTATCCATAATCTTTTGCAAGTAAAATCATCACCTACTTGCCAAAGTGTTCCAGTACGGATTGAAGAACCACTGGTAGAAGCCGTTACGGAAGCAACCTACATAGTCATCGCCCCAAAAGAAATAATCATTCACACAAAATGCAAAAGCGAGGAAGTTAAAGCAATAAAAGGTGTATATTTGGTCAATCTTCCACTGAACTGCAAGTTTATTAGTCAAAACTTTACCTATGAAAATTGGCAACAAGAAACTCATGAAGACATCGTCTCACTACCTCATTTTGAGACCAACGAAATTCCAGCAAATCCAATCCATCTCAACCTCAAGTCTGTGGGCCTCGACAAGCTTCATCAGTTGACTATTCAGTACGCGAGTGACAGTGATAAGTTTAGTTCTTATAATTTAGTTAGCAGCTTCTTCTTTACACTATTAATTTTACTAATGATAAGCATTTTAATATACATTAAACGTAAGGAAATTCATATGTATATAAAAAGATACAAATCTGCACCAACAGAAGAAAATAATTTTGCTAACGAAACATTTCAGTTAACTTAGAATTCAAAGTACTCCGTAATTTTCATTCTTAAGGAAGGGAGGAGTTATTATGTTACATGTCACCTCCCATTAAGAGTTCACCTTATTAAACAGTTTCTCTATTATTTTCAAATGATTGTCTAGACTGTTTCCTCTAAATTTAAAAACAATAGTTAGGTTACCTAGGATACAGTCACCTTTACTGTTTATTTGTCTATTGTATTATTATATAGGACCTACTCACCTTTTAATTATATTCATATGAGTATTTTCTAGACAATTCCCATAATGTTAAACATTAGATACATGACTTGTAAAACGTAGGCTAAAGTTATAAAAGCACACTGTTCACTAGAATAGTTATTCATTTAGTTCTTCGACTTCTACAGTGCAAGTACTCTGTGACCGCGGTCACAGCATATTATATTTGTATCACTAACGTTAGTTGTTGAGTTCTAAGTGTTTCAATTGTAACTACAAATTGTATTCTCTTTGCAAATAAAGTTCATAGCTATTAGAGTTTACAACTTTGAAGTTATTACTCGCCTAAAATCCAGATCTATTCATTTCAAACGGCTCATAATTATAAAATGAACTGTGATGACAACTTAACCGACTCATGGTAAGATTAATTGGTTCACTGGGTGCCCAGAGTTATTATGTTACATGTCACCTCCCATTAAGAGTTCACCTTATTATACAGTTTCTCTATTATTTTCAAATGATTGTCTGGACTGTTTCCTCTAAATTTAAAAACAATAGTTAGGTTACGTAGGATATAGTCACCTTTACTGTTTATTTGTCTATTGTATTATTATATAGGACCTACTCACCTTTTAATTATATTCATATGAGTATTTTCTAGACAATTCCCATAATGTTAAACATTAAATACATGACTTGTAAAACGTAGGCTAAAGTTATAAAAGCACACTGTTCACTAGAATAGTTATTCATTTAGTTCTTCGACTTCTACAGTGCAAGTACTCTGTGACCGCGGTCACAGCATATTATATTTGTATCACTAACGTTAGTTGTTGAGTTCTAAGTGTTTCAATTGTAACTACAAATTGTATTCTCTTTGCAAATAAAGTTCATAGCTATTAGAGTTTACAACTTTGAAGTTATTACTGGCGCAGTCGATTCAGATATCAAAAGAAAACTAAGTTCCCGGGAGCGCAGTTAATGCTTTTGTTATCTAAAACGAACCTCAACTTTGGAGTTGCCACGCAACAGCCAACTGGTCCAGAGTATAAGTCCAACGGCCATCTGTTCCAGCTCGCAGTGCAGACTCCCTCAACCAGCTACGACAGTCAACTGGTCCAGATTATAAGTCCAACGGCCATCTGTTCCAGATCGCAGTGAATACTCCTGCAACCAACTTCTCGCTGCTTGGTCTGGATTGTAAGCCCAAGTGCCGTCCGTTCCAGCCAGCGAAGGAAAAGGAAACCGTAAGTTTTTAGTCACGAATTCCTTTTTCGAAATCCCATATATATGTGTATATATAACTTTTTAATTATCATTTTATGATTGAATCTAACATTGAAGAAGAATTAGTCAAAGGCTTTAATAATTTAAAATTAAATATACCAGCTTCCAAATTAAATAGGAATATTAAAAGTAAAATGTCGACTCCTAGCACTGAACAATTAATCGCTTCTGCAAGAAATTATGTAGAAGTGTTACCAAAATTTAACGGAGATTGTGATACCTTAGAATGTTTTATTTCCGCTATTGATAAATTTTATGCTAGATATGGTGTAACCGCAGATAATACTTTAAACTCATATGCATTTTATGCCATTAAAAGTAGGCTGATATGAGATGCAAATCACTTTGCTACCTGCAGATCTGACATAGATACTTGGCCAACTTTAAAAGTAGCTCTAAAAATAAATTTGGTGATCATGTTGATAGGTACACCTTAATGTATCAATTTAAATTTTTAAGAATTAAAGAAAATGAAAGTTTATTAGATTTTATTGGTAGAATTAGAAATTTACTAAATAAGTTAGATATAAAAACTGTTAATGACAATACTATTCCCAGTAACCAAAAAGATTTATTAAAAGAAATAAACAAACAGACAGCCCTAGAAGTGCTTTATAATAATTGTCCACACACTTTGCAAACTATTTTAGAAATTAAAGAGCCCGAAAATCTAGAAGTTGCTACCAATACCGTCCTAAAATATCTAACAAAACATCCCTCTAGAGAAAAAACTTTAAAGATACCCCATTTACCAGCCCCCCATAGGAAAATTGTCCAAAACACTCAATTCAATAATACACCCATTCGTCAATATCACCCACAAATCTATCCAAAAACAGCATTTCCTTCAGGACCAAGATATAATTTAAATCCTAGGTTAGCTCATAGTAGTTTTTCAGGGTTAGAGTCTCGTAAGGAATTTCATCCTAGAGAAAATGTCTTCCACCCTAAACACCCAGTAGCGTTGCGTAATGCTTCTACGAATAACCCCACTCCGATGAGTATATCTACTAGTATCAATAATAGTCAGTCTAAATATGTTCCGAGACACGTAAATAATAGCAATTTTTACAAACCAAATTTCACGAACGGAGAAATGTTTACCACTGAAACTACGGAAAATATTTCTACGTGTTATTACGAGGACGAGTCTACTCAAGATTTAAATTACGAGTTCGAACCTTCCCAACAACCTCTTGAGGAAGAATGCAATAACGGCGAAATTTGTATGCAATCAGGCATCGGACAATCAAAACTCCCCTATATCCAATTAGATCATCCTAATATAAAACTGTTATTGGACACTGGTGCCACAAGTTCGCTTATCCATCCCGAAATAGCCTATAAATATACCAAAAACTACATCTATAATAGTCCCTGTTTCTTGCGAAATATGTTCAATATCTCAGAACATAAATTTGCAACCAAAATTGTTTTATTAGGTACTGAACTTGACTTTCATCTTATAAACTCTCACCCAAATTTCGACGGTCTATTAGGCTCGAATGAATTAAAACTTCTTAATGCTCAAATCGATTATGTCAACGATCTTATATATCTGAAAGGCCAACCCTATGAAATATTTTGGTACATTCCGAAAAGTCCATCTATTTCACAATCTGAAATTCAGCAAGTTTTACCGAGCTTAAAATTTCATACCACCAATAAAGAGGACAAAGCAAGTACCAATACAGAATTTCTGTCTCGTATTGAAGCCTTTCCTTCCGACGCTAATACCGAAAAAACCGAAGATCTCTTAAGTTTGCTTAATAATCCTGGTGACATCGCAGAAAGAGAACACCTCGATCTAGAGGACATCGATACCATATTAAGCGACTTACATAATAAAGAACCGGCCCCTAATAACAAAATTAACATTATATCTGACATCCAAGTTAGACCCATACAGCCAGCTGCATCCCAATGCTTAAAAAATGACGCGTTTCCCAATCCAGCCGTTCTTGCAGGAAATCTACCTCCAGCAAGTCTTCTACCTCTAGTCACAAATGAACATCCCTTTTCTGGCTCTGCCGACACTGATGACGTCACAAAACATAGTCAATCAGAAAATATATCCGCCACACTTCCCATTACCGATGAGCCACTTAATTATTTCAAGACGCAAATTATATTTAAATTGAAGGACGAACCACGTCTGTCCCATAATATGTATTTTAATAAAAATATTTATACAATATTTATCACTCGTGGCAATCTAATAAATGAAATAATTAATGCTCTTAAACAAGTAGCTGAGCCTTCACACAGAAACGCTATATACACAGACGACTTACACCTATACGAAACCCTAGCCTTAATAATTAATTCAAATTTTACAAATGCTATTAATTTTGTGTTTTGCAAGAAACAATTAATAGATGTCGTAGAGACAGAAAAACAAAAAGAAATAATTCAAAATTACACAACCAAAAACATTGCGAAGCTAAATAATTAGAAATTGAAATCAGGCGTTCTTATTACTGGCTCTCTATTGCAAAAGATTGTCAGCTTCACGTAGACTTGTGTGATATTTGCCAAGAATGTAAATACGAAAGGCACCCCATCCAATTTAACTTACAGGCTACCCCTATACCGTCACGACCATTCGAAACATTGCACATGGATACCTTTTCAATTAATAATAAAAAAAAAATACCTTACACTGATAGACAGCTTTAGTAAATTTCTCGTCGTTAAAGAAATAAACACTTTAAATTTTCCGGACGTTATACCAAAGGTTCTAGAAATCTTTATGACGTATAAACCGCCACTAGTGCTAATTAGTGACAATGCAACCAAATTTTCAGATCAACAATTTAAAGGACTAATAGATTTGTATAATATCGACCACCACTTTATAACAAGCAAACATCCTAATAGTAATGGCATTATTGAAAGGGCTCATAGCACAATCATAGAAATAATCCGCATAATTAAATCGAGCGATACTAATTTCCAAAAACTAGATTTGATGAGTAGCGCTGTAATTATTTACAATAACACAATTCATTCTAGTACAAAACATAAACCATTAGAAATTTTATTCGGCCATTTAGAAAATCGTGAAATTTTACCATCTCCAGCGAATGAGAAAATTTACACAGATTACATAAACAAAATTAGATCTGACACTAAAGCTCTTTACGAAGTAATTAAATTGCAGAATGAAAAAATTCACACATCGATTCTAAACAGAGAAAATGCCAAAAGAGAACCTTTTCCCGATCTGAAAGAGGAAAGTAAAGTATATCTTAAACAAAACCCGAGAAATAAAATTGCTTGTCGTTATAAAACAGAAACCGTAGCTCAAAATGAACCAATTAAGTTTACAACGATAAAAAATAGAAAATATCACAAACAAGAAATCAAACCCATACGAAAATCACAAAAGTCAAACTTTGTTTCAGATGATACACCCGGCGTTTCTTCTGGTCATCTACCTCCATCTCTCACAGACCCAGAGAGTGGAAATAAAATCTCTAACAGACAATCCGGGAATCCTCCCCATTAAACTAGGCACCGCGAAATTACAAACAGGACAACATACTTTTATCCATACCATACCCTTAGACAAAATCCAAACGGAAATAAATAATATTGACAAACACGTAGATTCACTCAAAGCAGCAGCTAATATATACCCTGTATTTCAGCAAGCCGAAATACGTTTAACGTCATTACTGGCACAACAAACCAAAGAGAAATTTTTATTATTGCAACCATTTCAAAATCGTCTTAATAAAAGGGGCCTAATAAACGGAATAGGGCATGTTTTTAAATTTATCTCGGGGACCCTCGACTCAGACGACGGAGAACGTTATGATAGGTCAATCGAGATATTACGCAGGAATGAGGAAAATATAGTTAAGCAGTATAATAATCAACTCTCTTTAAACCACGAATTTATTAATAATCTAGAAATGTCTATTAAAAATATCTCTTATGATTTTAAATCTCTGCAGGAGGCAACATTGGTTCTCCAACATAAATACATAGAAGAACTTTTAAAGGTCACATTAAATGAATTTAGAACAAAAATTTTATTACCGGATCAAATCATTGAGAACATGCAGGTATCAGTAACATTTGCATCTCTAGGAATGTTACACCCTTCTTTATTAACTAATTCGGCAGCTCAATATTTATTTAAACAACTGCTTAAACACCATAGTCCTGCACAATTTTACAGTAGAGACTCTATACTTTTCTTACATACTATGGAAATCGAATACTACATAACTAGGAATCAACTTACTTTTCTATTACATATACCATTGTTAGATTCAGAAACCTATAACCTATATCACCTCTACTCTATACCTACCCCCGCCTTTAACACTATTATACCCCCAAATACCTTTGTGACTATAAACGAAAAGAAGAGTACATACGTAAGAAGTCACTGCAAGAAAATCCAAAATAATTTCTATTGTAGTCTAAAAGATCAAATACCCAACTATCAGCGAGAAGACTGTATCCATAATCTTTTGCAAGTAAAATCATCACCTACTTGCCAAAGTGTTCCAGTACGGATTGAAGAACCACTGGTAGAAGCCGTTACGGAAGCAACCTACATAGTCATCGCCCCAAAAGAAATAATCATTCACACAAAATGCAAAAGCGAGGAAGTTAAAGCAATAAAAGGTGTATATTTGGTCAATCTTCCACTGAACTGCAAGTTTATTAGTCAAAACTTTACCTATGAAAATTGGCAACAAGAAACTCATGAAGACATCGTCTCACTACCTCATTTTGAGACCAACGAAATTCCAGCAAATCCAATCCATCTCAACCTCAAGTCTGTGGGCCTCGACAAGCTTCATCAGTTGACTATTCAGTACGCGAGTGACAGTGATAAGTTTAGTTCTTATAATTTAGTTAGCAGCTTCTTCTTTACACTATTAATTTTACTAATGATAAGCATTTTAATATACATGAAACGTAAGGAAATTCATATGTATATAAAAAGATACAAATCTGCACCAACAGAAGAAAATAATTTTGCTAACGAAACATTTCAGTTAACTTAGAATTCAAAGTACTCCGTAATTTTCATTCTTAAGGAAGGGAGGAGTTATTATGTTACATGTCACCTCCCATTAAGAGTTCACCTTATTATACAGTTTCTCTATTATTTTCAAATGATTGTCTGGACTGTTTCCTCTAAATTTAAAAACAATAGTTAGGTTACGTAGGATATAGTCACCTTTACTGTTTATTTGTCTATTGTATTATTATATAGGACCTACTCACCTTTTAATTATATTCATATGAGTATTTTCTAGACAATTCCCATAATGTTAAACATTAAATACATGACTTGTAAAACGTAGGCTAAAGTTATAAAAGCACACTGTTCACTAGAATAGTTATTCATTTAGTTCTTCGACTTCTACAGTGCAAGTACTCTGTGACCGCGGTCACAGCATATTATATTTGTATCACTAACGTTAGTTGTTGAGTTCTAAGTGTTTCAATTTTAACTACAAATTGTATTCTCTTTGCAAATAAAGTTCATAGCTATTAGAGTTTACAACTTTGAAGTTATTACTCCAGTCAGAACAACAACATAGAACATAAATGCATATTTCAAGACTAAGCAATAAATCAGTTGTTCCTTATGATTTGATGATGGTAGTGACTGGTCTTTAAGTTACTGAGTCAACTTACTTGATTCATTGGTGTGGTGTGAACAAACACTGTTATGTACACTATTTTTTCTGCGAACTACATGTGCGTGATGCCTATTTTATACACACTTGTGTTCGCAACATTATCCTACTCATATCGCAAACTCAACTCATGTTAAATAATCGGCGCCACACATACAATACAATACAATACTGCTATTTTAAATATAATATGTATTGACTTCTTTTGCTTAGAAATTGATTGTAAAAAGTATAAACCTACGAATTTATATGTCTACAAATAGCATCCTACCTAAATATTATATACTAAAATAATTTACTGATTGCACTAGCACGTTTTAGTATTTTAATATAAAATATAACATGTATAAGTTTTTAGTGAATTTTCTTAAAAAAAAATTCACTAATGAGGAGATCCCGACTTTTGAATTTTGAAAAAATTTCTTCAAATGACCGCGAACTAAGCCCCCTAGAACACATATCCGGGGTCAGTTTCAATTTTTATATGTTTATATATATATATATATATATATATATATATATATATATATATATATATATATATATATATATATATATATATATATATATATATATATATATATATATATATATATATATATATATATATATATATATATATATATATATATATATATATATATATATATATATATATGTATCACACCGATAACTCAAAAAATAATAGGCCGATTTTGACTAAATTTGGTGGAAAAATTCCTTTTGCAAATAGCTTGGATAAGTTCGTTAGCCAGGAAAATCTGCCCAGGTTTTCCCGGAAAATTTTGTGTTTTCTTTCGAAAAAAATTTATATCTCCGGAATTAACAAAGTAAGGACAACCAAATTTGGTACGCTAGTTAATATCCTTATAGGTAAGCTACCTACCAAAATTTAGCTATGTAGGTCAAAAGACAAAAAAGTTATAGGCATTTAAAGAAAAATAAATTGGGGTTTTCCTCAAAACGCCAAAGTTGCGATTTAAAACGTCAAAATCGGCAACATTTTGGGCAAAGAACTTGAATCTAATACGGGCTATGGAAATCAAATGTCTCAAGAAGGATGTTTTACAAACTCTGAAGTCTTAGTTTCAACCGTCATTGTCCTTCATTTTACTAAAATGTTTCCAGAAAATTCATTTCAAATAGACCCTTTTTCTGATGCTTGGCAGTAGCCTTAGCTTTAGAGTTTATCGTTTAATGGTATATAATTTTTGTCGAATTTTCGTAAAAAATCAATAAAGGTCAATATATCCGTTATTATACAATATATGAAGAAAATTTGTATATATTAATTATAGGGTGTCTTGAGCTACATCTTAAAAAAATATTTCTACAATCACAGGATGGCCCATAAGTCGTTGGTGATACAAATTTTCTTCTTTTTTTTTTAATCAAACACGCCTTATGTTATTGCATTTTTGAATATTTCAGCGATGCATGTTTGTAAGAAAAGAAATTCGGGACGCAGCAAGTGCGTTATGGTAGCGAATTTTCATTAAATGCTTCAAATTTGAATAGCTCAATTTGCTATTAACCTATAAGGTTGACCAAGAAACGAGTTTTTCCGGGAACACTTTAAGTTCACTTTCGGAAATTTTTGTACATTTTCAAACAATAAAGTTATTTTGATGAAACATGGCACATTGTTTCTACTATATAGGTTATACTGGTAACCAAAATTGATGCCTGCTTTCTTAAAAAGGAAACACACATATTTGCAATTAAAAACATTTTTATGAAAATTCACTACCATAACGCACTTGCTGCGTCCAGAGTTTTATTTTTTGCTTACGAAGTGATTGCAAAACTTATAAAGCTACGATTTTTATGTGTACAAATAGATACCTACGTAAATATTATATACTAAAATTATTAACTTATTGTGCTAACCCAGTGTATTATTTTACTATGAGTTTTTTGCTTAGAAATTGATTGTAAAAATTATAAACCTACGACTTTGTACGTGTACAAATAAATATCTACCTGAATATTATGTAATAAAATTATTTACTTGTTATATATAGCGGCCCAATGTATTATTATTTTACAATCCATAACAAGATGTATAATTTTTTGCTTTGAAATTGATTGTAAAAATTATAAACCTATTATTTTGTATGTAAACAAATAAATACCTCCTTAAACATCATATACAGACATTATTTACTTATTATGCTAACTCAATGTACTATTTTACAACTCCAAAGATGTAGGAGTTTTGTGGTTGGAAATTGATTGCAAAAATTAAAAACCTACTATTTTGTATGTGTACAAATACATACCCACCTAAATATTATAAACTTAAAAAATTAACTTATTGTGAAAGTTGCATGTTATTAAATGAAGCTTATCAAGTAAAATAGGAAAACAATTAAGAAAAAGAAACCAAAAACCTAGAGTGCAGTTCAGAACAAGAAAGTTATGTCCAATTTGGGGCATTATGAATTTATAATTTCATAAATATATAATTTTCAATTCTTTTCAAGATAAACCAATTAATTGAATCCATCGAAATCGAATAATATCCAAAAACTTCAATACATTCTGTTACTATATGAAAAAAATCTTAATTTCAACTTCTTAAATGTTTAATCTTGTTATAAGTTCATAAAAAACATAACTTTGTAAAGACGCACATAAAATGCCAGCTGGTTTCTATATTCAATGCACCACTAGATTTTAATTCAGACTTCATGTGACATATTCCCGCGTCACTTTGTGATTGGTCGAAAGTTACCAGGCAACCTATCTAATCTATAAACCTTGATTAAAGCCAAGAACCAATAGAATGAATTTATATTTCATGGCATTATGTTGATTTGACAAAATAGAGGTTACAAACAACACCTTGACTGTAACCAACGAATTACTTATCTGGCGTTAAATAACAGTATTCGGGTACTAATGCATGTATTGTGATTCAATAATCTAAGAATAAATAAGTTAAATAGTAATTGTTGGAAAAAATAAATGAACAAAAAAAAATCTCTGTGAGCGTTATGTGCGGTATGGCACCAAGCGAATTTTCATAAAAATATTTTTTAATTTCAAATACCTGTCTTTTTTTAATGAAAGGAATCACATTTGGTTAACAGTATAACCTATATAGTGGAAACAGCGTACCATATTACATCAAATCACATGAAAATGATTATATTATTTGAAAATTTTCCGAAAATAAACCCAAAATGTTGCCGCAAAAACTGGTGTTTCCTAGTCAACGAACATTTTCAAGCTATTTACACACCTGCTAAGATATAATTGTATTCACAAAAAGCTTTTTAAGAAAAAAAAATACAGGAAAATTTTAAACAAGTTCCTTCACGAGAATTCGTGATTTTTTTTACAAAAATTGGCTTAAGTAATGTGACACGATAATTATAAGTTTTACGAAAATTTGCTAAACAATATTTTTTTTTACGAATATTTGAAAATATTTTTTTGCAGTAATTTATTAACATTAATTATTAAATAAGTACCAACATTTCATAAAAATTTAAAAAAAGATTTCTGCGAAAATTTCTAAATATTTTTTACACAAACATTATTTGCTGAAAAAATATATATATATGAAGCATTCACAGGCCATTTAGGCCCATAGCTTGGTAATACATTTCCATTGCTTCCTATCCAGTGCAATCGTCTTCCAGTTTTGGACTCCTTTTTCTAGCAAGTCTTGTTGTGCTGCATCAAGCCATCTTTTTCTTGGTCTTCCCCTCTTCCTTCTACCCTCTGGATTTGACCAGACACACTTCTTCACCATTCTCTCCACACCCATTCGTTCTATATGTCCCAGCCACTGTAGTCTGCGTGCCTTAACCAGTTGAGACACCGGCGGTTCTCCATACATTTCATACACTTCCACATTTGGACGTCTTTCCCACATGCCATCTACTTTCTTGCCTCCGAAGATTCTGCGTAGTACCTTTCTCTCCCATATCGCTATTCTGTCCTCCAGTCTTCGGTTCATTGTCCATGCTTCACAACCATATGCCAAGGTTGGTCTTATCACAGTCCTATATACTCTGAGTTTCGCAGCACGCGAGATGTTCTTTGATCTAAGGAAGCTGTTAAGCCCTCCCGCACATCTGTTGGCTTTTGCTATCCTTAGGTTAATTTCTACCTCCTCATCACATCTATTGTCTACTAATACACCTAAGTACATGTAATTATTAACCTCTTCGAACTCTATGACTCTCTCCCCTCGCAATTTCACTGTAAAAGGTTCACTATTAGTCACTTTAGTCTTTTTAATTGCCATATACTTGCTCTTGTCCTTATTTATTTGAAGTCCCACACTGTCTGCTACTTCCACCAAACTTCTAGTGATACTTTCCAGCTCTTTTCTATTTCTGGCCAGTAACAATATATCATCCGCATAAGCAAGGCACTGATGACTCCTGTCAAACAAGCTCCCAGTTCTGTTTATACCACTCTCTCTTATCACTTTCTCCAGAACTATATTGAATAGTAACGTTGACAGCGGATCTCCCTGCCTCACTCCTCTTCTCACATCAAACTCTTCTGTCAGATTTCCGTTTACCCTTACTGCGCACGTGGTGTTACATAGTGTCATTATTACCAGTTTCACAATATACTCGGGTACTCTGAACTCTCTAAGTATATCAACTACTTTACTTCTTTTCACTGAATCGTAGGCGGTCTTAAAGTCGACAAAGATCATGTGTACTGGAATCTCGTACTCGTAACAGCCTGTCAAAACCTGCTTTAGCAGACATATCTGGTCAACTGTCGACCTACCCTTCCGAAAACCAGCCTGATATTCCCCTAGCAAAGGCTCTATATATTTTTCTAGCCGTTTCTTTATTAGTGTTGCTAAAATTTTGTAGGCCACATCTGGTAACGCTATCCCCCTATAGTTGGTGCATTCTGTTATATCTCCTTTCTTAAATAAAGTTACCATGATGGTCTTATTCCATTTTTTTGGCATTTCTTTTGTTTTCCAAATTTCTTTTATTAGCTCATACATCATGGCAACCAAAGCAGTCCCTCCGTATTTAAAATTTTCGGCCATAATGCCATTTTCACCTGGACTCTTGTTGTTTTTCATTGTTTGTATAATTTCTTCTATTTCTTGCTTCGTTGGATCTTCTGTAACTTCTTCCTCTTCATAAAACTCTTGATGACACTCTTTCAGTTCTTCTTCATCTCCATCATTATGCAGTTCTTCGAAATGTTCTTTCCATCTTCTGCATATGTCTTTATCGTTTCCAAGCAAATTGCCTTCCTTATCCTTAAAGAACACTGCTCTGCTTTGGTGGCCTCTTTTTATATCTTTCACGTCTTTGTAGAAGTTACGTATTTCATTTTTTTGATATTTATATTCAATATTTTTTATTTTGTCTTCCAGAAATTTTCGTTTCTGGGTTCTACACATATTTTTTGTTCTCTTTCTTTGTTCGTTATATTTTTCTAGGTTTTCCTCCGTTTGCGCCTGAAGCATTTGATGTCTTAATACTGCTCTTTTTTTTAGTGCGGCTTTACATTCTTCATTCATCCAGTACTTTTTTATTTGTTTTCGTCTCTTTTCCAGGGTTGCTTTCGTTGCCTCAGTCACCGTCTTTTCTATCTTTTCCCATTTTTCTTCAATGCCGTCTGTATTCAGGAACATATCACTACTATAAGCTTTGTCTATTCTTTTCTTGTAGTTGAGGGCTATTTCTTCTTTTCGTAGATCATTAACATTGTATCTAGTTTCTGCCCTCCTTTTTTGTGTCTGTTTAATCGTATCTGGGAATCTTAAAACAGCCTTTACCAAGAAGTGATCTGAATCAGCTTCCGCACCCCTACGTGTTTTCACATTGGTGATTAGCCAAGCATGTTCTTCCTTTATTAACAAGTGATCTATTTGATTTGTTTTATTTTGTCCCGGTATCGTCCATGTTCCCTTATGTATATCTCTTCTTCTAAAGTGTGTACTCATTATTTTCATATTCTGTTCTATTGCTAAAGATATCAACCTTACTCCATTGTCATTACTCGCCGTATGTTTACTTTCACCTCCTGTTATTGACTTATATATGTCTTCATTGCCTATCTTTGCATTTGCGTCTCCCATCAAAATTATCACGTCATTTTTTGGTATATCTTCTAGCGTTTTTTCCAGCTCTTCGTAGTACTGATCTTTCACTTCTTCTTCTTTTTCTTCTGTTGGAGCATGCATATTTACAATACTAATCATCTTATCTTCTGCCTTAATTCTTATGGAACATAGTCTGTCTGACTTTGGTTTGAAACATTTAACTTTATCTTGTAGCTTTTCGCTTATTAAGAATGCGACTCCATACCTTCTCATATCACTACCACTTGTAAATAGGATATAGTTTCCAACCCTTTGTATATCATTTCCTTTCAAGTGTGTTTCCTGTAACGCCACTACTTGCATACTATATTTATTGACCTCCATAATTAGATTATTCAAAGCACCCTCTTCATACAAACCCCTTACGTTCCACGTACCCAGATTTAGATACTCGGTTTTCGGTTTCACCTGGTATTTCCCTGTTTGGTTACTGTGTTCTTTATCTTTATTGGTATTAGCGTTTGCTCCTCTCGTGTCCCTATACAACTCCCTAGCCCTTATTGACATGCCAACATCTTTTTCCGTATACGTAGCCCTTTTCTTCGCCTGTTCAGTTCCCTTTTTCCACTCATTCTTGCCTAATTTTTTGTCTCATGCGTACCACTATTATATTCTACCTGTTTAACCAGGCCATTTTCTTCATCCCATTTCCAAAGCTGTCCCTCGACTATTAACTTCTTAAACCCAATCTTGACAGTTCTACCTTTGGCTCTTTCATCTTTTGCTACGTTTCTCAATTCGTTTTGAATTTTTCTCTCTTCCCTCGACATATCATCATTTATATACACAATCTCATTCTTGTAATTTTTTAATTTATATTTATTTCTCATAATTTCTATTTTCTCCTCTATTTTATAAAGTTCAACAAGACAAACCTTTTCACTGAGTCTCCTAGCTTGTTTTATTTCAACATTTACTTCTAAATTCTGTTTCAAAAAAATACCCATGTTCTCTTTTAAACTTTTTGCATCGTTTGTGTTCATTTTTAGCCCCTGTATAACTATATTCTTTCTTTTCTTCTCCTCTTCTAGAATATTTAATTTCTTTTTAATATCCTTTACCTCTTTTCTTAATTGATCATTTTCCATTTTCATGTTTTTATTTTCTTCTTTAATCACTTTCATCTCAGCTATAATTTTATCTTGTTTGTCTTCTATTTTGGTTATCTTCTCTGTTAAATCCGTTAGCATGTTTAACATTATATCCAACTTATTACTCTCGCTTTTCATATTTTTTTCTGGTGTTCGTGCCATTTTCTTACTTCTTTGGAAAATATCAGATATTGGAAAAGCCTTGCGTTTTCCCTCATCAGCAGAATAGTCTTCACTGTCACCCATCTTATACAACTCTCCTTACACTTTGCTGTTTAACGTGTTGCCTATCCAGACGTCGTCGGCGGCTGAATTATAATATCGGTTGTATTCTTTCAGCTTATCAATAAAGACACTGCACTCAACTTTGAACCTTATGCTCCAATGCCCCTAACCTTTAAACAGTACTTTAAATTCAATTTACTCACGGTGGCTGTGGTATTTATTTATCTTCTCAATTACCTAAGATCTCCTGCCAATATTCTCACTATCTAACTGTTTCTTGCACTTTTTCTTTACTCGATTCGGTCAATTTGACTTAGATATCGGAGTAAACATTTAACACATTAGCGCTCAAATCTTCACCATATTCAATAATATATCAATTCAAAAATATATCAACATAATTTAAATTATATACCTAATCTGTAATTAAAATTTAAATTAAAAATATAAAAATGTTAAAAAATTTTTTGAACCGTGGAATTAAAGAAAGCCATAACCCGAAAAATACTTATATTTTCATGTCACCAGCTGCCAGATATAAGAACGTTATTTAAGCATGTCATTTTGAAGTTTCATTTGACATTTGTGAAAACAATTTTTCAGCTACTTATATATTATGTAAATGTAAACACAGATAATAGCAACAGTTCTAACAGAGTAATTTCCGTATGGTCGAAAATTTTCATAAGTATTTTGTATGCTATTTTAATAACTCATTTAATTATTATCTATTAACCTAAGATGTTTAATTGTGGTATTTAACATTCATTATAAAAGCAACGTGTGTGCCAAATATCATCAGGTCAACCTAATTCATGAAAATTGGCTACCATAGCGTACTTGCAGTGCCATTTAAAAAAATGTTTTATCTTCCCACTTGGTAAAATAAAAATAAAGTTTTAATACAATGACTTAATTTTGTTTGTAATAAGAAAAATGGTCTTAAAACAGACTAATAAAATTTTGTTTTGGTTATAGAATATTTATGACGTATTAATGTTAATTGCTGCTCCTAATTTACAACAGATTACTATCTCAAAAAAGTGTGCATGCGCCAAGTTCCTTATGGTAGCATTTTATAGAAAGTTTTAAATTTTAAAACTCAATTTTCCATGATCGTAGAAACTTTAATTTTGATACGCCTATAGTATTTTATTAGAGCAAAATGTGTACCAAATATTTTCGACATATGTAAGTTTGTTATTTTCGGATATAAGAGCTTTTTCTTTCAAACTGATTCGGGATACTAATAAGGGGAAAAAATTAAATTAGTTGATTGTTTTTAGAATTATTGGTTTGGCTTATTAAAATTTGAAGTTTGTGTAATTTGGAAACGTCATTGTCAATAATTTCAGATACAACGTTTTAATCTATGTAGTAATATACAGCACAAGTAGTATACAGTATACTTATTGCATATGGACATACTGTAAAATTTGAGCTAGTAAAATGATAATAAAGTAATACATACATATGGACCCTAAGAATGTTTTTAAGGGACACATACTCTATTTGAAGAAATAGTCTTATTAAGTATTAATGCTTACATAGTCTTATGATCCTATTTAAGCAAACTTACGCTTATATGTGTATACTACGTTAGCTTGCGCTACCCCATGTAACTGAAATAACTAAAACTTTGAAGCGCTTGTTCCTCTTCGTTAAAGCCAGGGAACATGGGTTATAACTTTGATGCAAGTTTAATGTATGGATTGTAATACAAGTTTGCATATAGACTAAGATAAATATTACAGTGCGCTTAAGAAGTAGTTCTGACTGAACTTCGCCATAAATTGAAATCGCCTTAATTAAGTTTTTTTTTTGCAATCGGTGTGTACAAGGTAATAAACATAACAGATAAGTTAAAGTCTGGATATTTTATTTAACAACTTTTTATGTATAAATGATGGGAAAGAATGTGCTAATGGCCTGAGATGCCGCAGCCAATAAGATTGGAAAAAAAATTAAATTAAATTAACTTTTTAAGTAAAAGAAATGGTCTTTCTACAAGCTTGACTCAAGACCACGTTATTTCGAGCTTTTTTTACTTTAACGTTGGTCTGATGCGACTATGGCCAATCACTGACGCCAGTGAGCCAGTGACTATTCTGGACAATTTGCCGAACCCCTGCCTTTCTGTAGGGATCTTTAACGTGCCCAACACCCCATGGACACGGGAGCGACGGATTTAAGCCCCCCCCGAAGGGCGAAACGTGCAGTCATTCAACTTTTTAACATTGAGTCATTTCCGCAACGAGATGGCGGCACGTGTTTCGTTTCTTACATCTGACTTAGTTTTGGGAGGATGGCTACCATAGCCGTATTACTTTATAGGCGTATTTTCTCTGCAATTAGTATGCCATACTGACGAGCTCTAATTAGAGCGAAACCGGTCTACGGTTCTGATTGTGCTAGAATCTAGCCTTACATACTTTGTCCCTATATTGGGGGATAAATAGGCCAGGGCTGACAGTTTACTAAATTGTTAGTTGATTGTATACAGTCTCTATTTCTTAACATTGTGTTATTTGGAGCTGCTGTGACAACATACTACTTGGTTTCGCAACCAGATGACTGCACGTGTTTCATGTCTAACATCTCACTTAGTTTCAATCTTTTCTTTGGCGGAAAATCCATATATTGAACTTATAATTTTTAAACGTGTTTATTAGTCAAACTTGTGTAAATATTCAGTCATTCTCTTAATTAAAGATCGAAACATTATTTCCGCCCTCTGAACCGAAAACTGCAATTTTCTGTCCCCAAGTTTATCGCTGTACATTTCCTGGACAGTTTACTAATAATATAGGCAATATGTTTTGACACCGTGATATCAAATGGAGCAAATTTGATTTTTTTAAATTTAATCAGTTTATAGAAGCCCAAGACTATGTGTCTTGGAGACACCATGAGCTTTGTTGTTGTACTATAAAATTGTTATTAGCTCGCTTTTTGACCACCTGGATGTATATAATAACATACCTCCGGAAATATGTACATCAGGAGGGCATTTTAAAATTTAGACGCTCTAGAGTGTGTGGTGGATTGTGGATGTATTATATACACTTACCCAGACGCATATATATATATATATATATATATATATATATATATATATATATATATATATATTCACTTTCTTAACTTATCTTTATTATTCTGGTTTTCGTCATATTTATCTTAAGTTTGGATTGTTATAACACACTATCTGGCACACTCAGCATCCTTTGTGGTTCTTTCCCCGTTACTTCTATCAGGGCTAATTTAGCTAGGTACCTTATGCAACGGAACCGTTGCCCATTTCTTTTAATTCCTACTGTCTTTCCCTTCAGCCTATTTATTAAATCTTATATGAATAAATTGAACAAACATGACATTTTTGTGCAACCTTGCCGTACACCTTTTCTTATTGTAGCTTCAGGTTTATATGCGTTTAAGTCTGTTTCAGTACTTTCATTTTTATATAGACGGAGAAACTGCGCCTATCTCTCCAAGGCAATCTACTTCTATTTATTAGATTAAACAATATTAGTGAATTTTCGTAGAAAAAATTCACTAATGGGGAGATCCCGACTTTTGAATTTTGAAAAAATTTTTGCAAATGAGCGCGAACTAGGACCCCTTGAACCCATATCCGGTGTCAGTTTCAATTTTTATATGTTTATATATATATATATATATATATATATATATATATATATATATATATATATATATATATATATATATATATATATATATATATATATATATATATATATATATATGTATCACACCGATAACTCAAAAAATAATGGGCCGATTTTGATAAAATTTGGCATGTGCCTTCCTTTTATAAATTGCTTGGATAAGTTCGTTAGTCAGGAAAATCGGACGAGATTTTCCGGGAAAATTTTGAGTTTTCATTCGAAAAAAAATTTTATCTCAAAAAATAAAAAAGCTATGATAACCAAATTTGGTAGGTAGGTTTAAGATATAAAAAGTAAACCATACACAAAAATTCAGATTTCTATGTTACAAGAAAAAAAAGTTATAATAAAATATTTGGTGCCAGATCATTTCTATGAAAATTCACTACCATAACGCACTTGCTGCGTCTTTAAGTTTTTTTTAAATTCGAATTATCGAATGCTTTTTCAGGTCCACAAAAATAACAATAAATGTATTTCTATTTTCTGAAACCTTTTTTCTACTATTGTTTTAAATGCCAGTATCGCTTTTCAGGTTCGTCGACCAGGTCTAAGTAAGAACTTCATTCATGCAACCCTCAATTTTGTATTATGATTGGCAAAATCTTACACTTATTCTCCTGTGCTGATTACATTTTTGCGCGCTGACCGTTTTAGGAATATTTATATTTTTACTCATCATAAATTTGCTGGGCAGCTCTACAGATTCATAATATTTTCCAAATCCCAAACTTTTTCTTTATTTCTTTTAACCAGATTTTTTTGAAAGCTTCGCTGTTAATTCCTATATATGGGGAGTTTTTTCTTGCACTCACGCACTTTCTCAGATTATTATCTTGAAACAGGCGGGCCCAAACCATATTGGTTTGCCTTACAGTACTCCATATACCCCTTTTCACAAATAATCTCCTCTTCGTGATAATTTTTCTAGATAGGTTTTCAAGTGTTTAGCAGTGGCGATTTCTCCTAGTGAGCTAGGTGTGCGCCGCACACCCTAAAATATAATCAAAATGTGCACAGTTAAATATGTTTTATTTCTTTTTCCATTAGTCTTAATACACTACATATTTTATGACAATCGATTTAATTTACTTATTTGATTTCATAAATAGTCGGTTAATAGTGAGTTGGAATGAAGTAGATACCACGTCTTCATATTCAGAGAATATGAGTAGGTCAATAGCAACTGGGAATGAATTCGGGTTAGGTGTGCGTTATTATTTCCGAACAACTTCAGTCGATCGAGTGGTATTGGTATACAATGCAGTCCCCCACCCATGTGTTTAAGATAGTGAAGAAAATACCATTGGTTTTAACACTGCAGTGAGCTGTAAAAGTATAGCTCAAGACAAATGAAAGGAACAACGGTCTACCCAACGTTGTGATAGCATTATTTACAAACATTCGACTGCGCTTGCAGAGACCACACTATTCTAGAATCAAAGACTATAATACATTTTAGTGAATTTTCGTAGAAAAAATTCACTAATGGGGAGATCTCGACTTTTGAATTTTGAAAAAATGTTTGCGAATGAGCGCGAAGTAGGTCCCCTAAAACCCATTTCCGGGATCAGTTTCAATTTTTATATGTATATATATATATATATATATATATATATATATATATATATATATATATATATATATATATATATATGTATCACACCGATAACTCAAAATATAATGGGCCGATTTTGATAAAATTTGGCATGTACCTTCCTTTTATAAATGGCTTGGATAAGTTCGTTAGTCAGGAAAATCGGACGAGGTTTTCCGGGAAAATTTTGAGTTTTCATTCGAAAAAAATTTGTATCTCAAAAAATTAAAAAAGGTATGATAACCAAATTTGGTAGGTAGGTTTACGATATAAAAAGTAAACTATACACCAAAATTTAGATGTATATGTTACAAGAAAAAAAAAGTTATAATAAAATATTTTGTGCCAGATCATTTCTATGAAAATTCACTACCACAACGCACTTGCTGCATCCAGGCTTTTTACACATTTTATTATTTAGTACCATATTAACATTGAACTACTTTTAATGTTTTCAGTTATCACCCCGTTCCGGACAGTGCTAACGCTAACACAAATTTGTGTGAAGAGAAGAGGTTGTATAATAATTCCATGTTCTTTTCGTGTTTTAAAGTTTTAAGTGACTTTTTAATTTGTTAGTGTTGCGGTGGGAGATTAATTTATTTATCTACCTATTATTCCCATATAGGTACTATATATATATATATATATATATATATATATATATATATATATATATATATATATATATATATATATATATATATATATATATATATATATATATATATATACATTTAGTGTTAATAATTTTTAAAACCACCACTAACAGCAACTCGTTACCGCACACCCGAACTTTTTGGTCAGGAGACGCCACTGGTGTTTAGCAACGTCTCCCCTTCTTAGTAATAACTTTCTATCATTGACTATTATAATTTTGCTTTTTTGTGATTTTTTTAAGGAAATATTCACTAATGCGATCGCGACTTTTGAATTTTGTAACGATTGGCGACATCAACTTTAGATAGTGATTATATTATATATATATATATATATATATATATATATATATATATATATATATATATATATATATATATATATATATATATATATATATATATATATATATATATATGTGTCTGTGAGTAAGTGTATATAATACATCCACACACTCTAGAGCGCTTAAATTTTAAAATGCCCTCCCAATGTACATATTTCCGGAGGTATATTATTATATATATCCAGGTGGTCAAAAAGCGAGCTAATAACAATTTTATAGTACAAAACCAAGCTCATGGTGTCTCCAAGACACATAGTCTTGGGCTATCATTGTCTATTATAATTTTGCTTTTTTGTGATTTTTTTAGGAAATATTCACTAATGCGATCGCGACTTTTGAATTTTGTAACGATTGGCTACATCAACTTTAGATAGTGATTATATATATATATATATATATATATATATATATATATATATATTTGTGTGTGGGTAAGTGTATATAATACATCCACACACTCTAGAGTGCTTAAATTTTAAAATGCCCTCCTAATGTACATATTTCCGGAGGTATATTATTATATATATCCAGTATCCAGGTGGTTAACAAGCGAGCTAATAACAATTTTATAGTACAAAACCAAGCTCATGGTGTCTCCAAGACACATAGTCTTGGGCTTCTGTAAACTAATTAAATTTAAAAAATCTAGTTTGCTCCATTTGATATCACGGTGTCAAAAAACATTACCCATATTATTAGTAAACTGTCCAGGAAATGTACAGCGAGAAACTTGGGGACAGGAAATAACGGTTTTCGGTTCATAGGGCGAAAATAATGTTTCGATATTTAATTAAGAGAATGACTGTGAATATTTACACCAGTTTAGCTAATAAACACGTTTAAAAATTATAAGTTCAAAAGTATGGATTTTCCGCCAAAGAAAAGATTCTTGTTAAGAACAAGCCTGAAACTAAGTGAGATGTAAGACATGAAACACGTGCAGGCATCTCGTTGCAAAACCAAGTAGTATCTTGTCACAGCAGCTCCAAATAACACAATGTTAAGAAATAGAGACTGTATACAACCAACTAACAATTTAGTAAACTGTCAGCCCTGGCCCATTTATCACCCAATATAGGGACAAAGTATGTAAGGCTAGATACATTCTCACCACAAATAGAACCATTGACCGGTTCCGCTCTGATTAGAGCTCATCAATACGGCATACTAATTTAAGCGAAAATACACCTATAAAGTAATACGGTATGATAGCCAGCCTCCCAAAACTAAGTGAGACGTAATACACGAAACACGTGCCGCCATCTCATTGCGGAACTTAGTAGTATGTTGTCACGGCAGCTCCAAATAGCACAATGTTAAAAAATAGAGACTGTATACAACCAACTAACAATTTAGTAAACTGTCAGCTATGGCCCAATTCTTTCCCAATATAGGGACAAGGTATGTAAGGTAGATGCATTCTCACCACAATTAAAACCGTAGACCGGTTTTGCTCTAATTAGAACTCGTCAGTGCGGCATACTAATTGCAGCGAAAATACCCCTAAAATACGGCTATGGTAGCCAGCCTCCCAAAACTAAGTGAGATGTAAGACATGAACCACGTGCCGTCATCTCGTTGCGGAGCTAAGTAGTATGTTGTCACGGCAGCTCCAAATAACACTAATGTTAAAAAATAGAGACTGTATACAACCAACTAACAATTTAGTAAATTGTCAGCCCTGGCCCATTTCTTCCCCAATATAGGGACAAAGTACGCACTTTCTCAGATTATTATCTTGAAACAGGCGGGCCCAAACCATTCGGGTTTGCCTTACAGTAAGTACTCCATTATCCCTTTTCACAAATAATGTCATATTTGTGATAATTTTTCTAGATAGGTTTTCAAGTGTTTAGCAACGTCTTGCTTTCTTAGTAATAACTTTCTATCATTGTCTATTATAATTTTGCTTTTTTGTGATTTTTTAGGACATATTTGAATGTTGTAAAAATGTCTTCAAATGAGCGCGAACTAGACCCCCTAGAACACAAATGTGGGGTGAGTTTCAATTCTGATATGATATATATATATATATATATATATATATATATATATATATATATATATATATATATATATATATATATATATAATTTTTTAACAATTTATTTATTTTAAATACAAAAAAACATATTTTAAAAGAATAATAAAATATCAACATAAATGTGACAAATGAATTAAGCAATATAGCACTCGGTATGCAGAGCAACAAATAAGAAACAGGAATGGACAGCCTGCTGAAGGCGGGCTGACTATTTATTAGTTTTCAGCTCGGGTGTGGCTCTATTGTCTTTTAGAGGTGAACTTTGCGTCTTCTGAGTATGCACTTACACACTTGTTGATTCAGCTTCCCATTGCTTATTCAACTTCGCTTCGTAGTTTCTCAGCGTGACTTCTATTATGCAGACTCTCCTGTCTGCGTTCTCGGTTTGATACATTGTTGCATAGTGGCCTATTGTTGTTGGTCTATGTATCTCGCAACTAAACGGATTACCTATGCCAAAAAGAAATTTCACAGCATCATCCAGAACATTTTTCTGAACCCCTTGTTTTCCTGTAAGAAGAATAGGGATCATCAATGTGCTGAGTTTTATGTCAAAACATGTCCCCCTCAATATAAAAATTGACGTGTTTCAGCGTTTCTTAAAAAAAATTCTCTGGACTCAAATATATATACAGGGTGATTCACGCAACTCGTTGGTTACAAACTTTCGCACTTGCAAGAGGAATTTCAATCGTAAATCAATGTGTATATTTCAAATGAAAATACTTTCAAGATTGCTGCACACTGGCGGTTATACCGGAAACCGCAACCAACTTATTTGCTTTAAATATAATACCCTATATATTATTGTATATTTAGATTCGCCGTTAAATTTCAAGTCAACTTTGTCGAAACTATCATGTTCAAATTTTTTGTTATTTTTGACGTATCAACAACTTCATAGAGACCGGGGTATCTACCACATGATAATTGCTATAAATCTAAAACTTGCTGACATGATTAGAAAAACATCAAAATATCTATCCTAGTGGCAATTTTCACGACGATATATACAAACTGTTCATAAATTAACCTTGAATTTGGTATTAGAAAATTTCTCAATTCTTTTTTATAACATTACTTGATGGTAAAATGAAATGTCTATTGAACTGTATTAGGTTTTCCTATACCCATCTACCATAGGTTTTGAATTAATCATGCTCTTATAAATTTCACCGAATTAATTGAGTACTTCACTTAAGTTTCCCAGAATTTTTCTTTAAATACAGTTTGTGTAAATTTCACCACTTATTATTTTACTAAGTGAGATTCTCGCCGAGAACAAATTATCGGACGGACCTTCCTTAAGTGATACCTATACCTACCTTATTTGGTTTTTAAATAAATAATTTTATCATTTTCATTAAAAACCTTCGATAAGATGGCTGTCGAAAAATTATGAACAAACTGTCAAATAATAATGTAATATATTAAATTTTGATTGTCAAGCTGCCATACAGTTGTGAAAGTATTCTTGTCGAAAATGGATAGTCAGTTGTATAGTTATACAAATTCAGTAATTTTAGATTTATTTTATATTCATGGCGAATGTAGTAAAACTATATGCAGAACTTTCCGCACTTTTAACGAAAGATATCCAGACTTACCAGTCACGAGAGAGACTAAATTCAAACGTATTGAAGCAAAGTTTCCATGTTTGAATCTCAATAACGATAAAAAGGTGCCACATCCAGTGACCCAAGATGAAGCAAGTGAAGTCAATGTTCTAGCTCATTTTGAGGCTCATTTGCAGTCATCAATACGAGCAGCCTACGCTGACTTAGGAATAAGCTATTCGTCAATACAGAGGATCATAAGTAGGCATAAATATCATCCTACTCGCAGATACCTGTACAAGAACTTCGTGCAGGTGATAATGAGAAGCGTATGGCATTTTGCGCGAGTTCGTGATCACTTAACCCCAAGAAGACCGGACTTTCTCTCCAAAATCATATGGACAGATGAGTCAAAATCACACGTGGTGAAGTTTATAACTAAAGGAATATGCAGCACTGGGTAGATAAAAATCTCCATATCACACGAAATTTACATTTTCAAGTGAATTTTGTGTTCAATGTCTCATAAAGTCGCATTTGAGATATATAAACAGAATTTAAATAGTACAGGATACCTGCACATACTGAGAGGTATTGTAACGACTTTCTTTGAAAGTTCACCACCCAGCGCTTTCAGAGATTGGTGTTGTCAAATGGATGGGGCTCCTTCGCATTCAAATACTTTAGTACATGAAGAACTGTCACGTATGTTTGAGAAGATGGCCACCAAGGTTACCTGATTAACTCCAATAGATTTTTACCTGTTGGAGGGCTACATAAAAAATAAAGTATATGCCCGTCCAGTTGATACTAAAGATGACTTACTCAACAGAGTAGTGGCCTGTATAAATAGCTTGCCTGTCAATCAGTTGAAGAAAACTACGAATGACGCGGTTTATTACAGAATTTTAAAGTAGATGTCAATCACATTGAACACCTTATAAATAAGGTGCTAGCTTAAAAGCTAGCATGTTTGCCTTCACATCTAAATAACATATTAAAGCTTGATTGGAAAATCATAAGCTTCTTTGTTTCTCAATTTCACTGGTGGTTGAATACCGGTATTTGAAATTGTGATACCGAAGAAATACCAGTATTGTCGAGAATCGTTCAGTATTCCAAGCCCAAATTTTTACCCTATTGTGACATTTTTCCCTTTTCAAGTAGGGAATATCATATTTAAGGGATATTAGTCCGATCATCCGTAAAGTAATAAGTGGTGAAATTTACACAAACCGTATTTATAGAAAAACGTTGACAAACTTAAGTACCTACTTAATTTATTCGGTGAAATTTGTAAAAGCATGAATCACTTAAGAACAATGCTAGATAGGTATAGGGAAACGTAACTAATATATATTTCATTTTACCATCAAATAATGTTATAAAATACAGGGTGTTCCATTTGAGAATCGTGAGATTTTGTAATACCAATTTAAGTTCAGTTTATGAACACCCTGAATATACCGCCAGAGAAATTGCCATTAAGATAATGACGTTTTTCTAATAATGTCAACAAGTTTTAAATTTTTAGCAATTACCATTAGGTAGATACCGTGATCTTTATGAAGTTGTTGATACGTCAAGAATAACGAAAATTCACGATAACCTCCGAAATGGTTGAAAATTAGATCATGATGGTTCAGACAAAGTTGACTTAAAATTTAACTACAAATCCAAATATATAATAGGATATATATGTGCTATTTAAAACGAATGGTATATTGTCGCAGCCAAACATTCGTTTGATAAAAAAAATAATTAAAATAAATCAGTTGGTCACCGGTATAACCGGATGTGCCGCCATCTTGAAAGTATTTTCATTTGAATGATGGACATTGACTAGGTCTGTGCTGAAAATTTCAGATTCAAATTTCTATTCCAAGTTCGCAAGTTTCTAACCAACGAGTTCCTGAATCACATGTATATATATATATATATATATATATATATATATATATATATATATATATATATATATATATATATATATATATATGCATATAGCTCGAAGCGCTATCTTTGGTTTTGTGATTCGTCTAGGCTTCCGCGTCCGCGTACACACATTACAGCAAGAAGGAAGCTGTTGGAAGAAAGTAGCGAGCGAAAGTAACTACTCCGTTAGCTAATACCACGACGAGCACTGAATTACATAACTAGATAGCTACCATAACTTCAGTTCTGCCATAAATTGCAGGTTGATCATCAGTATGCAATACGTATGCTTCAACAAGTAGGTTTTAGGACAACATTGCCATAATATGCAATCAAGAATAGCGTGAAGGACCATCTTTGATTTTGTGACGGTTGAGCTTCCACAGCAGCTTTTACGGATACACAGTACAGTAAGAAGGAAGCTGTGGGAAGAAACCAGTAAGCGAAAACAACTACTCTCCTGGCTAATGCTATGACAGGTATTAAGTCAATTACTCGCTAACTACCTTAGTCCTGCCGGAACTTGCCTTAAATTGGCGTTTTTTAGACAAGGAAGCTGAAACGAATACGGCTTACGTAGAATAAATGTCATAAGAAGTGTGTTTCACAAAGCCTTAAGTTTCAGCCTCAACACTGTCTTTCATTTTGCATAAAATTAATTTCAAAAAGACTCTTTATCTAATGCCTTAGCAGGAGTCTCACCTATAGAGTTTATTGTTTAAGAGTCTATAATTTTTAAGGAATTTTTGTAGAAAATATTCGTTATTGAGGAGATTGCGACTTTTGAATTTTGAAAAGATTTTTCCAAATGAGCGCGAACTAGCCACCCCTGGAACCCACATCTGTGGTTAGTTTTCGTTTTTATTTGTCGTGGCGTATTTCTACGGTAAAACTGCATAATCTCAAAATCATTTGGCAATCCGAGGGTGACCAATAAGTCGCTGGTGACACAAGGTTTCTTTTTTGACATATGTTATTGCATTTTTGCATTTTCCATCGAATTGTAATGCATGTTTCTAGATTTAAAAAATTGATATTAGTAGAAAGTAATAGTGAGTTCTGCAGTACCCTCATCCTCCTCCTCCCAAGGTCAACACTCCTCTCAATGTCAACACTCCTCTCAAGGTTGCCTCCTCCCAAGCTCAACACCCCTCTCAAGATTGCTTCCTCCCAAAGTCAACACTCTTCTCAAGGTCAACACTGCTCTCAAGGTCAACACTCATCACAAGGTCAACACTCATCTCAAGGTTGCCTCATCCCAAGGTCACTTTACTTTGAATATATAGGCAATTAAATTTTATTTCTGAAGTTTTATTATAGTAGCGTGAGTAAAGTGAGTAGAACAGTTTTCGAGTGTAATAGCAGAAATGTGTTCTATGGAAAGTATATAATAGAATGGAAAAAAATGAAAGAAAGAAATCTACAACGGTTTCCTTATGTGAGTGAAGACCATACTGTGCAAAGGAAAATATTTTTGGAAGTCGCAGCGTTCTATGAATCCTTGAAGAGAGGTATAGAATGGGGTAGAGAAAAGTGTCATATTATTAATGTGTTAGTTGCTTCAAATCGATCATCGACTGTTTGCTCCGAATGTTTACCGTCAGCAAGATATGCAGCATTTGGTTTGTTTAATCAGAACTATATATGCAGATACCATGCTCACTCGAAAGAGCTTGCATATTGTTTTTATTGTAAGAAGAGAGTCAAGGCTGATATTGTGGAGAAGTGTTCTGAGCCCGTGGAAGGCAAGGTAGTAGGCGTTGCGTTCAAATGAGAGAAAATTATTGTGATGGTGATGTGGGAAGTGACAGTAAATAAATGCAAATTTAAATATGTACAAAATGCATTTAAGGAAAATATGTGATAATGTAATAAACGTAATTTAATGTTGACTTTATTTAATTTTAATTGTAGTATGACATCGCATGTAAAAAATAAGTTTTATTATCTTCGTATACGTGAAGCGATTAGAAAAGTTTTTGAGATTAATAGCAGTAATATGTAGTGTTATTTATACGCTTTAAAACAAATAAGTGTCGAGTTGGCCGAGCGGTCTAAGGCAGTAGATTTAAGTTCTATGATTCAAAGGAGTTCGCAGGTTCGATTCCTGCACTCGTTTTTATCTGATCTGGGAAGTGACAGTAAATAAATGTAAATTTAAATATGTACAAAATTTATTTACGTAAAAAAATAATAAAATAAACGTAACTAAATTTTGACTTTATTTAATTTTAATTGTAGTATGACACCGCAAGAAAAAAATGCGTGTTTCTACAGATTTTACAAGATAGTTTAATTGGAAAACTTCTCTTCTCTACGATAGAAATTTAATCGTCTGCGACGTAGATATGTCGAGTCATAGTTTAATTTTTTAGGTCAAAACTAAGCATTGAAAAAAAATTATATTATTTATATTTATTAAAAGTTCTTTTCTATACAATTATATCTTTCTTCCTCAACTCTTCAATTATTGACACAAGCTCATTATCATTGCCGTTATTACCAGCATTCCTAAATGCAAGAAATAGTCTCAATCTATCAACTAACCCGTTAGGATCACCTCAGTAAATAGTTTGTCGACTTCTCATTCCACGTCATAAGCCCCTGTTCTGTGTGCGTTCTTGTAGGAAACGTAAAAGTAGGTTGTGAACCAGAGCAGGGACGTTTAGCATTTAGCTGAATTACAGTCATATACTTTCTGGATTTGTTACCGGAAATTGGCTCATTTGGATTATAGTTCCTGCGATTTGCATTAGTTCGCCTTAGAATGTCATTATAGTGGTACGCATCCGTATATCCGATGGGCTCTTTCTTAAACAGTAGTTCGTATATACCTGGACTCTCTTTGTATTTGACAACCTTAATAACGATATCATCCTTATCAAAATTAAGTCACCGGTGTGAAATTTGTCAGTCATTAAGTTATGTGTTATTTCGTATTTATGGTCGAAACTATCACCAGTGTCTGTTATCATCTCTTCAACATATTGCCTAGGTAGTGATGAATATTGATGTAAATAGAAAATAAAGGATGGATCATTTACCATTCTATCAATGTCTGCTCTTGTACTTTCAAAAATTCGTTGAGGTGGCAGAAATTCCAGGTTGTGCAGAAAACTTCTTCATAATTCGAAACTTTGTGTGTAAATAAGCGTTGAGGTTGTTGTGTTTGAGCGGCGTTTGTAGGAGTAGACATTTTTTGTTTTTTGTTGACCATTCCTCTTTAGGTTCAACCTTTGAAATGACCTTTTCTGTTTTTATATCAGAAATAAGTTTTTTAGAGGCTCGGAGATGGGTTTCAACTCCTCTTCTCTTTTGAGTGATGATTCCAAAATTTAAGCTTTTGAACTTTGCAATTTCCGTTTCAAAGCTTTTCTCGTTTTAGAAGTTCTCTGGTAACTGAAATCTTGTTTAATCTATATATAAAAAAACGTCAAAACCTTTCCTATATCTGCCGCAATGGGTAGGAAATTACTTATTTATAACCAAAAAAGCAAACAACTCTTTCCAACAGTAAGAACACAAATCCTTAAATTTCTGAAACGGCATGTCAACATTAACGTGGTCGTCATATACGTGTTTCAAGTAAGTGTTATCTTGTTTGAATATGATTAACAAATTTGCATTATCTCGAATCAGCTGTTTTGGTATTGAAGAATAAGTCTGACACAAATAAAAGCAATCAGCTTTACTGTGACGCCCAAAACAAAAATAGTCCCTAATAATGCATCGAATTCAACAAACTATATCATCGAATAAAAGTACTAAATTCGGTTTAATCTGACTTCCGTCATCGTCTTTAGAATAGCCGATCTCTTTCATGGGTTGCAAAAAAAGGACTTATAATACACATATATTTATAAATCTAAGACTGTTCGCATGTTCCAAAACTGAAACCATAACATTTGTTTTTTCACAGCCAGATGCGCCTACTAAAATGCCTCTCTTAATATCATTTCCTAGTAGTGTGCCATGTCTATTTTACTTTTCACTTCCAAATATGTTGTCATGGTTTTTGATGGGTAATTGCAACTTTTCTGTTTCACTCTCATGTTACAGTATGCATCGCCCAAATAGGAGAAATAGCTTATATGCCAATTGTGGAGGCCATCAAAGTGGTTGTTTACGAGATGAAAACAGACATACAGCTCTAAATGCTGCATTGCTGATTTTAGTAGAATCGAAAGTATATATACTGGCAACCTACTTACGAAATTTGTTATAATTACTACGTCTTCCAACGCGATCAGATGATAGTGAATCCGTCATCTGTTTAACTAAAGCGATTGTTAGCAACAGGGGTTCGGAAAATAAGTAATTCACTCAAAAAGACGAAAAAGAGGAACACGAATTCAAAAACAAGACGATCTAAAAAAACACAATCATAAGACCTCCTAAGATTGGCGGTTTTTTTACCAATGTTATTACCTGTTTTGGGAGCATTAGGTGCTTTAGTCGGAGGCGGGACGAGCATAGCCAAGACAGTAATAGATGCGAAGAATGCTGCTAAAGCTTTACGGGAAACGAATAGACATAATAAGGCTATAGAAAACCTTACAAAAGCGCCGAGTTTATTTTTAAAACCGTTTAAAGAAAACTACCGATAACAATTCCAAATCGTGCTTCGACCAACGTCGATATGATTAAATATCATGCGAGATTCTTAAAAAAAAATTCGGAGTGTGGAATTGTTAATCTAGACACTAAAACAAATAAAGGTACGCACTGAACAGATTATATAAAACGACATTAAAATGTCGACTACTTCGATAGTTATAGCAATTTGCGACGGCCGCAAGAACTAATTAATTATTTTTTAACTGATGGAGTTGATAATATAATAACTTATAATTACTGGAAACAGCAAAATGTTAAATCCTTCAACTGTGGTCACCTCTGCTTACGAATTCTATATAATAAGCAAACATTCGTTTAATTTACCACGCACAACGATTGAATCATATCTCACGCATTTGAGTTTTCGCAATCTCAATCAGTGTTAAATTTAAATTCAAATCCTTCAATCTTTCTTGATGAGAACGCAGAATATGTGATCGGTTTAACAAATTTTGAAACATGTAACGCCATCCTAAATATAGATGAAACAAATAATACATTTTGCTTGGTACACAGACTCTAATTATTCCAACAGGCTCTTGCGAAATAACAGATATAACAGATCTGAAGAGTAAAATGGGATGAGAAAGATTGGAGCTCAACGCGAATAACACCCTGAAAACAACTTTAAAATGTGGTCGATTTCTCAAAACCAAATTCTATTTGCAAACTTTTAGGGTTCAGTAATAAAGTTTTAAAAGCAAATGTTGTTCATGAATCGGAAAAGCCTGAGGAAATTGCGAAAGTAAATGCTATATGCATTGAATGCAACATCTCTTCTGGCTCATATAATAACGGTAAACCGATCCACCCAATACATCAGTTTTCTCCCACGGTACCACCAGGGTATAAAATAATAGAAACACCTCAGAATCTCATTTACTTTCCAGCCACCATAAAGATAATTACTAATATAACCATCAAGATTCTTGATCAAGACGGAAACCTTGTCCAATTAAGAGGTGAAACTGTTACAGTCAAAGTGCACTTGAAAAATAATAGCTAAATGGTTGTCCGCTACAATGTTTCTCTCACCAAATGCTATTTTCCGGCGCTAGAGTATAAAAATAAGGATGCAAAAGAAAACATCCATAGTGTAAAAACGGCTAAGCAGCTGACAGCACGTAATCGTCGTTTTCTGAAATCGCTGGGTTTTCAGCCGCAATGAATATTCTAGACGTCATGCAAATGGTGGTTGTTGATGATTCCGTGGAATATTATCAACTACACACCTATCAATCATTTTCCTCTTCAAAATTTAAGCAGAACGATGTAATGCGAATATCAATACAAGAATTAGATGCATATACCCTTCCTTCTGGCAGTTATATTTACATAGAAGGTAAATTAAGTAAAGATGATGGAACTGTAGGAAACACCTTATTTTTTGTCAACAACTATGAGTTAAACGGTGTTGTCGTAGATTCAGTGCGAAATGTAGGGATCCCTTCAGCTATGAAAGTGTTCGTATCAGTAAGTTCTAATGATGGTGTCAAGTTGCAAAATGCCGTATGATTCCCTAAAAGTGAAGAAAGATAAGCTGTACGTCTAAAAATTGATAGCAAAGGACATTTAAACGTTTGTATTCCCCTTTCACATTTAATTGGATTTTTTAAAGATTATCGCAAGAATAACATAAATATGAAACAAGAATTAGTCCTCATTAGAAGTACTGACGACCTAGACGCTGTCATCTACAATAAAGATACCGCCAATGTCGCTTAAGTTTCAGATAAGCCAAAATTTCAGCTTGATAAAATATATTGGAATGTTCGTCATGTTACACCTTCCATTTCTCAACATCTGCACCTTTCTAAGCTAATTAAAAAAAACATTGAAATTCCCCTCGTTTTGAGAAGTTGGGAACTAATAGAATTTACAGCTCCACCTCAAACAACAAGACATACTTGGACGGTGAAAACAAGCACAAAATTCGAATCGTCAAGTCACATAATTGCAGGTTTTCAAACAGTCAGGAAAGGAGATGTTAAAAAAGACATGGACAAGTTCGATCATTGCAACCTACGAAACTTTAGAGTTTTCCTCAATAGTGAAATGTATCTGTACCATGATTTAAATTTAAATTTCGATGAAAATAATTTCACATCACTTTGCGACATGCATTTAAAATGTCAACAACCTTATTACGAAAAAGAAAACCAACCTATTTTTACTCTCATAGAATTTAAAGAGATTGCTCTACTAGTTCATATAGACTGTTCTCGACAAAAATATACTCTCCAATCAGCGACTGTTGGGCGAATTGAATTTGAAATAAACACTCTCATTCCAAAAGATACTTCTGCTTACGCTTTGATTTGTGACAATAAATTGTTTCTCTACAACCCACTGACAAAAATCCTAAAGCAAGTGTAGAGGAACTAATTTCGTGCACTTTGCGCATGTCTTGGAGTAACTATTAAAGCAATTACATCCACATCTCTTCACTTATGCCAATTATGTCCTTTACGTTTAAGGACGTCTTGAAAACGCACATAAAAAAATTTAAAAACTAAAAAGTCAAATAGAGTCCTATTGTGTGATGAGTAAGATTGGTAAGAACTTTTCTAAACTTACATTGGAAAAATGATATTAATTCTTGATGTGCAAGGTTCAAATTAGAAAATAATAAATTTCTCCCTAAAGAACTAGCAGTGTTTGATACAGTAAGAATTTGCCACTAGATATTCAAACCACCTTTTAGTATGGATTACCTTTCACCGGACTTACCAAGACAAGTTAGATGGCTTATGAATTATTATCACTGCATACGGCATATTAGTAAACTTAATACTTTAAACTTACACAGACCTTGAAGATAGATTTTAGAGGTCCTAGTACGCGCACATTTGAAGAATTCTTTCGAAAGTGTTCTTATGGATGTCTCTTTATTATCAAAAAAATCTTGTGGTCTAACTCCTTTTGAGAAAAATGCCCAAAACTCAACTTTCTTTGAAGCTCAAGAACTAAATTTTGCAATATCTGTAGATAGTATAAGTCTCTTTAAAAGAAACTTGTATTGCAAATTTTATTAAAGTTATACAAAAGATTTCAAGAAGTAAACTGAATTCATATTTGGAAAAGTAAAGTATCTGCCAAATTGTAAACGTAGCAGTTATTTTTTCTTATTAATCGCCAGTATGATTTCGTTTTAGTCACCTTAATCAAACCGTTTTTTCAATATCAACAGTAACAAAATGTATGCTGAAAATTATAATTTCAGATACAAAGGTGACAAACTTGTTCAGGCGTTTTAAACAAAAATGAAATCTTGTTTAAAACGTATGAAATCTGTGCACTATTGTTTCTCCAAATGTCAAAATAACACATAAAAAAATTCGGGACACAGCAAATGCGTTATAGTAGCGAATTTTCACGAGAATTGTACACTATTATTATTAACTATTTAGTAAAGCATATTAGTAAAGTTAATACGTTAAACTTACACAGCCTTCGAAGATCGATTTTAGAGGTCATAGTACGCACACATTTGAAGAATTTTTTCGAAAGCAAAACCATCGATATTTCTCTATTATCAAAAAAATCTTACGTCCTAACTCCTTTTGAGAAAAATGACCAAAACTCAATTTTGTATCAAGCTAAAGAACTAAATTTTGCTATATATGTAGTGTAAGTCTCTTTAAAAGAAACCTGTATTACAAGTTTCATTAACGTTATACAAAAGATTTCCAGAAGGAAACTTAATTCATATTTAGAAAAGTAAAGTATCTGCCAAATTATAAATGTAGCAGTCCCCTGTGAGTCCGGGGACTAACTAAAAGAATAGGCTCAAGGTAACTCCTGCCTGTCGTAAGAGGCGACTAATCGGAGTAGGTAGGTGGTAGTGGACTTTTCCTTTACGTGATAGTAAAGGATTTTTTTCACGCCCGAGGAGGTACCACCCCTTACATCAAGGTGTTGGTGAAGTCCTAACGGATGGTTCTGGTGTATGAGTCGGTTCCCCTTATAAACAAAAGTGATCATGGCTCCTCCTTGCACAAAAGATTCCGGAGATAAAATACCCCTCCGTTTGGATCTCCGGGAGAGGGGTGTGCAGGAGGCGCCGGCATTAAGATTTAACATATCCTTCTCGACTATATGTTGCCTAAATTCTAACCTGAACTCCGTTCACCATTTCCTCCAGGCTAATAGGCCCCAACTTTTCTTCCTCACCGAAACCCAAATGAGTGCCAAAATAGCCACTAATTACCTTAATTTCCCGGGGTATGAGCTCGTTACTTCCTTTAGATTGCATGGAGGTGTGTGCGCATACGTCCGTAGCAATATACCCTGCACCAGACTCCCCAATTTGGAAGCTGGAAGAAAGGGCATTCTTTGGATGAAACTCTCTCTCTCCCTTTCTGGGCTGCAACTAAATTCATCTGTTGGATTTACCGCTCACCTTCTGACAACAACTTTGTCCAGCTCTTCGACTACCTTTCTGAAAAAACCGACCATCTGATTTTTGAATATCCTTCCTCCGATGTCACTATTCTTGGTAACTTTAATGTCCATAATAAGGTATGGCTAGGATCTTCAAAAACCGATCCACAAGGTAGCGCAGCGGAGGCCTTCGCAGTCAGCAATTCTTTAGTCGATATGGTTCAGCAACCTACTTACTTTCCTCGCATCCAAACACACAGCTAAAATTCCTTGGATCTCCTTCTTAATACAAAACCTGAATGATATAAGTCATCAGTCACCGCCCCCCTTGGTTGCGCAGACCACGGCATGGTCACTGCTTCCTGCGCAATGCAACCCGAGGCCACACAGTCATTACACCCACGTATCGTTTGGCACTACAACTCCGCGAACTGGGACGAAATGCGGGATTACTTTTCCTCATTTCCTTGGGCGTCTGTCTGCTTCTCTCATCCTGGCCCCTCTGATATCTCACGAAACGTCACCAAAATCATCCAAGCTGGCAACGAATTATTTATTCCACGTCGCAAAAAACCTCTTTAGCCACTCAAAAGCCCCGGTTCTCTAAATCCTGTGACAAGGCCAGACTTGAAAAGGTCAAAGCTCACAAAACGCTTCTACACAATCCCAGTCAAGAAAACAGTCAAGCATTTAACGGCGCACGAAACCGCTATGTCCGCATTCTTTCTGAGGCAACTCGTTTAATAAACACATAAAAAACAAAGTCCTCCCAAGCTCCAACGGCAGCAAACCCCTCTGGACTCTTGCTAAATCTATTGGGAATAACTTCTGCAAGAGCACATCATTTTTAAAACTAAGAAGGCACGAAAGATGCTCTCTTCTCTTAATACCAGGAAAGCCTCTGGCCTTGACCAGATCTCAGCAATTGTTCTCAGAAAATGCGCACCAGAACTTGCTCCTTTCCTGACTCGTCTGTTTCAGACATCTTACAATAGAGGCATATTCACTAGTAACTGGAAAACTGCTCGAGTACAACGCTGTCCCCAAGAAAGGATCCAAAGCGCTTCCTAGCAACTACAGGCCTATTTCTCTCCTTTCAGTGGTCTCTAGCGTAACGGAAAAGTATATAAACACCGAATTACTAAAATTTCTTGAAAAACACAGTCTAATCCACGACAGACAGTATGGATTCCGTCAGCGCAAATCAACTGCGTCACCTTTGTCACCCATTCTTGGAGCAAGTCTATGGAACTACACGGTGAGTCCCAGATTGTCGCTCTAGATATATCAAAGAATTCGACCAGGTTTGGCATGCAGCGCTGCTTAATAAATATCCGGCCTATGGCCTACCACCAAAACTGTACCTGGACAGAAAATTTCCGCTCCAACCGCAGAATTTCTGTTATCGTGGATGGCCAGTCCTCTAAACTGTATCCAATTAAGGCAGGAGTCCCTCAAGGTCCAGCTTTAGCCCTTATTTGGTTTCTTCTCCACATCAATGACCTCCTCTATAGCACATCCGACCCAGTTCACAGTTACGCGGATGACGGCACCCTCCACTCAATTATACAATATTCTAAGCCTGTCTCTTCAGCCCAATTAGATGAGGATCGCAGACTCATGGAGGGTTCTTGTTGAAGTTTGTGTTTTCATGGTGTTAATTGCTTTAAACTATAGATGACATTATTCTCTCTGTGTTTTTTCAGGCTTATACATATTTTACATTGTAGTTCAAGCAATCTGTCAACTCGACTTTTACTGTTTTACAACTCTGTCAAAATAATAAAATGGATACTCGTTTTCATATTAACTTTTGCAAATATAATTGTAGAAAATAAATCTAATTACAACAGGTTATGGGCCCAGTAACTCCAAACTGCGTGGATTAAAAGTTAATAAGTCAGGCTTAGTATATATTTTTAGTTTGTGATTTGTGTGAAGTATCATTGAAATAGCCAGACAATGGATTTCAAGAGGCACATCAAACCTTTAATTGGCGAGTCGGATTGGCCAATGTGGAAACGAAAAATGCGTGACATTCTTGATTATCATGAAGGCGCCCTTGATGTTATCGACAAGAAACTAGAGAAACCTGCAGAGCTTGCCGCTTCAGCAACTGCAGATGAGAGGAAACAATACAAAGAATATAGCGAATTATATCGAAAGGCGAATAGTTATGCAAAATCGATGATTACAAGTTCAGTCACTGACGCAGTTTATGAGAAGATAATGGATAAAGAGACTGCCTATGATGCTTGGGAAGCATTGAAAGATAAATTGGAGGCATCAGCCAAGGATCAGTTATTCAAATTATGCAATGAGTTCTTTGCGTTCTCATGGTCGTATGGAGATGACGTTTCCACACATATTGCAAAGTTGAGAAGTTTGTGGACGGAATTAAATAATGGTCTTAAAGCTAAAAACGAAAATAAGCTACCAGACTTGCTGCTAGTTTGCAAAACATTGTTTATTCTACCAGATAGCTTTGAAATGTTTAGATCCAGTTGGATGATTCTGACAAAAGATACCGAGAAAACCTTTGATGAGCTGACAGTTCAGTTATGTTTATTTGAAATTAACATGAAGAAATCAGTTGCTAATAGTGAAAAGTTCGCATAAGAGGCTCTAATAGCAAGTTCAGACAAACAAAAACAGGCAAATATCAAGATACCAAATAAACAAGAGTCTGTTTGTAACTATTGTCATAGGAGGGGTCATTGGGTCAAACAGTGCCGTAAATGGATAGCAGATGGACGGCCACCTAAGAATAAAACTGTTCCAGACAAATTGCATGGCCAAAGCAATGCACTTGATGTTGCAATAGTTCTTTGTGTTTCTGATAGCCATACACAAGAAAGTGATACAACAGTTTGGTGGATCGACACTGGTGCAACAAAACACGTAACGAATAGTTTTGATCACTTTATAGATTTTAAAGAGTTTCAAGGTCAGTGTACCATTAAAGCTGCAGGACAAGAAAAACGCAGAGCGTTTGGTCAGGGAACTATAAAGATTTTGTCTACAGTTAATGATAAAAATATGGTTCTAACCTTGCAAGATGTGTGGCACGTTCCTGACATATCGAAAAATCTATTTTCCGTATTAGCAGCACAAGATTTGAATAAGGACAGTAAGTTTGAATCTGCGCCTACAAAGTGTTGTCTAAAAGTGAATGGCAAAATTGTGCTATGCGGAACACGTAAGGTAGGTGGTACCCTGTTTGATTCTCTCATAGGACCTATAGCTGCTGAGCAATATGTAAATGTTGCACTTGCAGACAGTTCATCATTACAACTCTATCATGAAAGATTTGGGCATCAAGATAAGCGACACGTTAAAGCTTTACTAGCCAAGGAACTGGGTATTGATGTCACTTTAAATAGAGACCTCTGCGGCGCCCTGTGTCTATGGTAAAGCTCACCGCCTACCTTTTGACACTAGGAGAGGGGCTCTTGTTCCTGGTGAGTTGATATCAGCTGATGTGGTGGGGCATTTTCACGAATCGTTTGGCAAGAAGAGATTATTTGTTGAGTTTAAAGATAACTACACAAAATTCCGCTATGGTTTCATGCTCAAACACAAGTCAGAAGTCAAGGAAGCATTGGTACAAATGCTTGTTTATGCAAAATAACAAGGCCACTTAATAAAGGAGTTATTGAGCGATAGAGGTGGTGAATTTGATAACGAAGATGTGAGATCCATTCTGAAAGAACATGGTATAACACAGAGACTGACTGCACCGTATACACCTGAGCAGAATGGCTGCAGTGAACGTGACAATAGTACTGTCATAGAAATGGCACGAACTTTCAAATATTCAAATCAAGATATCAATTATCCTGAAGCTATTTGGGCAGAACTAGTAAATTCTGCGGTGTATGTTTTAAATAGAACTGGAACATCACCTGTTGATGGTAAGAGTCCATATGAACTTTGGATGGGAAAGAAACCAAGAATAAAACACTTTCGTGTAATAAATTCGATTTGTTTTGTCCATATTCCATCTAAAAAACGCAAGAAAATGGATAAAAAAGCAATAAAAGGCTACCTAGTTGGATATGATCGTGATGAGAGGTATAGAATTTATATTAAAGAAAACAAGAAAGTTATCACATCCAGAGATGTTGCTGAGATCTGGTCAAGGCCAGAGGCTTTCCTAGTATTAAGAGAAGAGAGCATCTTTCGTGCCTTCTTAGTTTTTCAAGAAAAGCTAGGAATGTGTCTAAAGAAAGTTGACGTACCTTTGAAAACTTCATTTTGAAATGAAAAAGGTGCTGACGTATCAGTTAAGCTAGATGAAAGCTGCGAATCAGAAGACGAATTTGAAGATGCTGAAGAAAAAGAAAAATCAAGTACTACTAAAAATTCTGATGGTCAAACACAATCAAGAAGTCTGAGAGATCCCTCAACTTTGAAGATTCCAAAGTAACTCAATGATTACCTTATGGCTGCTGAAAGTATAATCAATCCATCTGCTGATCCAGAGTCCTATGAAAAAGCCATTAATACCGAGGCAAAAATGGAGTGGAAAAAGACCATGGACATTGAAATGAATTCTTTAAAGGAAAATCAAACTTGGGTATTAACGAAACTACCACATGGAGCAAGAGTACTGCCATGTAAGTGGGTTTATCGCCTAAAGACAAATCCAGATGGTACAATAGATAAATACAAAACAAGTATGGTTGTAAAGGGATGTGCTCAATGTCGAGGTGAAGATTATAATCAAACTTTTAGTCCAGTAGCAAGAATGGCAATGATCCGTTCTATCATAAGTATAACTGCAAGTGAAGATATGCTTTTGATGCAGTTTGATGTGTCGACAGCTTTTCTCTATGGAGAACTAGATGAAATCATATACATCAAGCAACCAGATGGATAAAGTGACGGAACTGACAGAGTATTCCAACTGAAGAGAAGCTTGTACGGCCTTAAACAGGCACCAAGGTGCTGGTACAATCGCTTCGGAAAATTTCTCTTAACACTAGGACTTAAACAAAGTAAAGAAGATCCTTGTCTTTACATACGAATTGTGCATGGAATAATATTAGCTTTATATGTCGGTGATGGAATGGTTGCAGCTAATGATGAGAAGGAATTAAAAGTGTTTTTAAATAATGTGCAATCAGAATTCAAGATTATCTCCAAGCCAGCAATTTTGTTTCTAGGACTGCAAATCGAACAGGCCGATGGCCTCATTCGAGTCAGTCAAAGTGCACACGCTAAGAAGATTTTAGAACGCTTCAACTTTAATGGGTGTAGACCAGTTTCAACACCAATGTTAAAAGGCACCGAAACATCACAGTCAGGGAAAGTTGACGAAACAGTTCAAAACTTTCTATACAGACAAGCAGTTGGAACTTTAATGTATTTGATGCTTGGTACAAGACCGGATCTAGCTTTTAGCGTTGGTTTTCTCCCAAGATCGTTAGAAAATCCTACAAAAGAAGACATTACAAATGTTAAAAGAGTATTTCGATACATAGCTGGAACAATAGAATACACCATAAATTATCGACGTAACTTGAACAAAGGGGTTTTAGAGTGCTTCAGCGATGCAGATTTTGGAGGTTGCACTAAAACAGGAAGATCAACTTCATGCAGGAGGAGCTATCTCATGGCTAAGCGAGAGACAATTGTCAGTAGCTACTTCTACAGCAGAAGCTGAACTAGTAGCAGCCAATGAAACAACCGAAGAAATCATTTGGCTGAGTAGAAGAAGTAACAAAACTGTCTCATGTCCCACGATTACAAATAGACAATGAAGCAGCTCTGAAATTGGCTCAGAATCCAGAGTATCACAGTCGAACCAAACATATCGATAGAAATCATTTCTTCATCCGTGAAAAAGTAATCGAAGGAGTGCTAGAGGTTGAATCTGTCTCTACAGAAAATCAAATTGCTGACATTATGACTAAACCATTGCAAACCACGAGATTGAAGATTTTATGTGTCAAGATGGGACTTTCATAAAATACACGGTTTTAGTTTACATATGATGATAGTTTTTCAATTCAATTAACAAGGGAAAGTGTTGAAGTTTGTGTTTTCATGGTGTTAATTGCTTTAAACTATAGATGACATTATTCTCTCTATGGTCTTTTCAGGCTTATCCATATTTTACATTGTAGTTCAAGCAATCTGTCAACTCGACTTTTACTGTTTTTCAACTCTGTCAAAATAATAAAATGGATACTCGTTTTCATATTAACTTTTACAAATATAATTGTAGAAAATAAATCTAATTACAACAGTTCTGTCTCTGTGGATCTCCAAAAACTATTAGGCTGGGGAAGTATAAATCTTGTAAAATTCAACTCCACGAAATCTCAGTCTTGCTTTCTATCTCATAAGAGATACACCAGCCCTAGACCGATCACAATGAACAGCCAAGTTATTCAAAGTAACGAGTCATTCTCACTTGTTGGCATTTTTGTGGATAGAAATCTCAATTGACACCAACATGTCACATCGGTTGCAGAAGCGGCTACTAAGAAATTAGATTTGCTCTTCCGGGCTCGCAAATACTTTTCACCAGCTAATCTCTATACCTTATATACTTCACAAATAAGGCCAAACCGCGAATACTGCTCCCATATCTGGGGTGCCGCTGCCGCTTCTACACTTGCTATCCTGGACTCCATTCAAAAGAGAGCTATACGTCTCATCGGTGACCCTATCCTCACCCAAAGGCTGCTATCCCTTGCCCACCGACGTGCCGTTGGTGATCTCTCTCTCTCTCTCTCTTTTATAGATATCTGCACGGGTACTGCTCAGAGGAGCTTTCTTCCATAGTTCCTCCACCTGCTGCCCCCAACAGATCTACCAGGGGAACAGAGCGAATGCACCCTTTTACTGTCCAGGTCACCAGACATAGAATATCTTGTTATGCCCGCTCTTTTGCCCCGAGGACTTCCAAGTTGTGGAATTCCTTGCCAGCACATGTTTTTCCTTCTTCTCCGAACCTCCAAACCTTCATGTTCAGAATTAACAAGTTGCGTCTTTTTTTCCTTTTTGACACCCACGGTACGATAGTATTTAGGCTGTAAGCTCTCGTGATGTGTTGTTGAAATAAAAAAAGTTATTTTTCCTAATTAATCACCGGTATGATTTCCATTTAGCCAATCTAATCAAACCGGTTTTTCAAGATCAACAATAACAAAATTCTAATTACAGACTCAAAGATGACAAACTTATTCAAGCGTTTTAAACAAAAATGAGATCTTGTTCAAAACGTATGAAATCTGTGCATTATTGTTTCTCCAAATGTCAAAATAAAACATAAAAAGACATACATTCATCCTGTGTCATCTAGGCATACGTCAACTAACGTTTTATTTGCGTGATACTTTAGATCGGCTTCATCCGCAGGATATTATATTAAAAGTATACGTAAAAATTAATTACAGAATTAGTATAATTACCATTGAAACAAATCCCACGACGGTTTTGGTCTTATATGACGTCTTATATTTAAGTTTAAAGATAAAAGAAACTATTTTAGAATCATTTTTATAGAGACTTGGCTTGACTTTGTTTACATTTCTGTTATATTGTGACAGTATAATATATCTATGCTGGGCTAAAACTGTATTTGGGACCGTTAATAAAGCTGCAAATAAAGTGTATTTTAATAATTGATTGAATCCCCCAGTTAAATAACAATCACTTGGCAAATTTTAAATTTCATGTCGTCTGTCATTTTCCATAATTGTGGCCGAGATTCCATGACCGTCGGTTCGGGTAGTATGTTTTATACCTGGTATATGTTAAGTTTGGTTACCGTTGATGTATGGTTTATACCTGTTGTATGAATCACTCTACGCGTGGAAGTTACCTACTCTGTCTGCCAGGCATTGGACTTTAACCACTAAGTCCTTTTAACGCATGTCTTTGGGATATTATTTTAAATTTGGAAAAAACTCGAAATATTGTGTACCACATTACTTAAAATTCACAACATAGGTTTATTTGCACTATTTCTAGCCACATGTAGTATAGTATAGTATAGTATAGTATATTTATTAGTACATAATTTTACAATGTGTTTTACAAATAAGCCTATGCTTGTGCTTGCAATAAACACAATTTTGATTTATGACTTGCCTAAAGGGAACTGCCAAATCTTGCTAGTGTCACATTTACAATTTTGTTAAATATTCAATAATTTTGAACTTCCTTTCTTCCACTAACAATTGGACTACCACTCTAAATGTTCATCTCTCATTTTACAATAACTCCGCCTCTTAAACCAGAAAATTCTTCCAAAATACTGATATTAATTACAACACAAAAATTTTGACATTTTCATTTGACATATATGTAAAGTCTCATTCCAGTTACTCTGACACAAAAATATAGCATTTTCAAAAATGTTTTTGTATATTTTTTGGAGGGAAAATGTCCGTTCTAGCTGATATACGAACTCGTCCACGGTCTTAATATAAGATAAGTGCCAAGTTTCTTTCAAATCGGTTTAGTATTTTTTGAGTTATCGCTCGGATACACACACACACACACACACACACACATACACACACACACACATACACACATATATATATATATATATATATATATATATATATATATATATATATATATATATATATATATATATATATATATATATATATATTTTTAATTTGAAAAAAACTCTACATATTATGTACCAAATTACTTAAAATTCACCACATAGGTTTATTTGCACTATTTCTAGCCACATGTAAAGTCACATTCCAGTTACTCTGATACAAAAATATAGCGTTTTCAAAAAGTTTTCCCCGATTTTCCTGCGGAAAAACTTGAGCATAAAGTCGGATTGAAATCAGTTAAGCATTTTTTGAGTTATCGCTCGGATACATATATATATATATATATATATATATATATATATATATATATATATATATATATATATATATATATATATATATATATATATATATATATATATATATATATATATATATATATATATATATATATATGAACATATAAAAATTTTAACGGACCTTGGTTTTGGGTTCTAGGGACCGAAATTTGCGCTCGTCTGAAGAAATGTTTTCAAAAGCTTCTCATCGTGACCTCTCTATTAGCGAATTTTTCTTAATAAAAATTCGCTTATACTTGAAAATATATTTTTCTTTTATTTATTCCGATTCAAATGTAAAACAAATGAATTAGTTCGAAACTTTATTAATATAAAACTATGACATCCTTCTAAAAAGTATAATAAAGTAAAGTAAATTTAAAAGCAGGTTCATTAACAAAATAAATGATCAATAAGGGCGCACAGCAAAAGTCTTTCGAAATAATAAATGGATCAGTTACTGTGTAGAAACGTTAATAGAAAATCTTTTTTCTGTGCTCCGCATCCAAAATTCTTTCGACAACGCTTTTGACTTTTCTTTCAAAACGACATCGGTCCGCATAATCTTTCATCCAAGTTCCCTTTCTTGCAATATTGTATGCATATTCCCAACATGCCATGTAATGGATTTTGTTTTAGCTTCATTAAATTAAACTTTTTTCATGATTAACTCTTATCAACTTATATTTAAATTACACTTATAATTAAATAGTTAGGTGTTTACAGATTTACAACATTTCGTTCTCCTTCTTCGTTAAAAAAAAGAACCATCCTTGATTGTTACAGCAGTTTTCTTTGATGTTCCCACCGTGCATGCGATGACTCGAGATGTTCTCAATGGATCCGAAGAGTATTATATAAACGGATAGAATTTGAAAGCCAGTTTTGTGTCTATCAAATCCACTGTTAACTCCCAATCACCACACTTCTCATTCATGTAATCAATGGTTCGCGAAAACACTCTTTTATATTTGACTATCAGCGTCAACTCATAAATATTTGAGCCTTCTTTTTCTGCAAGCGTTCTTGCTCACGATTCAGTTCATGACAAAGATAGTTTAGAGCTAATTTTAAATTCATTTTCGTTATAACTCACTTTACTCAACTATACATCTCAAAGAGATGTGTATCTGCACAAACTTTGCAGATTATATACTACTAACTCTCAGGGTAATCCAGGTTGGTCGAGCGGTGACAAATATAAGCTGTTTACCTTAAAAGAGGGCGTGGGTTCGAATCCCACAAATTTTGCGAACTCGGGAGAAGTGTTGACCTTGAGAGGAGTGTTCACGTTGTGATGGGGCACCTTGAGAGGAATGTTGACCTTGGGAGGAGGCAACCTTGAGAGGAGTCTTGCCCTTCAGAGTACTGTTACCTTGGGAGAAGGAGGGTAAAAGGAGGCGGGTGCTGCAGAACCCACTATTACTATCTACCAATATTTTTTATCATTTTGAGTTATCTCAACTGTTTTGCAACTTTTTGGTACATATAAAAAATATCTGGACGCAGCAAGTGGGTTATAGTAGCGAATTTTCATAAAAATGTTTTTAATAGCAAATATCGGTTTTTTTATGAAGGCAAGCATCAAATTTGGTTATCGGTATAACTTTATTGTTTGAAAAAGTATAACAATTTTCGAAAAAGAAACTTAAGATATTCCCTAAAAAACTGGTCCGGTTTTTCTGGTCAACAAAACTAGCAAGATATAATTATTTATAAAAAGCTTTCCGACGGAACCTCCAAAAGAAATTAACATGAAAATTTGCATACATCTTTTTGGCGAAAATCCGAAAATAATTTTTTTACAATAATTTATTAAACATTTATTACCAAAATGTCACAAATATCTTAGAAACAATCAGGTCCACGGAAACAAAAAATTTCTTGCGAAAATTGACTATCAATTTTTTTACAAAAAAAAATGCCTAAAGAATACATAAAATTCAAATTATATACCCAACCCGTTACTATAAGTTGAAAAACAGGAAAATGCAAAAAATATTTCCAAAACTAGAGGCTGTAGATATAGGGAGTTGTTCAATTAAAAAAAAATTGAGTTACGACAGTTCGAATTTTTCCAAATTCAGTCACTATTTGAGAGCGCTCTCTATACGGCATGTGGATTTTTTCGATAGACAATACTAAATGAAGACCTCTCTGAATGTGTCACTTTCATGAGACTCTCCTATCTATTGGTAAATATAATTGAAAACCTCCAGAAATGCGTTATTTTCAAGGGACTCCGATTTCCATTGGTAAAAACGCCGTATCACAATTTTTGATATGTTCCAAAATGTAAAAAGTTTAAAACAACTGAAATAATTCGAAAACGATGGGCGATATAAATGTTTTCTCCTTACAAGGATGCATTAAAATTGGATGAAAAATGCAATAATGTTACAATAAATGGGCTGTTCCACGAAAAAAAAAAAAGAAAACCTGTATCACCAGCGACTTATGGGTCAACCTGTGATTGTCCACATAATTTTGTAAGATGCAGCTCAAAACACCCTATAAATAACTTTTATGATATTTTCCTATATCTTGTATAATAACCGATATATTGAGCTTTAGAGTGAAAATGCACCACCCTGTATATATCTAAACATGTAAAAACTGAAATTGACCCCGGAGGCGCCTAGTTCGCACACCTTTGGAGAAATATTTTTAAAATGTTAAAGTCGCGGTCTTCTCAAAAACTTTTTTTTTCTACGAAAATTCGCGGAAAAGTATATACTATCAAACCACAAACTTTATAACTAAAACTACTGCAAAATCATCGGAGTAGGGGTCTCTTTGAAATGAATTTTCTGCAAATATTTTAATAAAAAGAAGAACACTGATGGTTGAAGGTGTAACTTGAGGCTTTGTAAAACACATTTATTGCGATTGATTTACATAGTCCGTATTTGTTTCAGGTTCTCTGTCTAAGAATTGCCAATTTTAACGTTTCAAATCTCGACTTTGACATTTTAAGAAGAAAAACTATAAAATTTGCAAAGTAATTTTTGTGAATTTTCTTTAAAAAAATTCAATGAGGCGATCCCGACTTTTGAATTTTGAAAAAACACATATCCGGGGTCAGTTTCAATTTTTATATGTTTATATATATATATATATATATATATATATATATATATATATATATATATATATATATATATATATATACATACATATATATATATATATATATATATATATATATATATATATATATATATATACATATATATATATATATATATATATATATATATATATATATATATATATATATATATATATATATATATATATATGTATATATATGTATGTATGTATCACCCCGATAACTCAAAAAAGAATGGGCCGATTTTGATTAAATTTGGTGAATACCTTCCTTTTGCAAATGGCTTGGATAAATTCGTTAGCCAGGAAAATCGGCCCAGGTTTTCCCGGAAAATTTTGTGTTTTCTTTCGAAAAAAAATAAAATCTCCGGAATTAACAAAGTAAGGGCAACCAAATTTGGTACGCGGGTTTACGTCCTTATAGGTAAGCTACCTACCAATTTAGTTCTGCAGGTCAAAATACAAAAAAGTTATATGCATTTAAAGAAAAATAAATTGGGGTTTTCCTCGAAACGTCAAAGTTTCGATTTAAAACGTCAAAATCGGCAACATTTAGGCAAATAACTTGATCTAATACGGGCTATGAAAATAAAATGTCTCAAGAAGAAAGTTTAACAAACCCTAAAGTATTAGTTTCAACCGCCATTGTCCTTTATTTTACTAAAATATTTCCAAAAAATTCAATTCAAACAGACCCTTTCTCTGATGCTTGGCAGTAACCTTAGGTATAGAGTTTATCGTTAAATGGTATATAATTTTTGTAGAATTTTCGTAAAAAGTCAATAAAGCTTAATATATCTGTTATTATACAAGATATGAAAAAAATTGTATATATTAATTATAGGGTGTCTTGAGCTACATTTAAAAAATATTTCTACAATCACAGGCTGGCCCATAAGTCGTTGGTGATACATTTTTTTATTATCAAACACGCCTTATGTTATTGCATTTTTGCATTTTCCAACGAAATATAATGCATGTTTGTGAGAAAAGAAATTCTGGACGCAGTAAGTGCGTTATGGTAGCGAATTTTGATCAAATGCTTCATATTTGAATAGCTCAATTTGCTATTAACCTATAATGTTGACCAAGAAACTAGTTTTTTCGGGAACAATTTAAGTTTACTTACGGAAATTTTTATACCTTTTCAAACAATAAAGTTATTTTGATGAAACATGGCACATTGTTTTTACTATATAGGTTATACTTGTAATATACAGTCGATCTTGTTATCCACACAAAACGTTTTGGTTTTGTGCATTTCTCTGGTCATCAGTGGCACCAAATTTTTTTTAATGGCTATACTTTTTTTCCTTTTAATTCAGAGATCTGAATTTTGGCGTGTGGATAAATTTAATAGTGTTAAGCTAAGTACCAAATTTGGTTGCGATAGCTTTGTTATTTTCGTAGATACAAACATTTTCCGTAAGAAAACGCAAATTTTTCCAGGAAAAATGGTTAGATTTTCCTGGCTAACGAACTTCTCCAAGCCACTTACGGGGGGAAGAAACCTACCAAATATTATCAAAATCGGTCGATTATTTTATGAGTTATCGGTGTAATATATGTACATGCTTTGGTATGTTTAGCACTTTTAATTATTGAACATGAAAATTTTAATTAATGTGGGTTTTCCTCTTCATTTCAAGTATTAACATTGATGAAAATGAAATTATGCCAACCTTTCTTTACTTACCGCTGTATATGTAAATTTTTATCTTATCTCATGGGTAGAGTTCTAAAATTGGGCTAGCATTTTTGTTTTGATATACCTTATTTGTATTTTTAGTTAATTTTCTTTAAAAAAATCACTAATGAGGAGATCCCGACTTTTGAATTTTGAAAAAATTTCTTCAAATGAGCGCTAATTAGGCACCCCAGAACACATATCCAGGGTCAGTTTCAGTTTTTATATGTATATATATATATATATATATATATATATATATATATATATATATATATATATATATATATATATATATATATATATATATATATATATATATATATATATTGTAATATCCCCAAATCTATTCGAATTTTTACAAACAAAACAACAAAACAAAAGACAACGATGCAACTAAAATGGCAACATAGCATGTTATTGTGTAATACCTAATTTAAACATGTTTTATTTTAAAGAAAATGCATCTTAGTCTGTCTTGCATTGTTAACTAATATGTAATTGAATACCTGACTTCATTAAATTACTACAGGTGACCTGAAATATATTCACTTACCTTACTTTAAAGGCCTCTACATTTGCTTACTAAGAATGAATAATTTTCTGGGCTACCAGGATGGCTACCAGGATGGATTAAGGCGTGAAAATCTAGGGTTAGGACCAGGTTGTGTTTGTTCAGACTATGGGTTGGAACATTGTGAGAGAAACGCTATAATTCGCAAACACTTAATATATTTAACAAAGTTTCCCATTTGACCAATACAGTGAAACGGACATGACAGCACAGACATCTAGGCGCCCTATTGCTACGCGAAATCACACGGATGGGCCTAATATTACACATATGGGGAATGCACTAGCATAAAAATTTGGATCGCTTGGAGGGGTGATGACCTGGTGTGGATCAAGGTCTCCGATGTCACTCTCAATTCCCACAGAGGTGTAGAATTAAAGATTGGTATTTTCATTTCAATATTCATTATTTAGATTTTATTGGTTTCATCGTTCACATTTCAGTTTTGGTTTGTCTTTGCTTTATTACCGTGGGACTGATTGAGCAACACCGCAGAACAGGACACCACACCCGGGCATATACTTAAGGCTAACCGACTCCTCCCTCTACGTCTCTCACGTGGCCATTGGTCACTAGGAAATGACGCATTGCGCATTTGGGTTGCCTTTTCCACTTCCATGGTGCCACAGTTAAGATTTTTCGCGAGCCCTTTCTTGGGCTATAGCCTCACTGGAGGTCTTAGATTTTCGGAGGTTTGGCAGGTCAAGAAGTAGAAAGTTCACCCAAATACCGCTTGACAAGTATTTTGTTTTGGACCTGTAGGCTCTAGGAGGCGCAAGGGGAAGGTATTGTTGTAATTCAGGCCAGATCACTGTTGACTGACTAAGCGGAGACGGTAACGAACCTAATACTACCTCGCCCAATATTTTGACGTGTATCGCAAGCCTTTCAACTAATTACTGACCTCCAGGTTGCCCTCTCGTTTCAGTCATGCAAAATTGTGATAAATCGCGAAGTCCTTCATAGACTATGCCTCACTGGAGGTCTTAAATGTTCGGATAGTGGCACTTCGTGAAACAAGGCTTCACCTGAATGTCATTCTAGACACAAGGAGAATAATTACACAACTTTGTCAAAACATAGGGGAAAGTACTTCATTTATTCTATATCCCTTTGCTTTATTTTCCGAACCGTCCAGTGCACACCACATATTCTCAATTTCAAGTTTTAGTTTAATACAAAAGGGGGAGCCAAGATGTATGTTTCAGGTACAAAACAATTTCATCAGGTAACATCTAAAATAATGAGATTCCTAACTTCAGGTTTTAGTTTCAAAGTGCACTAAAAGTGTGCCACATATTTTTGACTTCAAGTTCAGTTTCAATATCACACAGAGATGGAATTACATACCTTCAGTTATAAGTTTCGGGTTTAAAATTACCTCATGTAGAGCTAGATATTGCTGGTTTCCCGATTCAGGTTCAAAATTGTATTTTGTAAGACTAGATACTGTTGATTTCAAATTTCAGATTTAAATTATTTTATATAGAGCAACGGACCTCTCGTTTTCAAGTTTCACATTCAAAATTATATTCTAAAGAGCTGCATACTTTTGGTTTCCAGATTCAAACTTAATTCACATTATAATAAGATACATACTTCTGGTTTCATAATTCAGATTTAAACCACATCATAAAGAGCTACATGTTCCTGGCTTCATGATTCAGATTTAAATTATATTATAAAGAGCTACTTCATTCTGGTTTCACGATTCAGATTCAAATTATATTATAAAGAGCTACTTCATTCTGGTTTCACGATTCAGATTTAAATTATATTATCAAGAGCAACGTACTTCTGGTTTCACAATTCTGATTTAAATTATATTATAAAGAGCTACATGTTTCTGGTTTCACAATTCAGATTTAAATATATTATAAAGAGCTACTTAATTCTGGTTTCACGATTCAGATTCAAATATATTATAAAGAGCTACTTAATTCTGGTTTCACAATTCAGATTCAAATATATTATAAAGAGCTACTTAATTCTGGTTTCACGATTCAGATTTAAATTATATTATAAAGAGCTACATAATTCTGGTTTCATGATTCAGATTTAAATTATATTATAAAGAGCTACATAATTCTGGTTTCACGATTCAGATTTAAATTATATTACAAAGAGCTACATAATTCTGGTTTTACGATTCAGATTTAAATTATATTGTAAAACTACATAACTCTGGTTTCACGGTGCAGATTTAAGTTATATTATAAAGAGCTACATAATTCTGGTTTTACGATTCAGATTTAAATTATATTATCAAGAGCAACTTACTTCTGGTTTCACAATTCAGATTTAAACTATATTATCAAAAGGAACGTACTTCTGGTTTCACAATTCAGATTTAAATTACATTATAAAGAGTTACATAATTCTGGTTTTACGATTCAGATTTAAGTTATATTATAAAGAGCTACGTAATTCTGGTTTCACGATGCAGATTTAAGTTATATTATAAAGAGCTACATAATTCTGGTTTTACGATTCAGATTTAAATTATATTATCAAGAGCAACTTACTTCTGGTTTCACAATTCAGATTTAAACTATATTATCAAAAGGAACGTACTTCTGGTTTCACAATTCAGATTTAAATTACATTATAAAGAGTTACATAATTCTGGTTTTACGATTCAGATTTAAGTTATATTATAAAGAGCTACGTAATTCTGGTTTCATGATTTAAATTTTAATTTCATTAGGTGTGAACAAGATATTTGTTTTCAAATGCAAAGTAATTTCATTAAATACGTCATGAGCTAGTAACGTTTCTGATTTCAAGTTTCAGTTTACCTATCAGTAAATTTGGCAACTCTTCAGATGCGGAAGTAATTTATCTGAATGACATACAAACAAAGTAAATTGCAGGCTTCAAGTTTCAGTTTGAATATATCAGATTTTGTGACATTTACCGGCACAAATAATTTCTTGACATAATGTAAACAAATAAGTTTCCAAATTTCAAGTTTAGTTTAAATATATTAAATTTGGCAACGTCTCAATGCTCGAGTAATTCCTCTATGCTATACGCAAACAAATCAAAATTCCAGACTTTAAGTTTTAGTCTGAATATGTTAAATTTGGCAACATCTGAACGCACAAATAATTTTTCTACATACTGTACAAGCAAATAACAGTCCAGATTTCAAGGTTCAGTTTAATTTATACAATTTAAATGCACAAATAATTTCTACATATAATATACAACCAACAAAAATACTAGGTTTCAAGTTTAGTTTAAATATATTAAATTTGGCAACATTTCAATGCTCGAGTATTTCTTCCACACTATATGCAAACAAACTAAAATTCCAGACTTCAAGTTTTAGTCTGAATATGTTAAATTTGGCAACATCTGAACGCACAAATAATTTTTCTACATACTGTACAAGCAAATAACAGTCCAGATTTCAAGGTTCAGTTTCATTTATACAATTTAAATGCACAAATAATTTCTACATATAATATACAACCAACAAAAATACTAGGTTTCAAGTTTAGTTTAAATATATTAAATTTGGCAACATTTCAATGCTCGAGTATTTCTTCCACACTATATGCAAACAAACTAAAATTCCAGACTTCAAGTTTTAGTCGGAATATATCAAACTTGGCAATATCTGAACCCACAAATAATTTTTCTACATGATTAGCAAACAAATAACCGTCTAGATTTCAGGTTTCAGTTTAATTTATACAATTTAAACGTACAAATAATTTCTACGTATAATATGCAACCAGCTAAAATACTAGGTTTCAAGTTTAGTTTAAATATATTAAATTTGGCAACGTTTTTAGATGTAGAGATAATTTCTTTACCTAACAAGCAGATAAAATTCCAGATTTCAAGTTATAGTTTAATCATATTAAATTTGGAACATTCAAATGCACAACTAACCTTATTAAAAACGTATAGCAAATAAAACTCCTGATTTCATGTCTGGTGATATTTTTGAGTGCACAATTAGTTTCATGAACTAATATACCAACAAACAGAATTTCAGGCTTTAAGTTTCATTCAAATATATCAAATTTGGCAACTCTGAACACACAAATAATTTTTCTCAAACTAATAAAATTCCCGATTTCGAGTTTAGTTTAAATCTACTAAATTGGGCAACATTCAAATGCACGAATACTTTCGCTTTGATAATATACAAATCAACAAAATCTCAGCTCTCAAGTTTTAGTTTAAATATATCGAACTTGGCAACTTTTAATGCACAAATAAAAATAACTAAAATATTAGGGGTCAAGTTTAGTCTAAATACGCCGATTTCGGTAACAAAAAAATAATATCTGTACATTATATGTTCACAATTAAAACGCTAGGTTTCAAGCTTAGTTTACATATGGCATATTTGGCAACATTTAGATGCAAGAGATACTTTCTATACATGATATATAAGTAAATAAAATGCTAGCTTTCAAGTTTAGACTAAATATAACAAACTTGGCAACATTTAATGCACAAATAAATTTATTCAAATAATATGCAGGCAAATAAACTTACAGGGTTCAAGTTTCCGTTTAAATATATCAAATTGGGCAAACAATATAGGGACACCGATAGCATATGTCATTTTAAAGGTACACTCACCGTTTGCTGTTACATCTGGTCCCAACAGGCTGCGACAGGGCCTCCAAGCGGGGACGGCGGCTCGACTCCTGGGTCTCGTCTATGTGCGGGGGGTGTAGTGCGAATCGCGTTAACAATACCAGCAGAGGTCCCCTACTTCGACACTCTCGCTCGAATTTTATTCATGGCGCTAGTGTTTACCATAGGCTCCCTCCGCGAGTACGCTATGAAAAAGACCTATAGAATTCCCGCACTATGATCAGCTGACTTCAGACGCGGTTATCGGAAACCCACAGTGTTCAACACAGCATAAATCTGCCAGAATTGATCGTTGCGATAGTATGCTGTCTCGTCACCACAGGGTTCCACAAGTCTCTTAAAAAACATTAAGTTCGAAGACAGCTTTGCAGAAGAGCTAACTCTGAGATATCGATGAAAATCGTCCACTATGTCCCAATCGTACCTAGTTTTATATGAAGTCGCTCCGCCCAAACGTGAGAACAACGAAATTCCAGGCCCAGTCACTAGCGTTTAAAATATACCAGCTATGTACATAATTATCGACTTTATTAGTGCCTACGTGATCTGCAACATGTCACTCTAGTATTTTATACAAAACTCTCTGACTACATTTTAGTATACCCTCTTTTAAGTAAAATCTAATACGTTCTCACACATGAGACTAGACACACTTATAATCAGTCATGTTCTAATGACAAAATCCTTTTAAAAATCTTCAACTGAGCTCTTCATTCCCTTTCAAGGACTATAGTTTGTTACAAGTGATCTCAATGTGCGACCCATATCTTGACCTTTGGCTGCACAGCGTGTGAACGTCTTTTAACGTTTTTATCGGCTTACATGATATATTGAAGTCTCCCTAATGCATAGTTTTCTTAATGCTATCTAATATTAATTCTATAAGGGGATAACAAACACAAAAATACAATCCCCATCTGGCATTTCACCTGTCGTATGAGAGTTATTTAATAAACATTAAAAGGCCAATAAAATGACTAATTGCTGACGGGTCCGAAAGAAAATAATATGCAAATATACCAGGATATTTCAATATATATATATATATATATATATATATATATATATATATATATATATATATATATATATATATATATATATATATATATATATATATATATATATATATGTATCACACCGATAACTCAAAAAATTATGGGCTGATTTTGATTAAATTTGGTGAGTACCTTCCTTTTACAAATAAGTTCGTTAGCCAGGAAAATCGGCCCAGGTTTTCCCGTAAAATTTTGAGTTTTCTTTCGAAAAAAATTGTAAAAAATTTATATGTCCAAAATTAACAAAGTAAGGACAACCAAATTTGGTACGCGGAATTAGATCATTATACGTAAGCTACCTACCAAAATTTAGCTCTGTAGATCAAAATACAAAAAAGTTATAGGCATTTAAATAAAAATTTATTGGGATTTTCCTCAAAATGTCAAAGTTGCGATTTAAAACGTCAAAAATTTGCAACATTTAGGCAAATAACTTGAATCTAGTACAGGCTATGGAAAGAAAATGTCTCAAGAAGAATGTTTTACAAACCCCGAAGTCGTGGTTTCAACCGTCGTTGTCCTTCATTTTACTAAAATATTTCCAGAAAATTCATTTCAAATAGACCTTTTCTCTGATGCTTGGCAGTAGCCTTAGCTATAGAGTTTATCGTGTGATGGTATATAATTTTTGTCGAATTTTCGTAAAAATCAATAAAGCTCAATATATCCGTTATTATACAAGATATGAAATTTTTTTATATATTAATTATAGGGTGTCTTGAGCTACATCTTAAAAAATATTTCTACAATCATAGGGTTGCCCATAAGTCGTTGGTGATACAAATTTTCTTATTTTTTTTAATCAAACACGCCTTATGTTATTGCATTTTTGCATTTTCCATCGAAATATAATGCATGTTTGTAAGAAAAGAAATTCTGGATGCAGAAGGGCATTATGGTAGCGAATTTTGATCAAATGCTTCATATTTGAATAGCCCAATTTGCTATTAACCTATAAGGTTGACCAAGAAACGAGTTTTTGCGGGAACAGTTTAAGTTTACTTTTGGAAATTTTTGTACATTTTCTCACAATAAAGTTATTTTTATAAAACATGGTACATTGTTTTTATTATGTAGGTTATACTGGTAACCAAAATAAATAAAAAGAAAACAGACATATTGACAATAAAAACATATTTAAGAAAATTCACTACCATAACGCACTTGCTGCGTCCAGACTTTTTTATATTCATGTTGATCCAGAGGGTTAGCAATTTCTTTAAAATATTTTCAATTAAATTTTTATTGATTTTACTCTTTTAATTGATAATCATTTAAATATAGACTTATTTGGTGATATATTTTTTTTAAATCGTATGGGTCAAATTAATCAGACTATATAAATGCAAGCTATAATGTTTTATTTCTGGTTATTTAAGTTTTTTTGGAAAACATAGCTATATCAAAAATTATTATTGATCGTTGTCAATAAATCACACAAATCAACATCTTATTTTAACAAGAATTAAATAAACTATGCTCTATTAATTCGGCCTGTATCAGCATATCCCCCTTAATGTTCTAAACATACACAAAATTCATCACTGTAACATAAATCCTTAAAACTAAACACAATACAAAAAATCTGCACATTAATAATTACAATATTCACAAGATTAACTTACTCCTTAATGTCTCTAATTGGTTCTCCATTGATATTTGTATTATTCGCCATTGGTTCAGCTATTTTGAATTTATTACTGCCAACATTTCGTTGGGGTAATTAATTAATATCGAGCTTATTTTGGATAGCCCTTTGTGTGGAAAACTTTCTTCTACCTTGACTGCTATTGCTGACTAATATTCATTACCCTGCCACCTTATATGATGGCAGTTTAAAATCGAGTGCTAATTACACTTATACGTTTCATTTTCGCAGTTCCACACCTAATATATTTTACCTCACCTCACAGCAGTTTATAACCGAATGTTCCTTTAGCTCACATTGCCCAAGTTTATCATGGAGTGCCTCCAATATTTTCCTGTTTTGTTTAAATATCTACCCTTCTTTTAAAAAAACTCTCCTTTTGGATACAGAGTTCATTAGCCCTGCGTCTTGCCATTGTCCAACTTCTTAATTGTTACACTTAATAAAAAAAGTCCCCGCGTTTTACTGCTAACACTGTTTGTTTTTTTAGAATTTATTGAGAATAACTTTTTTTACCTTAAATACACTGTGACTATACCTACTTTACATCTACTTATTCACTAGGACCAAATAAAAATTATTTTCTTTAAGCAAAACACTATAAATAAAAACAAAGCATTGTTCTGTGTTCTTTATATTATAACAACCTTTACTAGTCAACCAAAACAATACAAGTAAAAACAAAGTATGGTTCTGTATTCTTTCAATTTTTGTGATATTTATATTTTAACCCAAAATATTCAACACTCTTTTAAATATACAGGGCATTTAAATATTAGGATGCATGAATTTAATACACATGCCTCGTTTTGCTCCACAATGAAAGGTTTCTATTTTTATGGCATATTTGCTATTTATAGCAATTCCCCCTTTCTAAAAGTGTGTCTGGATAATGACCATTAGACAGACCATTTTGGTTTTATTTCATTACAGCCTATTTATTTATTTAATTGTACTTATAACGTGTTCTTTATTTAAAATTTCCTATCTCCTTTAATTGATATCTATTTTGCAGCAATTCATTATTTACTTAATTTTTTTAATAAAACTGATATTTATGACAGTATCTGGTTATTTTGACATATCCAATTTCCCTTAGGGCTAATTTCTGTGAATAACAATTATTGGTACACTTTTTTATTATGGGGTATTTTCTTTTCAGATTTTATTTCATTATGTTTATTATTTATCTTGATATACTACAATGGAATAGGAATATTTTATATATTTTTCATCTATGAATTTAATTTTTTTACACTACATATATGGTCTTCATACTTTTCCTTTTCAAACAATCCCCTATACATATTTTATACTTTCATTATATTAACTTTTATCATTCATTGTATATTCTATTATCATATTTATATTATTACACATATCTATCATATTTCTTCTCTATATCATTAGACTTTTCATATTATTTTCGCTACACCACCTATACCAATTCTTTCCTATCAATCCGACCCATAAATGTTTTATTTTTCGTTAATAGTAACTCTTTCTCGGTATGTTTCTGTCCTTTTGACTTTATATATTTTTGTCCTCCACTTATTCCATGTTTTCTATACTCAATACTTTTTATGTTTTCCCCTTTTCACTTTTGTATTAAGATTACTTTAATTGACATATCCAATCACTGTTTCCAATTTTGGGCACTGCTCCTAATTTAATATCGCTTAATTTTTGTATTAAAATTTTGTTTTTCTAATTCATATTTTCCCTTGGGTTACTATAATGCCTACTTGTTTTTATTATCCATAGTTATGATGTTTAATTTTATTTTCTCAGGGTTATATCACTGTAATTTTTATCTAAATTGACCAATTTTCTGTCATATAGTTTTATGCAATCAATTTTTATTTATTTTAGGAGAAATTTCTCTGTCTTGTTATTTTACGGTTTATTTTGTACAATAAATTATTGTTAGTCTCGGTTTGTCTATCGGCATGCGATTTTCCTTTTCATTGCTTAAATTCATGTAGATTAATTTTGACTTATATTATATTTTTGCTTTGGAAATAAAAATTGCTATAATTAGAATGACGTGTCTTGTTATTTACTTTACTTAGTTTATTTTTCTGCCGAATGTGTATGTTCTTGTCATTAAATTTTGGTTTATAAGTTTTAAATTTATTATAATTTCTAGAATATTTGTTTTTATAAAATTTGTGGTTATTATTGTAATTATATTTATTGTAAAAATTATTGTTCTCAAAGAAAAGTTTTCTAATTTTAAAATCTTGGTTATTGTCATTAGTTTCTAGATAATGTTTATTAGATTGAAGATGTTTTATTTTTCTGGTCATTTTTAATTTTCGTACAGTATAAATAATGTGTTGTTATAAATTTTTCTTTTTTCTTCAGTGTCTAAGTATTTTTCAGGGCTCATTTCTTGTAGATTCTCTTCTTGCAGTACTTCCTTTTTAATATATTTTTCTGGGCTTGTTTCTAGTTAATTTTCTTCTGCCATTTTAATTAGTTGTTCAGCGGTTTCCTGTTTGACTCGGACCACATTCCTGTCTACCGACTCCATATATGTTTCGACCTTTTTAATGTCATACCTCCTCATTGCAGTCTCTTCATTCATTTTGTCATGACACAACTGTATTCCCGTGTCCAGTTCCGTTTTAATTATTTTATGGCTTTCTTGGCCGTTTTCTTGAGCTGTTTTTTTTTCTGAAAATATCTTGTTTAATTTCATTTTCGTCTTCTTCTAACTTTTCATTGGTTTTTTCAAAAAAAAATTTAATATTTTTTCTAACTTTTCATAGCTTTTTTCTAACCTGAAAATATCTTGTTTAATTTCATTTTTGTTTTCTTCCAATTTGTTTTCTAACTTTTCATTGTTTTTTCCTAACTTTTTATGTTTTTTTTCAAATTTTTCATTTATATTGTCATTGGTTTTTCTCATCATTTAAATCAAAACTCCTAATTGTTTAGCCATGGATAATTCTTCTTTTTGTTTTTTTTTTACTGTTTGATTTGAAGCGTTTCCTATTACGGTGCTGTTATGCTCCTTTTCTTCTTCTATTATAAAGGTTTCATCGCCCTGGTATTCTGTTTCTTTTTCTTGTCATACAGTTCCCTCTTCCTCTTCCAAAATTTCTTTAGATTTCCTCCATTCTTTGTACTGTTTGAGTTTTTCTCTTTCCTGCTTTTCCATCTTCCACGGATCTTCAGGTACTCTGATCACAGGTTCTTCTGATTCGTTTGCTTGTTCTGGCCTAATTGGTTTTTTTACTTTCTACGTGTTTTTCCCGGACATATTTAGGCTTTATTTATTTTATTTTAGTGTGAATTTAAAATTTAATTATCTCCCTCTCTAAGTTATTTAAAAGTTTTATTATAATATTATATCACAAAGAATATTTAAATTATGGTCCTGTATTGTGTTTAATTTTATTCCTTTACGTATATTAAAATGGTTACCTTTATTTTACCAAACAATGCTCCTGTACACTTTTTAATTAAAGCTGATTTAATTACTCTTCTAGAGACAAATTGTGGAGAAATGCGAAAAATTCTATCAACTATTATCTTGTTTTGCAAGAAAATGTTCCTGTACGCAAAATTTTTAAGTCCCTTTTAAATACCCCTCTTAAATTTATTTTTCACAAAACAATTAGTTATTCTTGATTTGTCCAAATTGCAATTTAATTTTTCATATTACAAAAAAATTATGGCACAATTTTATACTGTACTAAAATACGAAAATTTTGTTAAGTTCGAAATAAAATGGTTCAATCAATTTTCTATCAATATTATCTCTAATACTAACATTGAAAACTTCAAAATGCTTAATCACTAAAATTAAATAAAAATCCGCTATTGGTTACCGTTGGTTCCTCAAATTTTGTTGTTAAATTTGCTTTAATTTAGTTGAATTAAATAAAACGTGATAATTTAAAATTTAATGGCTTTTCAAATGCCCTGATGTTGGTGTGCTAAAATTTTCTTTGAAAATAAATCTATTTTGTCAAAAAGAATTTAATGCACCGCCGTTGGGACGCCACAAAGTTGCTATGGTAATAAATAATCTTTTTGGAATTCTGAGCAAGGGTTTTCTTCAAAGCACCCACGTTTGGTCGCCAAAAAGTTGCTATGGTATTTTTAGCACTTTTAATTGTTGAGCATTAATATTTTAATTATTATGGGTTTTCCTCTTCATTTCAAGTATTAACATTGATGAAAATGAAATTATGCCAATATTTCTTTACTTACCGCTGTATCTGTAACTTTTTCTCTTATCTCATGGGTAGAGTTCTAAAATTGGGCTGGCATTTTCGTTTTGATATATATATATATATATATATATATATATATATATATATATATATATATATATATATATATATATATATATATATATATATTATTTGTATTTTTTTATATTCATGTTAATCCAGGGTGTTAGAAATTTCGTTAAAATATTTTCAATTGAGTTTTTATTGATTTTACTCTTTTAATTGATAATCATTCGAATTTGGTGATATATTTTTTTAATTGTATGGATCAAATTAATCAGACTATATAAATACAATCTATAATGTTTTATTTCTGGTTATTTAAATTCTTCTGAAAAACATAGCTATATCAAAAATTATTATTGATCGTTGTCAATAAATCACACAAATCAACATCTCATTTCAACAATGAATTAAATAAACTATGCTCTATTAATTCGGCCTTTATCAGCAATGCCCCTTTAATGTTCTAAACATGCACAAAATTCATCAATGTAACAGAAATCTTTAAAACTAAACACAATATAAAAAATCTGCACATTTATAATTACAATATTCACGAGATTGATTTACTGCTTAAGTCTCTAATTGGTTCTTCATTGATAATTGTATTATTCACCATTGGATCACCTATTTTGATTTTATTGCTGCCACCATTTCATTGTGGCAATTAATTAATATCGAGCTTATTTTGGATAGCCCTTTGTGCGGAAAATTTTTTTACTACCTTGACTGCTATTGCTGATTAATATTCATTACCCTGCCATCTTATATTACGGAACTTTAAAATCGCGTGCTAATTACACTTATATGTTCACTTTCGCAGTTCCACACTTAATATATTTTACCTCACCTCACCGCAGTTTATAATATAATGTTCCTTTAGCTCACATTGCCGCAGTTTATCATGGAGTGCCTCCTATATTTCCTGTTTTGTTTAAATATCTACCCTTCTCTCAAAAAAATTATCCTTTTGGGTACAGGCTGAGTAATACAGAGTTCATTAGCCCCGCATCTTGCCATTGTCCAACTTCTTATTAGTTACACTTAAAAAAAACGTCCCCGCGTTTCACTGCGAACACTGTGTGTCTTTTTAGAATTTATTGACAATATTTTTTTTTACCTAAAATACACTGTCACTATACCTATTTTACATTTACTTATTCACTAGGACCAAATAAAAATTGTTTTCTTTAAGCAAAACACTATAAATAAAAACAAAGCATTGTTCTGTTTTTTTATATTACAACGATATTTACTAGTCAACCAAAACAATATAAGTAAAGACAACGCATTGTTCTTCATTCTTTCAATTCTCATGATATTTATTATTTAACCCAAAATATTCAACACTCTTTTAAATGTACAGGGCATTTAAATATTAGGATGCATAAATTTAATATACATGACTCGTTTTTCTCCACAATAAAAGGTTTTTATTTTTATGGCATATTTGCTATTTTTAGCAATATATATATATATATATATATATATATATATATATATATATATATATATATATATATATATATATATATATATATATATATATATATATATATATATATAGATCTCCTCATTAGAGATTTTTTTAAACAGAATTTACTACCTGTGATATGACGTCTTCATCAATAGACAGCGAGTCCCATAAAAATGACGCATTTAGAGAGGTTTACGTTTATATTATTCGTCGAAAAAACGAGATACTATATACAGGCGGCCTTAGATTGTGGTCAGATTTGCAAAAATTCAAGCTCTTGTCACTCAGTTTTTTCAAATAGACTACCTGTTACTTGTGTTTCATAAGTGGAAGGGATTCCCTCTGCCTCAACCTATCTATAACACCCTATTCCTAAAGACGTAAATTTTGGAAATATTTTTTATAATTGCATACTATGGTTCATGTAGGGATCATTTATAAAGTTTTTTCCCACTTTTTTTTAATTTAAATCTAATAACCGATTAGAGTGTGTGATTCTTTAGCAAATTTTCTTAAAAATATGAAAATAGTTAAAATAAATTTGGTAGAAAAAAACTAATATATATTCAATTTGATATGATTAACTATGTTAACATTTTCATAATATATAAAAGTATTTGATAAATTGTTTTCAAAAATATTAAATGAAACCCCAAGTGACATACTTAAATAACGTTCTTATTTCTGACAGCTTGTGTTATTAAAATGAGGTTTTTTTCCGTCTATGTTTTCTTTGCTAGTTCAAATTTCCGTAAAAAGTTAAAAATAACGTTTTAATTTTTAAAAAATTTACCTACAGATTAGGTATGTAATTTGATTTTTAATGAATTTTTCAGCAAATGTTTGTGTAAAAAATATTAATTTTTAAGTGTCGAAATCATTTTTTGTAAGATTTTTCTAAAGTGTTGATATTTAATAGTAAATATTTAATAAGCTACTTTAAAAAATATTTCAGAAATATTTGCTTAGCAAATTTTCGTTAAAAAATATAATTTAGTGCAACTTTACTTAAGCCAAGTTTTTTAAGAAAATTGCGAATTTTCGTAAAATAAATTGTTGGCAAATTTTCATATATTCATTCAAAGATTTTTTTTTGGAATCATTGTCGAAACTCTTTTTGTGCATAATTATATCTTGACAGGTGTGAAAATAGCTTAAAGAGGAGGAAAAATGAACCAGATCTTTCGGGAAAATTTTTAATATATTTTCGAATTTTTTTTGTTGTATTTTTTTCAAACAATAAAGATATGTTGATGAAATATGGTACATTGTTTCTACTATATAGGTAATACCAAATTTATGCATTTCCTTTAATAATACATATTTTTCATTAGAAACATTTTTATCAAAATACACTACCATAGCGCACTTGCTCCGTCCAGACTTTTTTCAATCCTCAACATTCTCTATGAATGGTAAGCTGAATTTTTACGACTGTGCTTCATAATTATTCCGGGTATAAATTGAGGGCATGACTTTGCGACAAGGAAATTGATTTGTCATAAGATTCAACATCTAATTACCGCTGGTTGTTTTATTGTACATTTGCTCATTAACTAATAAATAAATAGAAAGTTTTGTTTTTGGTCGAACCCGAGAGTTTTACGTCGCAATTAAGAAGAAATATTTCCCGCCTTATTGATAATGGTGCGATCTCTGTGTCCAGTTGACGCACTGTATTGACCGGATGTAAAAGGCCAAGAAGAAATCTAAGTGCCTTGGTCTAAATCCTAAATAACTCTAGCAGAAACGCACATTATGCCACCATAATTTAGTTTTGTTAACATTTATAAATGAACGTAGGAACTCCTCGTTCAGCTGCTCATTTAAAAATCTATGTGTGTTTTACTCTTAACTTATTTTGTCAACCGAATGCACTGCGGTCACACTCCCCAGAACTGTAATTTTTTGCTTGTAGAACCTTTTCAGGGGACTCTTTTGAATAACAAATGTCTAATTAACTAATATATCAGCACTTCTCCACTGAACCACCTATACAATGCACCAGACAGTTTACCGCTATAATAAACAAAGTTGTACTAAAAGTACAGCTTTTTATGTAACGCGTTTAGTAATACACACACGGTAAGTCGGGAAAAATGCGACAAATGTCCAAACTATGCGCGTAAGAAAATTAAAAAACACAAACAATGTTACCAGATTGTTATTTGTGTTCAAGTTATAGCGTTGTGTAAAAGTTGTTAACACCTTCAGTTCATTAATTGTTTTTGACCTTACTTAGCATCCAAAATGTTTTACCTTACCAGGTGGATCTCCAAAAAATATTAGACTGGGGAAGTAGAAATCTTGTACAATTTAACCCCACCAAATCACCAAATCAGTCTTGCTTTCTTTTTCATAAAATATACACCAGCCCTAGAACCATCACAATGAACAACCAAGTTATTCAAATTAATGAGTCCTTTTCACATGCTGGCATTTCTGTGGATCGAAATCTCAATTGGCACCAACATGTCCCATCAATTGCAGAAGCGACAGCTAAGAAATCAGGTTTCCTCTTCCGGGCTCGCAAATACTTTTCACCAGCTAATCTCTATGCCTTATATACTTCACAAATAAGGTCAAACCTCGAATACTGCTCCCACATCTGGGGTGCCGCTGCCGCTTCTACACTCGCTATCCTGGACTCCATTCAAAAGAGAGCTATACGTCTCATTGGTGACCCTACCCTCACCCAAAGGCTGCCATTCCTTGCCCACCGACGTGCGGTTGGTGACCTCTCTCTCTCTCTTTTATAGATATCTGCACGGGCAGTGGTCAGAGGAGCTTTCTTCCATAGTTCCTCCACCCGCTGCCCCCAAGAGATCTACCAGGGGAACAGAGCAAATGTACCCTTTTACTGTCCAGGTCACCAGACATATAATATCTTGTTATGCCCGCTCTTTTGTTCCGAGGACTTCCAAGTTGTGGAATTCCTTCCCGGCACATGTTTTTCCTTCTCCTCCGAACCTCCAAACCTTTAAGTCCAGAATTAAAAAGTTGCCTATTTCCTCTCTGTCGACACTCACGGTACGATAGTATTTAGTTTGTAAGCCCTCATGGTGTGTTGTTGAAAAAAAAAACAATCAAAAGTAGTCTGATGAGGCCCAAGAGCCCATAGTTTACATTCAATGTGCTTTTGCTGTGTTTATATTATCAAAAACATGTCACTATTTTTTGGTAAAAGCTGCTGGCAGTATTCTAAAAAGCATAAGCAACTAACACCTTTCAATCGACAATTCTTAAAGTCACTTGGCTTTCAAGTAAAATGAGTATTTTTGACGTTGCACAAAAATTAGTTGTAGATGACTCGATTGTAGATTACCAGTACCATACTTATCAAGCATGTACATCGTCACAATTTGCTTATAACGATGAACAGCAAATAACTGTTTAAGAACTTAATGCATGTGCTGTTTCTTTTGACAGCTTTTGTACAACGGTGTAGTAGTAGATTTAGCACGAAATGTTGTTACGATTGGATTTTTCTGATAATCGCAACTGTCTCTCTGATACAGAGAAAATATCTAAGGGACAACAAATCGATGCTTGCATTCAAGAGATTTTGAGAACAGCTGTTTTATTCACTACCGTAACGCCCTTGCTGACATAACGAGAGCCTTAAGAAAAAAGATCGTTACTTATTACAGTTTCCTAGTGAAATTTCCAGAAGGTCTTAGGGAGAAATGTTGTCTTGTTGCCCAGACTTACGCAGACTTCCCACTACCACATGTGGCTGTAGCCGTTGGAACATCCACACAACGGAGATAGATCCCGGCTACAGGCAGAGTCTATCCAGTAGGGGAGTCAAACGCAACGTCTTCATGGCATGTATACTTGGTGTAAATATTGTGCAGGTGCTTCAAATAGTCTGGTTAGTTCAGTAATTGCAACAACCCGTTAAAAAAAAGAGAATTAAACGGTAAGTCTTTAATAAACCTTTTAATGCAGTGGCAGCTTGCTAACGGCATTATTTGTTGTAAATGCAGGGTTTTGGTTTCACATTCAAGTTTACCTTTACATTCAAATTCTCAGTATACCGTTACCGTTTAAATACACCTTTGCTGTCCAAGTTCCCAGTTCAGATCCAAGTTTACCGTTTAGATATACATTTGCTGTCCGATTTGACCGTTCCAAGTTCCACCCATTGTATGCTTTACTTTTGTATGCTTTATCCTGATCGTCACCTCTAACAGCGTTCTCTGGTAACTACTGGCGCCTTTCTTGGGGGTAGTTCAGCGCTATGGTAAGCGCTAAATGCTGATGCTACCCCATGCAGCTCTTACTTCCGTCTGTAGACAATCAACACCTGTGGGACTTCAGGCGAGGGCCTGAGATTCAGCCAGTAAACTTCTGGAAGTGCAAGTACACTATATGTGAGTCATTTACAACCTTCTCGAGTGTTTTCTTTTTTTTAAGCCTTTAAACAGACATGAACTTTTCTATATCCACTAAATTTCCATTAAATTGCAATATAATTTTTAAGTCAGTCTAAATTTAAAATCTTAATCAGTGACATTGGTCCTTATATACATATGTTTCTATTTTCTTCTTGTATGATGTCAAAAATGTGAATTATAAAGACTAGCATGCTAATAATTTGCTTAAGATTTTGCTCAGAATCGTCAAACTTTCAATATATTTTAGAGTAATAAAAAAATAGCTTCTAACCTTTCATTTAAATTACAGTTAATAATTACTTAATTTTACAGGATCTGAATTTTTCTCACAAGCTTTTAAAGAAAACAAAAACATCCTCTGGCCAGAGCAATTAAGTAGAAATCATTTAATAAATTAAAATTAAGAGCATTGGTAGATTTAATAATATAAAAAACCTTTAGATGCAATCGAAATCTGTAACGAGATATCAACCACGGGAAAATATCAAATAAATACACTCGGCTTTTTAGGCTGAAATTGGCAGAATAGAGGACTCGCTTCAACATTGAACAAATATTTATCATTAAATTCTTACGAAAGCATAAAACTTCAAAACGCAGGTTGGTTTCCTAAAAGTGAAAAACGTATAGATGAACGTATCAAAGTCGATGCGAATGGGAATTTTAACGTTTGTATTCGATATTAGCACTTATTGGGATTTTTTTGAAGATATCGCAAAATTATAACGAATACGAAACAAGAATTAGTACTTATTAGACGTGACGATGAAAAAGATTCTGTAATGTACATTGATGATCCTGCAGTCCCACCCTTACAGTAGATGAGCCGAAAGTTAGAATTGAAAAGGTGTCCTGCGAACTTCCCTGTGCTACCGTTTGTCCCGCACAACAGCAACAACTTTCCAGACAAATTAAAAAAGTTTGGACGCAGCAAGTGCGTTATGGTAGTGAATTTTCATAGAAATGATCTGTCAGCAAATATGTTTTTCACTTTTTTGTCTTGTAACATAAAAATCTATATTTTGGTGTATAGTTTACTTTTTATATCGTAAACCTACCTACCAAATTTGGCTACCATAGCTTTTTTTATTTTTTGAGATACATTTTTTTTAAAGAAATTTTCCCGGAATATCTGGCCCGATTTTACTGGCTCACGAACTTATCCAAGCCACTTACAACTTACAAAATAAAGGTACATGCCAACACTTACCAAAATCGGATCATAATTTTTTGAGTTATCGGTGTGATATACATATATACATACATACATACATAAGGCGCATGACGGCGAGAAGAAGAGTCAAGATGGAGAATTGAACCAGGTTGGTTGTAGCTGTAGATGTCAATAATTTTAATTAAATCATATACAGTTCAATCGAAGTAAGCACTTATTGGCGTGCGTCGTGACAGTTTTTGGTCCTTCTAACCGGATAGTTTTTTGACTCTTTATTCGCATGATTTGTGCGACAAATTCTAATTAATAACGATTCTGAAAATATTCGTTTTTCATGGAACTCTATGTGTCCAGTTAGTGGATCGATTATTGTTAATTGCTGCCCTGTGGTCCTATGGTGGAGATATGGATGCAGAGATAAGTATAGATTAGACAATTTACTATTCAAATTTATCGTCCTTTTCGATATTTGTACACTTGTATGTTCTAATATAATTCATATATTGGCAATTAAAATTACTCGTAAATATTAGGTTATCGCGGTGAGCGTAGATAAAGTTTTGATAAGAGCTGGGTTTAAACATTTTATTTATTATCGTTGTTTTAAGGTAACTATTTGATTTAAAAAATGAGTTCCGATAAATTAGCAAAGGTTATTAAGCAGATAACTACTTTAGGTAATAGTATTTTCGAAAATTGTGAATTCGCTGTGAAGGTGTTAGCGGTCACTACTCGATCAAAGATAATTGAATTAAAAGCTAGAGATAAATATGTTTAAGATGATTTTGATAAATTCAGAAAAGTACCCAATGATGTGATTAGTTTAATTTCCGATGAAGATAATGATGAATTTAATCGGCAGGATAAAATTAGAGCTGATGTTACAGGGTCATTTTATAAATATAAAGCCATTCATAATGAAGTTACTGTAAAAAATGTTAGTTTTCCAAATACCAGTTCATCAGATGATGCAAGTAACTCAAATGTTTGACTTCCTAAATTAGAATTAAAAACATTTTGTGGTAATTTAAATGAGTGGATGACTTTTATTGATATTTATAATAGTTTAATTTATAATAATACTGCCTTATCAGATATAAATAAATTTCTGTATCTTAGTTGTTTGGATAAAGAACCATTAGGTTTAGTTTGTTCGCTACAGATGACAGCAGACAATTATTTGATATCTTACAACAGTTTGGTAAAAAAATACCCAAATAGGAGATTACTTTCATCGTTTTATTGTAATAAGATATTTTATAGCCATTTTGTGAAAGGTGAAAATACAAAAGACCTTTAGCGTCTAGTGAGTATATTTTCAGAAAACCTAGAACCTTTAAAGTTGCTTAAGTTACCTGTAACCAGTTGGGATTTTGTGTTGTTTAATTTACTTTTACAGAAACTAGATACTTCAACCAGAAATAGATTCGAAATAGAATATTCAAAAGGTGGAAATCCTAATTATAATAATTTAGTAATTTTTTGGTGGCATATTACCAAGCTTTAGAAACTTCGAACGCTATTCAATATACAAAAGCTAATAGTAGTTTTAAGCAATTTTCGTCGGCTAATACGCAAAGTACTGATTCTCTTATTTCGGTTAATAAAAGGAAATTGTGTGTATTTTGCGATGGTACTCATAACATAGAAGTATGTTCGAAATTTCAGAGTAAAACTCCATATGCTAGATATCAATCCAGTAAAAGTAGGGATATATGTTTAAATTGTTTGCATTCGGGACATGAAGCAAAAGGCTGTTCGTCTTCTGGAAATTGTCAGGTATGTGGATCTAGGCATCATCCGTTATTGCATTTTTTTTTGATAAGTTGGTCAAAAATTCGACTAGTGCAGAAGTAGCAGAGGTGAAATCTAGTTCTGGTACTTTGGATGAATCTTCAATTATAACAGAAAAAACCGCTTGTGTCTTTACTTGCATTTCTGAGTCATCGAATCATTGGTTATTTTTCCTACAGCTTCAGTAGAAGTGGCCTATTTTAATGTCAATTTTGTGCCTGTTCGTGCACTTATTAATTTGGCAGCCAGTGCCTCTTTCATTTCGGAAAGATGTGTAAAGCGCTTGGGTTTGCCTCGTTGCAGAATGTCGTCGTGTATTTCTGGAATCGGAAACTTGGACAAAGCTGTTTCGAGGGGAATGACGGATTGTGTTATTAAACCTGTGGGTGGTTTGGAGCCAGTGTTTAATATATATAGGTTTATATTTTCCCTGAAATCTGTACATCTCTACCGGAACAAACATTCTCGCTAGATACCTTGTCGCAGTTTAAGTCGATATGTCTAGCAGATAAGTTTTTCTATCGATCGGATAGATTTATTGATAGGAGCTGAGTTATTTCCCTTTGTTGTAAAACCTAATCGTATCATCCAAAGGCCGGGAATTCCTACAGCAATGGAAGCTGTCTTTGGCTGGGTTGTAATGGGTAAGACCGAGCTCAAAGCTTCTCCGTTAGCTTCTAGTTTTTGCACAACCAGTATCTCAATGGATTCGTTGGACAAAAGTATAAAAAGATTATGGGAAATTGAAGTCATACCAAACAAGTTGGTTACCTCTCCGGGGGATGAAATTTGCGAAGGATTATTTAGGAAAAGTTTTTATCGTGCTGATAATTTTCGATATACAGTAGCCTTGCCCTTTCGAATTGAAAATCCTATCTTCGGGGATACTTTGGCACTTCGCCGATTTTATGAAAATATGTTGTATAAAAATCCTGAATTGTTGACAGGGTATATAGAGTTTATGAGGAACTATTTGGATTTAGGTTACATGTCTCCTCTCAAGTCGGCTTCAAAGGACAATTCATATTATATACCTCATCACTGTGTTATAAAAAATCATAGCCCTACGACAAAAGTAAGAGTTGTCTTTGACGCCTCTATGAAGTCGACAAACAACGTTTCTTTAAACGATACTTTGTACGTAGGACCTAAATTGCATTCGGATATTGTTACAATACTTTTAAAATTTCGTTTACACAAATTCGTCCTTACAGCAGATATAAAGCAAATGTTTTTAAGAATACTTGTTCGTCCAGAAGATAAGGATTACCAAAGGATTCTGTAGAGATTTAGCTGTTCTCTTATTTAGCGAACAGAACTATTCGCAAGTTAGCATCCGACGAAGAAGAGGATTTTCCAACAGCTTTAAAAATACTGACTGAAGATATCTACGTAGACGATATACTGACAGGCGCTGATTCTTTGGAGGAAGCTTTGAATATTAGGTGTGAACTCACATCGATAATGGCAAAGGATGGATTTGCATTGGCAAAATAATCCAGCAATTCAGAGGTGAGCTTAGCGGATGTTCCATTAGAAGAACATCAGCCCGTCTGTTTTGATTTAGATCAACCTAATTGTGTCAAAGTGTTAGGTTTACGCTGGGTACCTAACCAAGACAGTTTCACATATAAAATTAATGAACTGTCCACAACTTGTATAAAGCGAGCTGTGTTGTCTAATTTAGCCAGGATATTCGACCCTCTGGGTTTTTTGACACCTCTCACGTTGTTTGCCAAGCGTATGATCCAACATTTGTGGATTGTTGGACTAGACTGGGATGATGAACCCCCCTTGGACTTTGTTAAGTAATGGAAAAGGCTTCAGTCGGAATTACCAGTGATGAAGGAGGTCAAAATTCCTAGACATTTCAACATCAAGCATCTCGAATGTGAATTGCACGCATTTTGTGATGCAAGTGAAGCTGCGTATGCAAGTTGTGTCTATTTTAGAATTGTGGACATGCAGAAAAACATTAACGTGACGCTAGTGGTAGCGAAGTCGAAGGTAGCTCCTCTTAAAATAATAACCTTCCCGCGTTTGGAGCTTGGCGCTGCTGTATTGTTCTCAGATCTAGTAGTTTGTAATTCGTCTCTTCCACAGCATATTAGTTTATCTAGAATTTTTGCCTGGTCAGACTCCAAAGTAGCACTTTCGTGGATAAGATCTCCGGCACATAAATGGAATACCTTTGTTGGTAATCGTGTTAGCCATATACAAGAAAGGGTGTCTCCAATTCGATGGAAATATGTCCCTTCAGGGAAAAATCCTGCAGATTGCGCAAGTCTAGGCTTATTCCCAAAGCAAATTGTACAACATAGCGTATGGTGGAACATACCTTCTTTTCTAACGGAGGATTCGAATGGTTGGCTTTTATAGTGTTCTGAGGTTTGTAGCCTCGAGATAAATGAAGAAGCTAAAAGCATCGTTTTGGATTCGTTATTAACTAAGAAATCAGATAATATTATATCTAGATTTTCATCTTTAAATAAGATTCTCAGAATAGTTGCTTATTCTCTGAGGTTTATTTTTAATTATCGTCATTCTGAAAATTGAAATGTTGGCAATTTGTGTGAAGATGAGCTTCACGATTCTCTTCTTGTTTTAGTTAAACAGGTGTAATGTGAAGTATTTTCTGATCTTATTTCAAAAATTCGAAAGGGCATGTGTAGATCCAAAACATTTTGGAAGTTAAACCTTTTCGTAAACGAAAGAGATTTCCTTAGGGTCGGCGGTCGATTGACAAAATCGCAATTGTCTTACGACAGAAAATTTCTTTTGTTGCTTCCTCAAAAACATCGTTTGACTAACCTAATTATCAAAGATATTCACATGAAATACCTTTATCTGGTTTGCAGCATTTGCATTTATTGATCTCGCAGAACTTTTGGGTTTTGTCTGCAAAAAGAGTTACTCGTTCTTGTTTGTCAAATTGTTTACGTTGTTTTCGAGTTTATCCTAAGCCTATCATTCCTTATATTGGAAATTTACCTGTTGGTCGCGTTAGTTAATTAAAGCCCTTTTAAGAGGTTGCCATTGACTATGTCGGTCCGTTTATTGTTGCCCTTGGTAAGTTCTGAAGGCATTTGTTTGCGTTTTTGTGTGTTTTTGCACAAATGCAATCCATTTGGAGTTGGCTTCAGATTTGAGCACGGATGATTTTCTTGCTGCATTTAGGCGATTTGTCGCTCGGAGAGGTCGTTGTGTTAGCATACATGCGGACTGCGGAACTTGTTTTGTCAGCGCATATCGAGAAATCATTGATCTCATGAAAGATGTTGTAGAGTCTGAAAAAATTGAGTGGCATTTTGGTTCTCCCTCGGGTCCTAATTTTAATGGTTTAGCTGAGGCTGGTGTTAAAAGCTTTAAAGCTCATTTAGTTAGAGTTATTGGTCACCAAATTTTGACGTTTGAAGAATTTTATAGTCCTTGTTCAGATCGAAGCAGTGCTTAATTCGAGGCCACTTCATCCTCTTAGTACGGATCCAGATAACCTTTATTCATTATCGCCAGGCAATTTTTTATCATTGGAACTACTAACATCATTGCCCTCAAGTGATTTTTCCAAGTTGATGCTTAACACGTTGAGTCGCTTGCAACTGTTACAGCGTTTGCACAATGATTTTTAATCTCGCTGGCATCATGACTATTTGAATACATTGCAGCAACGAAATAAATGGACAAACCAAAATCAGTCGTTAAAGGTGGGAGACATGGTTGTTATAAAAAATGAGCTACGCACACCGTTGACTATTAGCTCGTGTAACCGCAATTCAGCCAGGCTCGAATGGAATATGTCGAGTTGCAACAGTTAAGACTGCAACGGGTGTCCTTCAGAGACCTGCAATTGTGTTTGCCTCCAAATAAATATTAGTATTGTTGTAATATTTGCATATTACTTTGTAAATAGTTTTAATTAATATTTTGGATAGTTAGAGCAAAAATTGTTATTTAGCGTCGGCGGTATGTTGAATACTGCGTTTGAATTATTATTGTTAATTTTTTAATTACATAGATATTTGCAATTAAAAAAAAACATACAATTGTTGCGGTTTTGGTAATTTTGTATTAATAATTGTCTACTCTTGGAAGTCTGCGATATATTCCGTAAAAGGCGCATGACAACGAGAAGAAGAGTCAAAATGGAGAATTGAACCAGGTGGGTTGTAGCTGTAGTTCGCAAAAACGACGACTAGCTCTAAAGCAAACATACCAACAGTAGAAGAATTAAATAACGCAGACGATATTAAGGAGAAAATCATGTTCTCCCACGAAGGAAAGAAGAGGAAACGTATTTAAAAATAAAAAATAAGTTCTCTTTTCCAAAGATGAAGAAAAAAATTAAAGATTACATCAGAACATCAGAATATTGTAACAGGGATAACAACAACCCGTTCCGGCTAAAGGTAAGGGTCAAATGCTTACCTGCAATTAGGCCAATGCCGACCCTTTTTTCTCAACGACAGAAGTGATTTGAAAAATCATTCGCTGCCGTTGAGTCTCGAACCGTTGTCCCCCGAGTCCGAATTTGGAAGTTTCAGTCAACTTTCCAACACGGCCACGGCGGCGCTTCCCGTTCCTGCTAAATAAATCAAATAAACCATCAAATTATAACACCTAGTCAAATCGTGTCTCGATTATCGGATAAACGACAAACGAGACATGCCGTAAGAGACTGACTAATAGGACAAAAACACATTAATAACAGGTAACTAAAATACCGAAATTTCATTATAACATTAAATTCAAACAGACAAATAAACCATACATAACTGATTAGAATACAGATAAATGTCAAATAAAAATCATAAAAGCCAATCATGTATCAAAGTAACCCATTTAATATAACTATTTATGTTAACGTAATACTATTGATAGAAAAAAGAGAATAGTAATTATTGTAACAGGGCTGAAAAATTGTAATTTTTTTTACACAGATAAACTAAATATTGTAAGTGATGATTTACTTATTGACCACTATTTATTTGCTAATAATCTTCAAATTAATCAGCAGAATAGAGTTGTAAATGAAATAGTTAATAAGGCAATCGATTTAAATAATACGAGCGCCAATCGAGAGTGCAAAGTAAATACAAATAATGTAATTAACCAAATAAACACGAATTATTTAAATAACGAGGAAATATACGTACTAATACATCTCTTAACAGAATATTAAAACAATGTTTGAATAAAGACGAACCTTTGACACATACAAATGTAAGGTAACATAGAGTAAGAACAATAGACTAATGTATTCAAAATTAAAAAGAGACCCGTATTTACACAAAAACGAAATAGATACACAAATGGATGACATGTTACGACAAAAAAAATAGGCGAAGGCGATTTTACAATTAAAAACATACACCCACAGCACCGGGAAAAAAACGAAAAACTTTACAAATTAAATTATTAACGTTTACGTAGATTATGAATTTCAAAATTATCGGGAAGAATAATCACTCAATGCTAAGCACAAAGAACTAATGCAAATCTTTTACGAAATAGTGCGAAGTCATATTGAAAACTTAAAAAATAAGACACTACAAAGAACTGACAAAAATACGAACCAACCTTTTAAAGAAGGAGACATTGTATATAAAAAAGATTCCTTCCGGATTCCACAAAAAAGTATAAAAAACCTTTTTCCGGACCTCAATCAATAGTTTAACTTCTAGAATACAATAAAGTAATTTTAATAACCTACAAAAAAGACTAACAGACCGTATCACATATACGACAAATTTTAAGAAAGTCATAGCTAACACATTATCATAAAACATCCCAGTGAGTAATAATAAGTGCAATAAGTAGAAATATGTCACACATTAAATGTAGAGTCATAAATTAAAAACACAGAAGCTGTCTTCTGAATTTCACTCAACAAATTTTCAACTACAGTACAACTTGAAGAACAACCCTGGTATTTACACATCAGGTAGATCCAACTTAAGCAGATAAGCAAGGAAGAACTTGAGATACACACCTAAGCATAACTGAGATGACTTCAGTTACGAAACAAGGAGGACGTAAAAAAGGAAAGGTAAAGGTAAGATGCTTACTGGCAATTAGGCCATTGCTGACCCTTTTTGCTCATCTAAACTAACCTACCCTCCACCTTGAGCTCGATCTCAACGACGACAGTGATTTTGACAAATCATCCGCCGCCGGTGAGGATCGAACCGTCGACCCCCGAGCCCGTATTGGAAAGTCTGAATCGACTTTCCCGCACGGCCACGGAGGCGCTTAAGGAGGACGTAAGGCCAGCAGGCTCAATACAGTATTGTATCCAATAATTATGCTATACACTCACAGCCATTGAAACCCTTATTTTGACATAATATATTGCTATATAACCGAAATGTTTAATTATAACCGGAAGTAATAATTACTACACGTATATGAACTTAAACAATTACACGGCGACCATAACAAAATAAAGCAATACTATACCGAAACGGTAAGACTAATGACAATGACCACCAATTATAATATCAAAACTTTATAGTAACCTTTAATTTAAGCTAGGTAGCATAGATAACATATTTTAACATATATTTCAAAACATAGTCAGTAATCATATAGATCTCAATAACAGCAAGATAAATAATAACGGTACACATATCTATCAGGAGTTAGAAGTATTATCTCAAGAGCCACGGTGGTTCAGGGGTAAGAACGAGTCCCTGTGAACCGAAGGGCACGGGGGCGGTCCCAGGGTACTCCTTCACTTTTTCAGTACATACGGTAACATTCACATCAACCGAGGTTTTGGCATTGTATTTGAGCAAGTTTAATGTCTGCACGTCCCGCCCTTCGGAGGAACGTAAAGCCGTCGGTCACGTGTCCATGCGATGTTGGGCACGTTAAAGATCCCTACTCTCCCTACAGACAATCAGGGGTTCGGCAAAATTTCCAGGATAGTGAGGTGAAACTGTTCCCTAGCGTCGGTGATTGGCCATAGTCGCGAAAATAAGCTGACGTTAAAGAAACAAAACACACACACACACACAGGTATTATCTCACGATCAAAATAAGATCCATGAGCTAATGAGTTCTCAAACATCATTAATGCCAGAGGCGATTTCAAAATTTAGCCAAACCATAGAAAACTTAAATCATAATCAAAACACAATCGTGACAAGAATAAAATACTTAGAAGACACAACTGATAGTTTACAAAGCGAACAATAAACCCACTACCATAGAATAAAGCACTTGGAGCTATTTACACAAATAGAGTACTTGTTAAATAATATACAAGAATTAATTCTCACAACGGAAAATGCCATTTCACACATCGATATTAAAACCAAAATTTATAATAAAGAACTGGCTAAAATACAAAATTATATTACAAATTCAAGACACAACAACAAACTATTTAAACATGTATGAAAAAATATTCAAAATAAAAACAGTCCAAATTAATTTCAAAATTATTTTTCAATTAGAAATAACAAATAATATTACCAGTTATACACTCTATCAATACCCAAATTTCCTTATACATTCACGATGATAATTCCAAGAACAAAATACATTATCCTTAGTAGCAAACAATAGGCATACCGAAACGAAAAATGTCAAAATTTCAAGAACCAACCGTATTTTTGCGAAAACGATAACCCAACAACACTCAGAAACCAAAATCTATGCGAAATTAAACTAATAAACTTTCAGAAGCCTGTAGATAATTGTAAACAGCAAACTGTCAAAATTAACAAAACAACAATCTTAAAATATGGAAACAGTCAATATATTATACTAGCACCAGAAGAAACGAAACTCAAAGTAATTTGCGAGGAACAGGAAGAAACCAAAATAGTTAACGAAACAAAACTAATAACCCTTAAACCAAATTGTAATTTACAGACAGAGAACCAAATTTACAAAACTATTCAAACAACATCGGAAACTCAACAAATATTTAGATTACTAAAATTAGAAGTCACGGCGCAAGAAGAACCTAAAATGCCCGAAGAACTACCAGAATTGAAATTAGATAACGTACAGCTACACGATATTAATCACATCTAAAATAAACTTCCATCTATTAAAAAGAATATACCAGGCCAGATCAGTATACCGATCCAACGCCTAAGCATGTGGACCGTCCTATTATGTGTAGCGGTAGCAATAGCCATCGTAGCTACCATAACAAAACGAACATCAAATTGAAGAGAACCAATGAAAAACCACCAAAGAATATCGAGACCGAATTTCCTTGAAAATCCGGAACGAACGATAGCTTCGTCTTCAAAGGGAGGAGGAGATATATGGACCCATAACAACGAGCCATTATTGCAACATTGTAGCAACCTAAGAATGCAGACACCAGAGTTAGCAGATCAGAAGACACCGTGGGAAACTACGCCGTAAATTGTGAGAAGCTGACGCAGCAGAGTAGAAGTCACATCTAAAGACAATGAGTGCCACTCCCGGGGTGAGCAGTCTAAATAGACGACTCGCCTTTAGCGAGGGGTTCTTTCTTGTCCCTTCTTAGTACTTTGCACATCTCGTGCTGCAGTATATTTTATTAGTATCGCACTTAGGTTGATATCTATTATTTTTATTATCTTGTATTTTTAGCTAATTTTCATTGATAAAAACTCGCTAATAGAGAGGTCACGATGAAAAGCTTTTGAAAAAAGTCTTTAGATGAGCGCAAATTTGGGTCCCTCGAACCCAAATCCAAGGTCCGTTATTATTTTTATATGTTTATACATACATACATACGTATATATATATATATATATATATATATATATATATATATATATATATATATATATATATATATATATATATATATATATATATATATATATTATTTATTTGTATGTATCCGAGCGATAGCTCAAAAAATACTAAACTGATTTCAATCAAACTTGGCAAACATCTTGTTTGGGCAAAAACCGTGATCGAGTTGGTTAATCAGTCTTTATGCTCAAATTTTTCCGGTCCAATCGGGGAAAACTTTTTGAAAACGCTATATTTTTGTAAGCATTATAGTAACTGGAATGAGACTTCACATGTGGCCAGAAATAGTGCAAATAAACCTACGTTGTCAATTTTAAATAATTTGGTACACAATATTTAGAGTTTTTTCCAAATAAAAAATAAAATTCCAAAGACATGCGTTGAGACGACTAAGTGGTTAAAGTCCAATGCCTGACAGACAGAGTAGTTAACTGTCACGAGTAGATTGATTCATACAACATGTATAAACCATACATCAACGGTAACCACACTAAATATATACCAGTCATAAAACATACTACCCTAACCAACAATTGTGAAATCTCGCCCGCATTTATGGAAAATGATAGACGACATGAAATTAAAAATTTGCCAAGTGATTGTTATTCAACTGGGGGATTCAATCAATTATTAAAAGACACGATATTTTTACATACAGACTTGGAGACTACTTCTCTGGCTTCACTGTTGGTTTTTGTAGGTGAAGGACGTAGCCAGCGCATGAGCTAACTGGAGCAAGTGGCCCTTCGAATTCTGGAAGTTCTAGGATGTTCTTCAATGCTTCTGTGACTATAGTTTCGCTGGTTGACAGCATTTTGAGACAGATTGAAATTGAATTAGTACGAAATCATGACAACTACAAATAAATATCTGTTGCTATGTTATGATATGATGTTTTGATCAAAAAATTTATCAAATTGAAAATAAAAATGAAATAAAGATGACAGATGAGGTTTTCAAAATGTCTATGTGATGTATGTCAATATTTAACATCAAAATAGAACTAGCCTATGATAACTATGATAACAGTTACAACAATACAATAACTAAACAATAACAGTATAAAAGTAGTCTCTATACAACGAAAATATCATAGGCTAGTTCTATTTTTATGTTAAATATTGACATAAATCACATAGACATTTTGAAAACCTCATCTGTCATCTTTATTTCATTTTTATTTTCAATTTGATAAATTTTTTGATTACAACATCATATCATAACATAGCAACAGATATTTATTTGTAGTTGTCATGATTTCGTACTAATTCAATTTCAATCTGTCTGAAAATGCTGTCAAGCAGCGAAACTATAGTCACAGAAGCATTGAAGAACATCCTAGAACTTCCAGAATTCGAAGGGCCACTTGCTCCAGTTAGCTCACGCGCTGGCTACGTCCTTCACCTACAAAAACCAACAGTGAAGCCAGAGAAGTAGTCTCCAAGTCTGTATGTAGTATGGACAAGTTTCACCAAGTAAGGGCAACAACAATCAACGATATTTTTAGTTTTATGCACGGCCTGAAATACAGTTTTAGCGCAGCATAGATATATTATGCTGTCGCATAATACAGTAGAAATATAAACAAAATCAAGCCTATAGAAATGATTCCAAAATAGTTTTTTTATCTTTCAACTTAAACATAAGACGTCGTATAAGACCGAAACAGTCGGTGGATGTGTTCCAATGGTAACTCTACTAATTCTGTAATTAATTGTTACGTATACTTTCAATATAATATCCCTGACGTGAAGCCGATCTAACGTATCATGTAAACAAACAATTAACTGACGTGTTCGTAGATGGCTAAGAGGGGCACGCTTGCCTCACAAGCAGAAGGTTACGCGATCCAATCCAGCTTGATGAATGTATGTTTTTTATGTTTTATTTTGACATTTGGAGAAACAATAGTGCACAGATTTCATACGTTTTAAACAAGATCTCATTTTTGTTTAAAATGCCTTTATAAGTTTGTCACTTTTGAGTCTGAAACTTTAATTTTGTTCTTGTTTGTATTGTGTGTGTGCGCGTGTTTGGGATGACCTCGGAAGTTTAAGTACATTGGCCACAGACTTTTGAAGATTGTTGTTTGTTTGTTTTCGGGGATACAATCATATGGATTTATTTGTATTGTTTCTATTGAAAAAACCGGTTCGATTAGGTTCACTGAAACGAAATCATACTGGCGATTAATAAGGAAAAATAACTGCTACGTCTATAATTTGGCAGATACTTTTCTAAATATGAATTAAGTTTCCTTCAGGAAATCTTCTGTGTAATTAATGAAATTCGTAATACAAGTTTCTTTTAAAGAGACTTATACTATCTACAGATATAACAAAATTTAGTTCTTTAACTTCAAAGAAAATTGAGTTTTGGGCATTTTTCTCAAAATGAGTTAGAACGCAAGATATTTTTGATAGTAGATAGATATCGATGGTAACACTTTCAAAACAATTCTTTAAATGTGCACGTACTAGGACCTCTAAAATTGATCGTCAAGGGCTGTGTAAGTTTAAAGTATTAACTTTACTAATATGCCGTATAATAATAGTGTACAGTTCTTATGAAAATTCGCCACTATAACGCACTTGCTGCGTCCCGAAATTTTTTATATATTAGGTGGTGTAACAGTTAAATAAATATTGTTTAATAAAGCTAAACGTCTTAACCGTAAAGTTAAGTCGCTACTTCAATTTTTTAAAATATTTCTTCAAAGGAGTGCGAACTAGGCGCTTCCGGGGTCGACTTCAGTTTTTACATGTTTAGATATATACAGGGGTTTTTTTTTTACTGTGAAGCGCAATATATCGGTTATTATATAAGATACAGGAAAATATAAAAGTTATTTATAGGGTGTTTTGAGCTGCATTTTATAAAATTATGTTGACAATCACAGGTAGCCCATAAGTCGTTGGTTATACAAGTTTTTTTTAATGGAACAGACCATTTATTGAAGCATTATTGCATTTTCCATCCAATTTTAATGCATGCTTGTAAGGAGAAAACATTTATATCGCTCATAGTTTTCGAGTTATTTCAATTGTTTTCAACTTTTTACATTTTGGAACATATCAAAAATTGTGATACGGCATTTTTACCAATGGAAATCGGAGTCCCATGAAAATGACGCATTAAGGGAGGTTTTTAATTATATTTACCAATAGATAGGAGAGTCTGATGAAAGTGACGCATTCAGAGAGGTTTTCGTTTAACATTATTTGTCGAAAAAATCGAGATGCCATATCTCACCAGAAGTTCTCTTTGTAGCTGTAAACTCTTTGTATTATAAAAGGCATCGAAAAATTTTTGTCTTTGCTCCTTGTCAAGGTTGTTACACTCTGTACCTTTGCGTTTACCCTTTTCACAACGAGATTTGTTATATTTGGCAGGCATCGTCCTTTTTCTTACATAACTAACATAAGCCTTTCCTTCTGTTCTTAAAGCCCGCGCAGTTTTTTCTAATTTTCTTTTCCAACTGCATTTTTCTTTTTTCACCATTTACGGAAAACCTAAAAAATACCTCTAATGTATCGCTAACACTCGTGTCGACCATTGCTTTTTCTACATTTTTTGTTTTACTTATATTGAAATCACTGCTGATATCTTCAAAATAACTATTGATGGCACCATGTCCGTTACAGTTGTCGTTATCAAAGTAACTCCAACATAGCAATACATGACAGCGTACACATTCAGCAAATACTTCGCCGTTACAGTTTATGAACTCACAACTCTGTACAGTGGGACCCTCATCGCGGTCATCCATACGATTGAAAGAAAAATTGTTGTTTCGATTTACAATATAAGTAGTAAGTTGATTTTCTTGAGGTAATACTACAGGCCTCGGTATAGCTTCAGTAGAAACTTCCTATATATATATATATATATATATATATATATATATATATATATATATATATATAGACACAGAAATTCCTGCACAATAATATTTATTATTTTACCGATATTGCCACAAACAAATAACGACAAAACAGGAACCGTTATTAGTGATTAAAATTTAGGCGTAACAGACAATATTACTATTATGATATCTGACAACTAGGCGAAACTCCATTTTGTGGATTTCGCCCCTCAGTCTGAGCATATAATGTATTTAATGTCGCTTACGCCTCTAGACGATTTTCCTGTATAAGGAAAACTGGTTTAGATGGACGTTCGCCAGTTTGTCAAGTCATAGGTACCTTTAACTCTAATTACTTGGTGGACCTAACTTTAAAACGAAAAAATATCGTTACCGTCCCTTAGTCGTATCAGCGACGAGTTATCAAAAATTTTATCAAGGAAATAACTTATGCGCAATTGTCATGATAAACATTTTTGTGTTTATAATTGAATTGTCGGCAGCCTTGATTGTCCAGTGCAGATGTGTGCCTATGAACCCAAGGCTTCTGGGTTAGGCATCCAGTAGGGGATACTTTCACTTTTTTACTACATACTGTCAAAATAACATCGAAGGAGGCTGTGGAATGTTGTTTGAGCAAGGTGAATGCCCCCCGTCATTCGATGGGGGCATAAAGTCGTTGATCCCGTGTACGTTGCGACGTTGTGCACGTTACAGGTTCCTACCCTTCTTACAGAAAGGCATTCGGAAAAATTACGGGATAGTGAGGTGAAACTCCTGTCTGGCGTCGGCTTTGACCCCAAATCGCAAAAATATATTGCTGTTAAAGAAACAAAAATACAAATTAAAATTTTTATATTTTTATTATTTTAATTTGATTTATTAGTTGTTTTTTGTAATTGGGTGTTTACCTATTAGAAATAAAAAAAATAGTAAAATAAACATTCTTAATACGTGCCCAGCGATTGTATTTTCACTATCAAATAAGCGTGTAATAGTTTAGAGTAGTCGAAGACCAGTGACCACGTTTTGTCAACAAACTTGAACAAAACCTTTAATTAACGTTAAGAACTAAAGTTAATTGGACATAAACTCATAAGGGACGTTTTCCAACAATAGGACAAACTGTAATTTGTAACTAGAACTTTCAGATCGAAGCTAAAGTCAGTCGAAGCAGTACCGTGTAATAGGAGTATGATATGAAAACGAGTAAACAGTGTTAATTGATTTCCCGTTCCACTTCGAAATGTAATGGAACTTGAGTGCAAATAAGCAGTATCATCAACTGTCCTTATTACTTTATCATGCTTCGATGATTTGCAGAAACAGAAGTAAAGTAAACAAAGGCTGAAACATCTGACTTTCTAACAAAGTGAATTTTAAGGTTGTATATTGATACTCTTTGCATAGATAAAAAACTCATTATTTTCCTCATTACGTAAATGTATCCACCCAAAACCTTTCAATATACATCACAGACCTAAAAATTAAATAAACATTGATTTACATAAATGTCTACTTATTTTACCGAATAGCAGGATAATATTTTTTGGTAACTTTTCTAAAGGAAAAAAGTGCTTCTAAAGAGGCCCTAACAATTAATAGTAAAATTGTAAAAATATTTCTCAAATGAGCTCAAATTGGGATCCTGAAAACAGTTGCATTTAAAATTTTATATTTTTTTCTGTTAAAAATTTACATATAAGGTTTTCTTATAAAATTATTTCGACATACTTAAAATTCCAAATTCACAACATTCAAAAGCTTTTTTGCAACTCAAAAATGCTAGAGCAAAAAAAGATATATTTTTCATTTCATATCATGTGTTTGAAAACAAGAGCTTTTATTATGCACAAAACATAGATATCCCGATGTGCTCTAGCTCAGTGCAATTAACTAAACAGAAATAGTAAATTAGAGCTGGAATAAGCTGATTACATATTAAACATTGAAATGAGTCATGCAGCTAGTTTTATTAAGTATTATATTAATGTTGATGACTATGACCCTCACACATACATTTTTGAGTGATGCATATTATTATATACTTTCTATTTATTTAATTTTGAAAAGGCCAAAGTGCTAATATATCTCTCGTCTTTTACATTTTTCGGAAAATTATATATTAGTTCTGGGCCTTGACAAGAAATACTGCTTTGCATAAAAGTTTAATTTTTTTTAGGAAACTAAAATTCATATAACATATTCGCTATCATAACAAATTACAATATACTTTCATAGCTAAAAGCGGCACTTATGGCACCTGGTTCAATCATGATCAATTTAAAGATTATATGGTTATCTGATAATCTTAATAGAGCAAAAATAAAGTCACACTAGCATGAGTTCAACCACTTCCGAGTAATAAAGGCAGGCATACCAAGGAAGGCGCGCCGAGCCGCTATAATGTAGGTACTGGACCGTTTTGCAGTCTAATCAGTCGGAACATAAGATGATCCAACACTGAGTGGATTCGAACCAAAATAATGGAGTTGCGGAAAAACGAGACACACGTAGGACAAAAAGCCCATAAAAAAACTTCCGCCGAAATTCACAAAGGAGCTACAAGTCAGGGACAGATATGCCATTCGAATAATGGTAGGTCTATTGACAGAAGACTGCTGGTTTAACATACACATGAATCAAATTCGTATAGTAGACTAAGTATTGTGTAGCTTCTAACAAGAGAAGTACCTAACCTTATTTCATGTGTTATTCCAATGCAAAGGCCTAACGAGTTTAAGGTTCTAGATGTTCGTAGCGGAGAGAACAAATGCAGCCACACCAATTCACTCTACCCTATCAAGGCTATGGGATCTAATAAGGGATACAGATATATATAGTGGGTTGGGGAATTACGTGGGAGCGTCACAATACATCCCAAAGGCCGCGGTAATAGACGCTGAATGGCCAGCCCTCCCCTCAATTTTTTCTAATCTACTACAACGAACTTGCTGTTTCAGGGAATTTTTGAGATATTTTACGAAAACATATTAAAATTGTAATGGTTATGGACAATAATAAGGCAATTATTGACACATTGCCTCCACCGGCACTTTTATTAAATTAGATAATTAAATGATGCAATAGAAACATTATAGGACGTTTATATTAGGACTTACCAACAACTTTGTACTCGTTCTTAGTATATAAGTACAGCGTTTCTAAAAGTTCTAGACAACATCCAACTACCTATTTCTCATGAAAATCTATGACAAGTTGAGCCTAAAATTCTTTGAATGAGGTGTTACTCTATGGCTCTCTGGCAATTGACTTTCACAATAATTTAATATCAATCACATTACTAAGGCTTCCTCAGTTAGTGAAGTTAAGGAGTGTAGATTTGGAAAGAGGACGTTTATTAATAAAGATTGGCCGAGTTATTTAACTTCATCATACCTATTACGGTTTTTGCAATTTTGTTGATTTACTAAACTCATCTCGAAATTTTTTTGTATATGCTCGTGTATGTCAGATAATTTAAGATAAGAACCTTCGGTTTTAATTTGATTAGGTTTCCGGAGGTGCTTTGCGGAATCTGACAGACCAATCGATCCAGGACTCTCGTAAAAATTTAAGCCTTATATTGTATAAAAAAATAATCAAGGCGCTTTGATGAAATGTTTTTGCAGGGTTCGTGTAATCGGTGAAATATCCTAGTATCCGGTAGATTATTCTGGTATCTGATCGATTGTTAGTGTCTCGTAAGTTATTTCGGTAAATGGAAGATTTGTGCAAGTACATGGTGTCATCTGTAATATATACTTTTTGTGGAAGGCAAGCATTTGTGTCAGGCCTAAACTCAAGTAGAAGTGTTGCACTGTTATCTACTTCATCAATGGTAAAATGCACAAAGTATTAAGGAAGAGATCGGCAGTAAGTTTGGTTTTCATTCAATTTCATGTGGAAAACATATCGAGGTATTCGTGGTAGCAGTCCAACCCGTCTTGGCAAGCATACGTAGCAGCGTTGTAATAGCATCCTGGGAGAGCTGTAGGTGTCTCTCGAGAGTTGGAGTTTTGGGACAGTATTTTGGTAGTCTTTTGTCAGCCAGAAGGCCAAGGAATTTTTATACAGGACTTTCGTTCAGATAAGTGGTAGTTGATAAAAAAGACATTAACAGTTCAGACTTCACGGATTTTAACAATTTAATTTGATTTATTGTGTCTTTGTTCCTAGTCGTTCATACAACCAGAGAGTATTATTTGATATCAGATAGTTGAATTAATACATACATATTTATGTAGTTGCTCTGTCCTTTAGCATTGTAGAGAACTAAGCTCATATAACTTTTATCATATTATACAGAGCGTTCTCATTATCTGTGAGAGCCAATGGATTTTATTGCTATCATTGTGTTAACATATTGCTTGTAGAGTTGAGTTGAGAAATTGTTACGTCACTATACTCGAAGTGAGGAATATAACAACTGTTGCACATTAAATACCTAAAGGAAGGTGCTGCTCTCACATCTGCCTTAGACCAGGTTGATAATTGGTGCACACACACACACACACACACACACACACATATATATATATATATATATATATATATATATATATATATATATATATATATGTCCATGGTACACTTTGAGCACTTATACACTTCATACACTTTGTATATATTCTGGATGTGTATATCACAAAATTTAATAACCATATAGTTGTACAGTATGTAAAATGAGGATTATTGGACCAAACCAGTTCCTATAAATCATTGTAGGTGAAAAAACACCATTTTCTGAATTTTCTTACTGGATAAAATTTTACGGCGTAGGTGGAGGTTATGGAGTCAAGTATAATTTTGAATTATTATTTTATGCTTTAATGAATTTTATTCCAAAGCAAATAGCAAATAATGTGAAAACTCATCAGAGAATGTATTGAGTTCCGAAATTAAATTTTAAAATGTCTGTAAGTACCTGTTTGAATGACGAGAAATAATGAAAACTAGGTAGGTACACACTTTTTTATCATTATTGTAAGTCAGTATTTCATACACAACAATCTATTTTATCACTGGCATTATTGAGAGCTACAATACAATAAAGAAATAGCATTGAGGCTTCGTTCTTCATATTCATAACAAGTACTTAGTATAGAAATATCGGTAGACGCAACGTTGGTAGACTGAATAATAACTGGATTTTCATTAGTATTTCGCTTTTAATAGTTGAAGGAAATCAAAATCGCAAAATGAGTGACCATATAAATTAATATTAATAATTTTCTAGATTCTAAAACAAGCGTGGGAAGTGAAGATTAAAAATGCGTCTCAACGGTGAGTTAAGGGCATGTTTATGGTTTATCTTTTCTCACTCTATTTTATTGGGATCAGTGTTGTTGTGGACACTTAATTCACTCTAACAGATTTTTAGAAAACTTCTTAATAGATTCCTATGTTCTTATTTTAATCCATCCCATTGACAGATGGTGCAGTTAGACATTGTGCCCGTTAGGATTTACGATTACGACACGCCTTACGATTAGAACAAAGAATATTAACGTAAACGAACTTTAATATTATTTGATTAGAATACAACCGCCTATGTCGGTATCTGTTTTTGTTTGATTTATATATTATACACCTATAAACGGTAGATTGGCCAAGTTCACCAGGCGCAACAGTTGAATAGTGGTGTCAACGATTGCGTTCACCAACCCCGCTGTGGTTCTGCTGGAACTCAACTGTTGCCAATGTGTTAAGGAGGACAGGCAAACGTCACAACATAGTGCTTGAAGTCAACAGTGCGTTCATCTGATTCATCTATCTCCAACCACTAAAACCTATCGGTAGTCAGCAGATAAGCTCTCAAACTCAGCTGCTGGCGCATGGTGAACTCGGCCATTGTTAACAAAGATTATGGCGCAATGGGAAAACACCACACAAACACAATCCTAGTTTTAATCAACACATGTCACATTTGATGTGATTTTTTAAAAACTTTTCATGCACTAAGTGAGTGGTAAGACACGAAGCAACGTGCCGCCACCTAGTTGCGGAACCAAGTAGTATGTTGTCACGCCAACTCCAAATAACACAAAGTGTTTATGGATGTTAATTGCACTTGTTGATATTAAATCCATACGTAAACATTTAATATACTTTATTATTTCACTAACTGAATAAACTATGATACATTTAACTATAACAATTACAACAGTACATGAGTACATAACAGATAACTGACCGAGCGTAGAGGACGTTGTTCACTGTAGCGGTTGGTAGCGAGGAGAGTGAGAGAGATCGCCTGGTGTCTCTTATATCGTAGTTCTTGACAGCTGGCTGTCGCATAACGTAACGCAACGTTTAACTGTCAAGAGTATTTATGCAGAAACATAGAGTAGTGTTGACGGAAACACTGCGGTCGGAACCACCGCCACATACTCCCCTCTCAGTGGCAACGCTATTAGTTCAACTATCTTCGTGGAAATCGAACTCTACGTCCATGACGTGTAGTTTGAACGGGAACGGGAACTTCACTGTCACTTTCAGTTTTACTAGGTGTTGGACTTTCACTTTCAGTTTCACTAGGTGTTGGACTTTCACTGTCACTTTCACTAGGATGTCTCTGAGGCTGGAAAGTTGTCTGTTCGTTATCACAAAGAATGAATGCGGGTTTAAGACGGTCAACAGAAATTGTCTCTTCTCCGTGTGATTTCTTGATTTTGAAGACTTTGTCAGTTCGGGATAACACTTCAAAGGGGCCGTCATAAACTGGTTCGAGGGTTTTTCGCGGAATATCAATGCGAACAAAAACAAAAGGAGCTTCCATAAGCTTAGGATGGACAAATACCTTTTTTGCAGTATGATGTTTAAAAGGTACTGCTCGAAGTTTCCTTATGTCTTCTTTTAGCTGAGATATAAGTGGTGGAACATCATGAGCTTGTGTGCTGTTGAAAAAAGTCGGTGGGAAGTTTGATTGATTCTCCGTAGACTATTTCAGCGGGTGTTGAGCGATATTCTGGAATTATGTACGATCTGAGTCCTAGTAACACAATTGGCAATTTAGCGACCCAGTTTTCGTCCATATGAGCTTTCAAGGCCTGTTTCAGAACTCTATGCCATCTCTCGATTACACCATTTGCTGCTGGGTGGTAAGCTGTGGTCTTGATGTGGTCTGCACCTAGTGTTTTAGTGAGGTGTGTGAAAAGGTGGCAATCGAATTGTTTACCTCTGTCTGTGGTGATGTATTGCGGAACACCGAAACGAGAGATCCAGCATGATAATATAGTGTTCGCTACTGTTTCTGCTGTAATATCTGACAATGGAATTGCTTCGGGCCATCGAGAAAATCTGTCTATTATTGTTAACAGATAGCGCTGACCTTGTGATGGTGGTAATGGTCCCACAATGTCAACATTTATATGCGAGAATCTTCTCATGGCTGGGGTGTATTGTCCAATGGCACTGGAGGTGTGTCTCCATATCTTGACTTTCTGGCAGGGAATGCAAGTTTTAGACCAAAGAGATACATCGCGTTTCAATTTGGGCCAACAAAATCTATCCTGGACCAGATCGACTGAAGCTGATATGCCTGGGTGAGATAAATTGTGGATAGAATCGAAAATCTTTCGGCGAAATTTGAGCGGAATGAATGGGCGAAGTTTCTTTGAAGAAGAATCGCAAATAAGATTCAATCCGTTGTCAAGAGGCATGTTTTGAAATTTGTATGAGGAAGATTTAGACTGCAGAAGGGGTTTGAGTTCCTCACAAGATGACTGAGCTTGCGCAATTTCTTGAAGTGACACAGTGGAAGAAAGTGCAATTGTTTCAATGCGAGAACAATAGTCTGCGGGAACGTTTGTAGGACCTGGTATGTAGCGAATGTCAGTGGTAAATTGACCTAGGAAGTCTAAATGTCGTAGTTGCCTTGGAGATGCTTTATCGACGCGTTGTTCAAAAGCGTATGTCAAAGGTTTGTGGTCCGTATAAATGGTGAAATGGCGACCTTCTAGGGTATATCTAAAGTATTTAACTGCCTGATAAGCGGCTAGAAGTTCGCGATCGTAGGTGTTGTAAGATTTTTGGGCTGAAGTAAGCTTTTTAGAGTAGAAACCTAGGGGTTCTAGTGTTTGATCACGTAGTTGTTGGAGGGAGCACCTACAGCATAATCAGAAGCATCGACATGGAGAATCAGTGGTAGCGAAGAAGACGGATGAGCTATTAGTGTAGCGTTTTTTAGTGCCTCTTTCAAACGTTCGAATGCTTCTCGAGTCTGAGGAGTCCACTCGATTTTACGTTTGTCGCGTTTTTTGGGATTCTGGCAGAGGTCGAATAGTGGTTGCTGAATTTCTGCAGCACGTGGAAGAGAACGACGGTAGAAATTTATGAGACCTAGAAATCTTCTGAGTTTTTCAATGGTATCGGGAACAGGTAGGTCGGTAATAGCTTTGATGCGTTCAGGAAGTGGAAATAATCCAGATTTATTTACACGAAAACCTAAAAATGAAATTTCGGCCACTCCGAATTCACATTTAGATGAATTGATATGGATGCCGTTGTCTTGAAGTGTGTGAAAAAGTTTTGCTAGATGCTCTTGATGTCCTCTTTCAGAGGCTGATGCAACGAGAATATCGTCAAGATAGGAGTAGGCAAAGTCAAGATGTCTTAAAATTGAATGTAAATATCTTTGAAATGTTTGTGCTGAATTACGAAGGCCAAATGGGGTTTTAACAAATTCGAATAACCCAAATGGAGTTATGACTGCGGTTTTGGGAATATCTTGAGGTGGTACTGGGATGTGATGGAAAGCGCGAATGATATCCAATTTTGAAAAAATACGTTTGCCTTCTAACTGGGCATTAAAATCCTGCAAATTTGGAATGGGATATTTGTCTGGAATTGTTTTAGCGTTTAGTGCTCGGTAATCCCCACATGGTCTCCATGAGCCATCCTTTTTTTGCACCATGTGGAGGGGGCTTGACCATGGACTTTTGGAGGCTCTACAAATTCCCAAGTCCATCATATGCTGGAATTCTAGCTTTGCTTGAGCTAGCTTTTCCGGGGGCAATCTTCTAGCTTTTGCAGTGACAGGTGGTCCTTCCGTACTTATAGTATGGAAGAACCCCAAGGTTGCTAGAAGAAGTTTCCTTAAAAAGGTCAGGAAATTGTTGTAGCAATTTGAAGTACTGGTGTGTCGGGTCTACGAGATGAATTTTAGAATTAATTCCTGGTGGTGGGTTAGAACCGGCCTTAGAGATGTTTGTCTTTGTATCGATTAAACGTCTATGTTTCATATCCACAAGTAAAGCAAACTCTGCTAGAAAACCAGCGCCTATAATTGGTTGCTTGATATCGGCAAGTGTGAAGGGCCAGCAGAACCTACGGCGTAAACCACTACGTAAACGTAGATCCAAATCTAATAGTTGTTCGCCATAGGTATGAATAGGGGTCCCGTTTGCAGCATACAAGGTACGTTTCGATTGAAATTTCCGTTGGTCGTGAGTTGGTGGAATAACTGAAATATCCGCTCCAGAGTCGATTACAAATTTCATATTGAAGCGTCTATCAAAAATAAAAAGGCGGCGTGTTAGGTGGGTCTCGTCTCCTGCCGCGTGGAGGGAGTGCCTTATTAGTTTTCCGACACATGTTTAGCTTTAAAATTGCAAAATTGGGTGCAACGTTTGGCCTTGTTGCCAAATCGTTCATGATACCAACACGTGGAGGTTGAGGAATTTGTGTTTATGGAATTTCGAGAAAGCTTGGGTCTTTCTCGGAAGGTAGATCGGGAACGCGTTCGCAATTCGTTGACTGATGCTGTTAGCACCTCTAATTGCGCTTCTAACTTGGCGAGCTTGTCGGGCTCGCGTGACTGAATTTCAGCCACGTTGTATTTATCTCCGGAATAATCCACGATTTTGTCTGCTGTAACCGACAAATTTTCTAGAGAATCGTTCTCAAAGCCAAAATTGAACGAACGTGGACTGGTAAACGTTGTAGAAATAAAGTTTTAAGAAAAACCACTTTAATCTGACTACCGGCTAAAAACTCCATTTCGCGTAAAAGTTGCGATGGTTTTCTGTCGCATAATTCTAATTCTGTTAAAAGTTTATTCGTTTTGCGACTTTCGGACTCTTCAAATTCTAATAAAAGACGTTTCATTAGATCTGAATAGGGGGTTGATGATAACGGTTGGGTTAAAAAATCTGAAATTGACTCTGCGACATCAGGATCGAGCATAGCGAGTACATGACTCAATTTTGTCTTTTCAGAACTGATCTGCGATATATCGAACTGGGCGTCAACCTGCATTTGCCAGATTTTCACGTTACGTCTCCATATAGGAGGTAATTTTATTGCAACCCTTGCCATGATATTGCTGCTTGAAGAATCTTCGGCCATTGTGAAAAAAATCAGATAATTTTTAAATTAGAAAGGACTGATCTGTTTAGATATTCGTTTTCTGTAGGCATGGGCACGTGCGTGGGAGTTAGGCGACGTCGGCTGGAACATCAGGCTCGGCATCTTCGGCTTGCGGCACGGGGTCACCAATATGGATGTTAATTGCACTTGTTGATATTAAATCCATACGTAAACATTTAATATACTTTATTATTTCACTAACTGAATAAACTATATGATACATTTAACTATAACAATTACAACAGTACATGAGTACAAAACAGATAACTGACCGAGCGTAGAGGACGTTGTTCACTGTAGCGGTTGGTAGCGAGGAGAGTGAGAGATCGCCTGGTGTCTCTTATATCGTAGTTCTTGACAGGTGGCTGTCGCATAACGTAACGCAACCTTTAAGTGTCAAGAGTATTTATGCAGAAACATAGAGTAGTGTTGACGGAAACACTGCGGTCGGAACCACCGCCACAGTGTTAAACAATAGAGACTGCATACAACCAACTAACAATTTAGTAAATTGTCAGCCCTGGCCCATTTCTACTCTAATATAGGACAAAGTAGGTAAGGCTAGATGCATTCTCACAACAATTAGAACCGTAGACCGGTTTCGCTCTAGTTAGAGCTCGTCAGTACGGCATACTTATTGTAGCGAAAATACACCTATAAAGTAATACGGCTATGGTAGCCAGCTTTCAAAAACTAAGTATGCCGTACTGACGAGCACTAATTATAGCGAAACCGGTCTACGGTTCTCAATTGTTGTGAGAATGCATCTAGCCTTACATATGTCCCTACATTAGGGTAGAAATGGGACAGGACTGACAATTTACTAAATTGTTAGTTGGTTGTATGCAGTCTCTATTTTTTAACACTGTGTTATTTGGAGCTGGCGTGACACCATACTACTTGGTTCCACAACTAGCTGGAGGCACGTTGCTTCGTGTCTTACCACTCACTTAGTGTTAGAAGGCTGGCTACCATAGCCGTATTACTTTATAGGTGTATTTTTGCTACAATTAGTATGCCGTACTGACGAGCTCTAATTAGAGCGAAACCGGTCTACGGTCCTAATTGTTGTGAGAATACATCTAGCCTTACATACATTGTCCCTGTATTAGGGAAGAAATGGGCCAGGGTAATTTACAAAATGTTAGCTGGTTGTACACAGTATCTATATTTGTAACATTTTGTGATAATTGCAGCTGTTGTAACAACATACCACCTGGTTCCGCACAGAGATGGAGACCTGACCTGACCTGACCTTAAATAGGTATAAGTATGTTGAAAATGATTGATAATACGCTGGTATAACAAAATCTACTCTTCAAAATTTGTGGGATATTCCTATTTACGGCAATCAATTGAGAATTGTTGTACTATGAAAATCAAGTTATAATGATTATAATTTTTATATCCCCAGTGTCTGATTTCTGTAGTACATATACCTACAAACATTTATACGTATATAGCTGTCAGTCTATTATGTAAAATTTCTTAGTTTACATTTAAAATTCTAATTTATCTAACTATTACATTATGTACGTCTCTTAAGCCGAAATAATCCAAGTCTGATATCGTCTTACGGTAGGCAGGTCAAATTAATAAAAATGAAAAAAAGTGAAATTTGCTAAAAACAGAAAATATATAGGTGAGCTTAAGCTTAATAATAAATAATTAGGACGGCAAGTTAACCCTATATAACACGAAACTTTTAAACATCTTCTACCTATTTGGTATTACACATCTGCCACTTGTCAAGATATTGGCGCGATGATATTCTGACTTTGCAAAAAAAAATTGAATTCCCGTATCCGAAGTCTTAAAATTTACTCCTAAAAATTCAAACATTCCAAGTATCAAATTTTCAGCTGTTATAATATTTAGAATGAACCAATTATAACGTATCTCTTCCAATGTTTAATTACTGTGCATTTTTGTGGAAAGTTCATTTGTATTCGTTTTTGATAAATGAAAACACAAAGTCGAAGAAAAAATGTCCTATGACTTAGTTAGTTTGGTATCTTTCTTTTCAACAGATTGGCTGGTTTGCTTAAAGTAAAGTAAGTCAAAGCAATAGTTATGATAAGGAGTTTGGCGCTTTCTGGGTGGGCAGGCTCTAATAGGGCATGGAGAAATAAATCATGGACTCCGCAAGCGTTCGGACTCTGGAGGACGTTTAAGAAAAAAATATCTGCCCACCTTAATACAACTTGCATGTAAGATGGTAATAGGCTTTGTCCAAAACTGTCTGCGGGATAATTTGCAAATTCACCAATATATTTTATCTTGGGTTTCGGTTGTACTTGTACATAAAGTGAAATGAAATACTTTCTGGAGCTTTTCTAGTTGTATTATTAGTTTCCATTTCAGCGACAAGTCAATAAATAGATAGCGAACGATTAAACTTGTAATTCACAATATAATATAGTAAGCGCAACGCCCATTTTGAGAATGACTAGCGAATGACATCACACGGCAAAGATTTCAGCTTTTTTGAGTATTTTGAACTTATTGCTGTCATTTTGTCCTTTTACCCATGTATTATTTTGCGAAGAGAATTGTGTAATTCCAAAAATTAAAAACATATTTTCATTCTTTATCCATTTATACCATTTAAAAAACATACCTACATTGTTCATTGTACGAGTCATCAGGATTAACCTCACTGGATCGAATATCTACGATAAACCAGATATTAAATCCACTTAACCTTGATCAACTTTTGAAATATGCGTCCCAATCTCGAAAAGTGCAGAACAAAAAAAGATATTGTAGCAATAATATATAGGTATTATGCCCATGTGCAGAATTCAAGACGCTGCTCAGCACCCAATTTGTCTTAATACTCTTATTTCTTCAAACATTTATTCACATGGTAATAATTAGCCAGGCCGGCCCAAGGTTCATAGATACAATGGACGTTCTATGTTCTAATTAGTCAATGCCAGAAAGAAGCAGATACACTTGACTAAATTTAACATTCTAATGTTAGTCAAAACTAACACTAAGCTAAGACCTTCGTATGGCGTATTCACCCGATTAAATCAGAGAACATAAATGAAATTGAATCTTTTTTACTATTGTCAGATACGCAAGTTAAGAAATAAAAAAGTTGAAAGTATTTTAAGAGAATAAACAAACTCTTAATTATCAAAATTGATCAACATAAGAAGATAATAATTTAGGAGATTTAAAATTTTGTTGAAGGGATTGAGCTTCTGAATAGATATAGATTGATTAATTTTTGTTTGAACAAATTACAATTTTGGTATTCTGACACTTCAGGAAAACGAATACGTAACAGGGGTCGAAACTGAACGTTACGTGTCCCATTGAACAGTTTGGACATTTGAGTGCTTGAACAAGAAGTTGACCTTCTCTGGGAAATTATAATAAGTTCATAAAGATCGAGTAACATTATACCAATGGCCAAGCGGATGCCGTAGCAATTAAAAATAAAAAATATATATGGTTTTACGTTACACTTGTTATTAATTCAAGCTGAGCGCCACTCATACGGTCAATACCTTGGATGAGTTTACCGGTTGGGTGTCGTTGATGTCACTCCGAGTGATATATTTCAAGTATACATAAGCCCAATGACATGTCATTGCATAAGCCTTACCCCCAACCTCTTCACCACCAACTTGGTTAATGCAAGGTGCTCATGACCATAAACTGACGTACAAAATGTAACTCTAGTTTTATTAAGTAACTCAAATTTTACTATTTATCGTTAGATGGTGCAAAGAGCATTCCCGAATCAAATGACATTGCTGCATTGTTTATGTCAAACATTTTTGACTGTGCTGACAGCAGTTGGCGCCTGGTCATATCACCCGTTATTATTCTGAACTTTTACTTTTAACTAACAAAATAACAAATTCCTTAAATCGTAAACAAACTTCATCTGTGAATTTTTGACGTTTTTAATAAAATCCTGATTGCAAAAAGAAAACAATTATTGTTAAATTGGCGTGTTAACAACATACATAAGACATATGAAAAGAAACAAAGAAAATGTTTTCTCTGAATTTCAACCGAATTGTTCACCGAAAATTGCTTAATAATCTCTTCCGAACATAATTACTATATATGATTAGGATTTTTGTATTATAATTGAAAATTGGGCCGATAGATTCAGTATTGACAAATAAGTACACTATGTCATATATAGCAACAAGTGATATAATTTTATTTATTATTAGGTTAGAATATATAATCTAGATAATTGTACATTTATATTGATTGCACGATGATTAGGAATTTTCTGAAAGAATTGTGAGGTATGGTGTTGTGTTAACCAAACTATTAATTATTAATAATTTAAACTATCGCTCACTTTCTGTATGAGTAATAGTTTAAAATCAAAATTTGATTATTTATGTGACCTGATGTTCAAGACACAATAATAAATATAGGAAACTAATAAGACTACACTGTCCATGTTCTAATTAGTCAATGTTAGAAAGAAGCAGATACACGTGACTAACATTTTAATGTTAGTCAATGCTAACACTAAGCCAAGACCTTTGTGTGGCAAATTATACGGATTAAATGAGAGAGCGTTAATTAAATCGAATCTTTTTTTAGTATTGTCAGATAGGGGAGTTAAAAAAATCGCTAATAAAAACACAGAAAGTATTTTAACAGAATAAACAAACTATTATCAAAATTGTGCAATATAAGTAGACAATAATTTAGGAAATTTAAAAACATTGTTGAAGCGATTGAGTTTCTGAATAGATACAGTTCAATTTGATCAATTTTTGTTTGAACAACTTGCAATTTTGTATTCCGACACATCAGAAAAACGAATACGTAACAGGTGCCGAAACTAAACGTTACGTGTCTCATTGAACAATTTGGACACTTAACGTGCTTGAAGAATGCTATACATGACAACGTAACTTCGGACACCGTGCTCAAACTGTGCGATGTATCATACAAAATGTGTTCAAAGTGTACGATACACACACACACACACACAAAGATATTTATATATATATATATATATATATATATATATATATATATATATATATATATATATATATATATATATATATATATATATATATATAATATTGTACTTTATTGTTGTTTATATGTATTTGCTATAATTACTTGTATATGAGGTGTATTTAAATATTGTATATTGTATATAAGTTGTTTATATTGTATGTTGTAATTATTTAAATTTGATATGTAATTAATTAATTACATTAATTTTATATTGAATAAATGCGTTTGTAAATGATTTTTGTTTGTTTATTTCATTTGTAACTAAGTGTTTGTTTATTATGTATTTCATTATGTTGGGCGCCTTTTGTTTTGCTCAAAACGAACGTAATATTAATTTACCAAGAATGTATAATTCTTTTAGGACACTCGCTACATATATCTTTACAGCAAAACTGATATTTCTTTTAAATGTCAAATTATATTCTTGTTATAGCTTTCAGTCTATGGAATTTACTTTATGGTATTATTTGATGTACAAATTTTAAATATATGGATATTACCCAGAGATTATGTTAGAATAAATATTTATCTGGTTCCTTTTTTTTTTCTTTGATTTATTTATATTACCACAGCTATCTTGCTGAGCCTCTCCTTTTATACAGGGAATATTTTATAGTTGGGTTCCTAGAGACGAAAATTCTCACACTTGCAGCATCTATGGTGCTGTTGCTGAACCTGTTTACTTTATGCTTTATTAGTCAATGGATATACGTGACAGCGGTTATAAAAGATATATGCTACTAAAACTTTGATATACATTTATTCTCAATTATTGATTTTTTTATGAACTTATCTTTAAAAAAAAATTATTTACTTTAAAATTATTTGCCTCATTTGGGATCCGCTTTGTTTCTTATTAATAAAAAATGACAGCTCTTATTATAGTGATTACAAATTTTGATGATGATGATGATGATGATTATTATTATTATTATTATTATTATTTAAGTGTGATGTTTAAAATTTGACTATTTTGTTTGAAAAATCCACGTATTTTAACTTTAGATTTTCCACTATTGACTGTTTTCTCGTTATACGTACTGGTAATCTTGTTTGAAGTGCTTCAACAGTTATATACTGGTAAGTACCACGTTTCCATTTCACTTTTACTTTTATTCTCGTGTTTTTCTAAATTTTTAAACGTTTTTCATTAATCTGGACGCTGCTAGCTTCTTGTTTCGATCAGGTTCTTGTTAATAGTCCCGTTTTTCATCCTTCCGGAAATTAAAATTCGTTTCTTTTGTTTTATATGACAAATCAAATCTTCTAATTAGTGTTTAAACTTGCTTTTTAACCAATCAACATTTCTGTTTCAGATCAGTCCAATCCCATAAAATATTTTACAAAGTGAGTCAAAAGAAAGCTACTTCCCTTTTGATCATATTTAATGAAATAATTGGATTTAAAGTCAGGTTAGTTAAAAATTGTTTGTATGTTTAAATTTCTAACCTATTCATTTTTCATCAAATGTCAAACCTTACATATCCTTATTATTATTAACCAATTTTTTCCTTTTTTACTATATTAACAAATTTTCATCAAACTTATAACACAAATCACTTGAAGTTCACTAGTTTGCACTTTGTCGAAAACAGTTTATTAAACCTGTTCTTTCACTGACTTGTTTTATATCGGTTTATAACGTTTTGTCTCGGGGTTTCATTTTACTTTTAAACTCTGTATTTATTGCAGTTCATTATTCACTTTAATTGTTCGTTATAGGTGCAATACAAAATGTCCATGGCTTATTAGGTAGCTTTAAATGACATGTTCCATTCACTGCAAATGCGAATAGTTGATTATTTGAAATTTCAGGTTCAGTTGGATAATAGTCTGTAATTTACCCCCTGACTCTGAATGTAGCTGTGACAACAAATTGGATTACATACTTTCAGGTACTTATTTTGTTTTTTCATAAATATTTTGATCTATAACATAGCGAAGTCTATGTATGCAATAAATTTCCCCAATAACTATTTTAAATTCTGTAACCTAGGGTGCAGAATTTAAATTCTTTGTTCCTAACCTTAATTACAAGAAGTTTTTATTTTCAGATTGTTCCTGTCATTCAAGTCTAAAATGTATCGGTCATATACTGTACAAAATGATCAACCCTGCCTTCAGGTTATTTGCTATTTCAAGATACTTGCCATTCAAAAAGAAATATCTGCTATTTAAGATACTTGCTGTTCAATATATTTGCCACTGAAGATATTTACTATTAAATATAGCTACTATTCAAAATATCTGCTATTCAAGATATCTGCTGTTCAAATTATTTGCCATTGAAGATAGATGCTACTCAAAATATTTGCTATTGAAGATAGCTGCTCTAAAATGCCCTGAATTTACGTTTCTGCGAAGTTCCTGTATAAGGTGTGTTTGTGTTTTTAGTGCTTTAAAAAAAAAACGTTAGTGTCGTGAGATGTGCTTCGTTATTCTCCTGGAATTGACATCAATTATTATATCCTTTTTTAAATTTATACCTTTTTTAAATTTATACCTTTTTTAAAGTAATGTTTTCAAAAGCAACATTAGACTTAGCTTTTAAGTGCATGCTCCACATACAGCAAATTGCAAGCAACGTTGAAATAACATGTTGTTAGATTGACTTTTAAGTCAACGTTTATAAACTGTGCATGCTCTTTATAGCAAATTGTAATCAACGTTGAAATAACACGTTGTTAGATTAATTTTTAAGCAAACGTTTATAAACTTAGTTTACCCCCTGTATAAATGATTCTATTATTCTCTTTCTTTGGCTTTTCAGTAAACCTCGACCTCAATCTTCTTATGCGTGTTTGAGTCTTCATATCTCTTGCCTGTTCGTCCGTCATGTATGTTTTTATGCAACCAACATTACTTGTCTTTCAATAAGGTTATTTATTTTATACACCGACATGTGTGTGTATATGCAACCAATAGCACTTGTTTTACATTCAACGTAGTTGTTTTTGTTTAGTTTTATTAAAGTTCCATTCTGCTTCCGATCTTAAATCATTCTTCTCTTGCAATAACTTTTTTCTTTATTTATTAATACCAGTATGTTCTGACCCATTCTTTCTTTCATCATGTGCATATCAATTTTTTTATATCACGGTTTTATGTTTGATATGGCTTTTTCTTTCAATATCGACATCGATCCTTTTACTATTTCGCAACTACGTCATATTTTCAACTTTTTATTGCTCAATTTGCAATTACTTCATTCCCTTTCCTCGTTTTTTCATATATATGGCTTCCATCTTTCTTATACTCTTCGCTATTCCCCTATCTATACTTCAATATCATTTTACCTTCATTATTCTTATTTCAATCTGTAATAGTTCTTAATAATTCATCATATTTCATCTATATTACCTACAATAGGCTTCAATACTATATACTTGTTTAGCTACTCCATCTATCTCTTCTTTCTGCGAACCTTTTTCACCATATACCATCCTATATTTATTTATATAATTCTGTTACTGCTTCGTTTTCTTTTGACGTTTTCCCTATTATCGTTGCCTTCATTCCATAATTTTGATTATACCTCAAATCTCGATTTTTACACATTTATGTTTGTTTCTTGGCCACAACTATTTGTGGATCTGGTCCATATTGTTCTTAATAAGTTATCGTTTTTCCTTGATCTTGTCCATTTTTCTTTAATTAGCACTGCTCTTTAATCTTGTCCATCTTGCTTTGCCTCTGGCCATATAGTTTTCAAAATTAAATTGCCTCCTTCTTTCGAAGTTGTTCACTCTAATTAAAAACCCTTTATATCCTTTTCTTTTTGTTTTCTATTTGCACTGCCCCTTTGATCTTGTCCATCTGTTTTGCCTCTGGCCTGACTTTTAATTTGCACTTCCATTCTTACTCTTTTTATTTTAAGTCTTTATTTAAAGTTCCAGGTTAAATTAAGTTATCGTTGTTATATTAAATCTCATTGAACTTTTGTTTTCACTGTTTGTAATGGTGTATATCTGCTACGTTGAATATATCTCTTATTTGACTTGTCTCAATATCTTTAACTTTACAGCTGTTTATTGTGTCCTCATTTACGATTTCATATGGACCTTCAAATATTGGTTGTAGTTTAGCATATTGTCCGAGCTCTAGATTCCCTATACGTTGAGCGTTTATTACCACCAAATCGCCTTTTTTGAATGTTACTCACTTTTTGATTTTCTTTCTCTCCCTGCTTAGATATTTGTCCGCTTTTCTCTATTTTCTTTTTCGAACTTGCTCCATCACTCTCTCATACTCTCTCTCTCCTCTTTTACTATCCATTTTCTTTCTGGTCTTTTACCCGTTAAAATATACATTGGCGTTTCTTCTGTGTTGAGGTTTGGACACTCATTCATTATTTTCTCGACATCCGAAACTTTACATCCCCATTCTTACTGATCTTCTATTGAAATCCGCAAAAATTTTATAACCTCCTGTATATATCTTTCAGCTGGATTGCTGCATGGATGTCTAATGCTCGTAAATTGCATTGCAATATTTTCCTTTTCATAAAATTGCTTTACGCTTTCACTTCGAAAATAAGTAGCATTATCTAGCAATATTTTCTTGGGCCTTCTTACATATTTTATGTATGATTTCATTGTTTTTATGACCACATATTTATTCGTACGCTTGGTTGGATATAATTTTGTGTATTTGCTGACAAAATCCATTGCAACTATCTCCAAACATTCTTTTGTTACTATATATTTAGGAACCCCTACATTTCTCATATTTCTACTCTTTTTGAGCTGACATACCCTGCAATTTCCCAGGATTTCTTTCATCGTTTTAAGATCTCTCTTTGAGTTGTAGTTTTCCCTTATTTATCATCCACGTCTTTCGCACTCCTATATGACTCTTCTCCTCATGTATTTCTCCAATTATTTCTTTTGCCAATTCGCTCGTGCTTACATACAGCTCATATCCACTTACAATCTTTATACGTACTAGCTCTTTCATAATAGTTCCTCTCTTTTCCTCTTCACTCAAACTTCTCTGGTCATTCATAATTGCCTCTTTTCTTCCCACTCTTATTCGCCTTGATTGATTCATATTCTTGCCATCGTCTCTCGTCAAAGCATCTGCTACTATATTTAAACTCCCTTTCACATGCCTTATCTCAAAATCATACTCTTGCAACAATAACACCCATCTATATATTCTATTGCTGGCGAATTTATTCTTGAGAATACTAATAAACGCCTGGTGATCCGTTTCAATGATAAACTTGTTTCCCAAGAGATAAAAACGCAGCTTTTCCACGCAAAATACCACACTCACCAATTCTACCTATGTCACACTATATTTTCTTTCATGCTGCTTAGTCACTCTAGACATAAAACATATCAGCACTTCCATTCCCTCCTGCTCTTGCACAAGCACTCCAGCTAATTTATTCATAGAAGCATCCGTCCTCACAATAAACTTTAATTCATACCGTGGATGATACACTTTCAGTCCACTACAAAACTCATTCTTAATCTGATTGAAAATCGCCTCCTTGTTGCTGTCCCACTGCAATTTTTTTTTTAGTTCTTCAGCATTTCTATAAGTGGGTACAGTTTCGCGTTCAAATTAGGCACCAACCTTTTAAAATAATTGATCAGCCCAATGAATCCTAGTATCGTTTTTAGATTTGTGGGTCTTTTAAACTCCATTATGGCCTCTACCCTTTGCTCATCCATGTGTATACCCTGCTGGTCAATTACATATCCCAAAAATACCACCTGCTTTTGGTAAAACTTGCATTTTTGAAGGTTTATCTTCAATCCAGCCTCGTCTAGTTCCCTAAAAACTATTTTCAGATGTTTTTGGTGGTCTTTTTCCTTGCTGTACACTAATGTCATCAACGTAGTGTACAATAAATTCTTCGTACTTGTCTAAAATGTGATGTAGTGCTTTAGTAAGTGCTGCACAAGCGGATTGGATCCCGTATGGCACTACTGCAAATCTATACACACCACCATCGATAGCGAACCCGGTATAGTTTCGACTATCTACATGTTTTAGGTCTACTTTTGAAAATACCTCAGAATGTGTGATTCTCCTGAAAATCGAATCAATGTTTGCTGGGGCTTCGTACTGTGGTACAGAACATTTATTTATATTTCTGACATCTAGACAAAGTCTTAACTCACCACTTGACTTTTTACCACTACAATTGGGTTTATATATGGGGTTTTGCTATTCTCTATTATTCCCCGTTGTTTCATGGCTGCTAATTCTTCTGCTACTTATCTCCTATATTTATATGGAATGGGATATGACTTGGCTTTGAAGTTTTCTTAATTGCTTTACCTCTATCTTGTGTATGTAATTCTTAGATACTCTCTTTTTATTTATTACTAAACCCTTATATTTTCTTATTAATTCCCCTACTTGCTTTTTATATTTTTCATTGCAGTCTATCTGCTCTTCATTCATTATTTCACACCTATACACTTCTATATCTTCACATATTATATTATTTATACTTTTTTCTTGACCTTCTTTGTCAATCTTCTTACTTGTTTCTTCACGTATTTTCCCCATTCTAAATTTTGAGTTGCCCACTGTTAAAGATAATCTATTATTACTTTATGTTTTTCCATTTAGTCTGTTCCCATTATTATATCGTAGTCCATATTAGCCATGACTAATAATTGTAGTTTCAAGTTCGGCTCATCTATTTCGATTTCCATTGATATGGTTTCGTTTATTTCCCCAATCTTTTTTCCTTAGCATTGATTAACGCTATTTTTGGTATTTTTATTCTTCCTATATCTCCATTTTTGAGGTTTTCCAGTACTTTTTCATATACGATGGAGGCTTCCGATCCTGTATCTAACATTATTTCTATTTCTTTCTTATTTATTTTACCCTTTATAAAAATTAAACCTATTGATTCCTCATTCTCTTCTGCCTCTATCATTTTTGAATATTTCCCTTGGATATTCATATATACATGTATTGTTGTCGCGTCGTGTATGTCATTGTCGTCATAGGGCTTGTGCTTGTCTAAAAATTTGAATGGACGATGGCATGCTCGACAGTCCTGCTTGGACTTCTTACCCTTGCCTCGTCAACTTTACCACTCAAATAGATTGCGTCATACGTGTCATTTGGGCTTCTTACATTTGGTATTGCTCCTTCCCTTTCTTTTAGCTCCAGATTTAATTCCCTTGTATTGTTTTGTTTCATCTGTTGGTCATTTTCAAGCTCCTCCCTGTGTCTGGGATTATATTGTTCATTATTTCCCATACGTTCTCTATTAAGTGTATTATTGTTGAAATTTCCGCCACTGCGATATGGGTAGTTGTTTCTATTATTGTCCCCTCGATTATTTTCCTTTCGATACCCATTATCTCCTTTGTAATTCTCCCTGTTTTCGTTGTATCTGTTATTATCCCTGTATCCATTGTTATTGTTATTCCCTTGATGGTAGTATCAATTACTATTATTGTTATTTAGCCTATTGTTTTCTCTGTTCCCCGTATATCTTCCCTGTTCCCCGTATATCTTCCCCTTTGTTCATTTCGTGAGTCCCTATACTGTCCGTATTGTCGTCCATTAAATCTGTTCCCCCCATTTGTATCTTGTCTGTAATTTTGTCGATTTTCCTCATAATTACGCCTCCCATTATCACCCTTTTCCTTATTTTCGTCTCGAGTGGTTCGCTGTATCCTTTGCAAATAGTTAATCATTTGGTCAAGCGTTCTTATGTTTTGGATTCCGATCGTCTCTGATAGTTCATTTCTGAAATGTCTTGCCATGTACACAATAATTTCCTCCCCTCTCATTTTTAGAGCTGGATGCTGTGGCATGTATATATATATATATATATATATATATATATATATATATATATATATATGACATATATATATATATATATATATATATATATATATATATATATATATATATATATATATATATATATATATATATATATATATATATAAGTATAGCTCGATAATTCCACAGGATCGTTCGGGTTATGCTTTCCAAAGTATAATTTTTCTCTGGCCAAAGATTTCTGTGTTTCTCCCCAATAATAGTTCAGAAGTTTTCTTTCAAAATCTATAATTTCTTTTATATCTTGGAGATCGTAGATATTCTTGAGCTTGTTAAGCAGGCTTGTGACAAATACTTTTGGGTGTAATTTCGTTATGTGCCCGTCAAATTTGAGTCCCGTCTCGCTTGTGACTGGATAAACAATTCTTTCATTCCCCATTCATTGTCTTATCTGACGTTCCATTCTTTCTAATTTCTGTTTCACATTTTCTTCCACTCCTTCTCTTATCCTGATACTCTCTAAATTTAATTCAGTCTCATCTTTCAATCTTTTTAAATCATCCACATTTAGTCTACCCACTTGCTCTACTCTTTCTACTTTCTCTTTCGTCTCAGTCAACTTTACATTTATTTCACTCTGGTAGTTCTCAATCTTTCGTTCTATCACCATATTCATGCCAATCGTGTTCTGATATCTCTCATTTCCCACTTGTATTATACTACTTATCTCATTCTCTGTCACTTTCATTCTCTCCAGCACTATCTTGTCTGTTTCCTTCATATTTTCAGTTATCTCGTCATCCACCCTTCTTTCTATATCTATTTTCTAGCCTTGCATATTTTTCTCCAGTTTTCCTGTTATTTTCTCATCCATTTCTATCAGTCGTTCATTCATCTTTTTGATTCCCTCATTCATTTCCTTCTTTATCTCTTCTTTCACACCACTTATATTTTCATTCATCATTCTCTCTTGGTTTTCAACTTTCTCATTCATATCATTCTTTAAACTACCCATATTTTCTCCTATTTTATTTATTATCTCATTTATCTCTTGTTTTATACCATATATGCTTTCATTCATGTTTTTACTTATATTCCATTCTTGCTCGTTCATTTTCTCATTCATACTTTTATTATTTTCATCATATCTTGTTTTAGGCCACTTATGCTTTCATTCACATTTTTATTACTTTCCTTTATATCGGAATTCATACTTTGGATTATTTTAATTAACGTCTCAGTGTCACTGTCTGGTTTTTGTTTAATCGTAATTGTTTCGTCTACCTTGCCTCCGTCAAGTGTCTGTTCTTCAACTAACATTTCTTTTTCTGTTTGTGCCATTTCTTCTGCCTGTTCTTCTACATTCTCACTCACTTCTTAGTTGTTTCTATTATTGTCCCCTCGATTATTTTCCTTTCGATACCCATTATCTCCTTTGTAATTCTCCCTGTTTTCGTTGTATCTGTTATTATCCCTGTATCCATTGTTATTGTTATTCCCTTGATGGTAGTATCAATTACTATTATTGTTATTTAGCCTATGGTTTTCTCTGTTCCCCGTATATCTTCCCCTTCGTTCATTTCGTGAGTCCTTATACTGTCCGTATTGTCGTCCATTAAATCTGTTCCCCCCATTTGTATCTTGTCTGTAATTTTGTCGATTTTCCTCATAATTACGCCTCCCATTATCACCCTTTTCCTTATTTTCGTCTCGAGTGGTTCGCTGTATCCTTTGCAAATAGTTAATCATTTGGTCAAGCGTTCTTATGTTTTGGATTCCGATCGTCTCTGATAGTTCATTTCTGAAATGTCTAGCCATGTACACAATAATTTCCTCCCCTCTCATTTTTAGAGCTGGATGCTGTGCCATGTCATATATATATATATATATATATATATATATATATATATATATATATATATATATATATATATATATATACAGTGTGGAACAGCCAAATGGAATAAATTCGATAACGGATAAATGAGGGCGTGTTGGGAAAAACGCTTGGACACGTCGATTTGTATTTTTAACTGCGCATCTTTTTCAAGAAAAAAAAAATTATATAGGGTGCGTCATGTGACAGTGGCCAATACCAACTTTCTTATTTTAAATACAAGCCCCTGTATATTATTAATTTTTTGGATTCTTCAGAAAATTCTAGACATAATTCATGTACAATGTCCTATACCTATCTTCAACTGTTTCGGAAATATTAAGTATTTTCAGATTTATTACAAAAATTAACATTAAAAATAGAAAATTATTTTATTTCACAAATTCTAATAAGAAATACTGATTATTTCTTAATAATTTAAAAAAACAAAAAAAAAAAATGTCAATGTAGTAAATGTTCAAAATGCTCGCCACGAACATCTTGGCAACATGCTAATCTGGTATAGAAATGTCTTCTAACATTACTCAACATCTCAGGCGTGACTGATCTAATCGCAAGCGTGATTCGTCTTTTTAAGTCATCTAAGTTGAGGGGCTTAGTTTTGTATACAATACTTTTGACATATCCCCACAAAAAGTAGTCTAATAGCGACAGATCAGGAGATCGTGCTGGCCATTCTATCGATCCGCGCCTCCCTATCCACCGATTTGGAAAAATTTGGTTCAGGTACTGCCGGACATTGATTTGGTAATGGGGCGGTGCTCCATCTTGCTGAAACCATATTTTATTGGCAGGAACTTGTGGGTTTGCTGGATCTGGATATAAGTTTGTCAAAGTTGGCACGACATTATTTTGGAGCAGTTCTAAATATTTATCCCCATTCAAGTTGCCATCAATGAAAAAGGGACCTACGATATGATTTCCAACAATTCCTGCCCAAACATTAACTTTTTCAGGATATTGCGTATGTTCCTCTCTCATCCAATGAGGATTCTCATTAGACCAATAGCGGCAATTTTGACGATTAACATGACCGTGAAGTGTAAATGTGCTCTCATCAGAAAACAAAACATCTTCTAATTGGATCACATTGTTATCTAACATTGCCATCATTTGTTCACAAAAATACGTTCTCCTATCGAAATCGTCCTCCATGAGCTCCTGAGTTGGTATCATTTTATAGGGATGCATTTTACTTTCCTTTAATGTTCGAAAAATTGCTGTGTGGCTAACGTTGAATAGTTGGGCTGCTTGTCGACCAGAAGTATGTGGGTTTTCTTGAAACTCAAGCGTAATATCCAATTTCGTATCATCACTTACTGCATTGGCAGCTACTTTTTTTATCTGTCTCACATGACCAAGCTCGCGAAACTGCTTTTCTATTTTGCTAATTGTTCCTTGGGATACAGGCGGCAAATTTGGAAATTTTTCGTGAAATAAGCGAGACACTTCCATCTGTGTCCGTGTGTTATCTCCATAACCAATCATTTGTAGAATGGTTATTTTGTGCATTTCTGTTAAATGAACCATTTTTCTGATATTATTACGTACAGTTAACGAAATTCAAACGACAATAGCACTGACACTAATCACTACTGTCATGCAGGCAGACAACAAGTTGCTAAGGCTACGAGTTTTATACGAACAGAAAGAAAACTGTTTTTGTTTTTGTTTCATTTCATATCAGTAAAAAGAAACGCAGGAATGGTTTTTGTTTACTTTCTCATTATCAAGAGCTGAATGGGAAATAAGTATTGAATGCAATGTAGCGAATTTGTGAAATAAAATAATTTTCTATTTTTAATGTTAATTTTTGTAATAAATCTGAAAATACTTAATATTTCCGAAACAGGTGAAGATAGGTATAGAACATTGTACATGAATTATGTCTAGAATTTTCTGAAGAATCCAAAAAATTAATAATATACAGGGGCTTGTATTTAAAATAAGAAAGTTGGTATTGGCCACTGTCACATGACGCACCCTATATAATTTTTTTTCTTGAAAAAGATGCGCAGTTAAAAATACAAATCGACGTGTCCAAGCGTTTTTCCCAACACGCCCTCATTTATCCGTTATCGAATTTATTCCATTTGGCTGTTCCACACTGTATATATATATATATATATATATATATATATATATATATATATATATATATATATATATATATATATATATATATATATATATATATATATATATATATATATATATAAAGTATAACTCGATAATTCCACAAGATCGTTCGGGTTATGCTTTCCAAAGTATAATTTTTCTCTGGCCAAAGATTCCTATGTTTCTCCCCAATAATAGTTCAGAAGTTTTCTTTCAAAATCTATAATTTCTTTTATATCTTGGAGATCGTAGATATTCTTGAGCTTGTTAAGCAGGCTTGTGACGAATACTTTTGGGTGTAATTTCGTTATGTGCCCGTCAAATTTGAGTCCCGACTCGCTTGTGACTGGATAAACAATTCTTTCATTCCCCATTCATTGTCTTATCTGACGTTCCATTCTTTCTAATTTCTGTTTCATATTTTCTTCCACTCCTTCTCTTATCCTGATACTCTCTAAATTTAATTCAGTCTCATCTTTCAATCTTTTTAAATCATCCACATTTATACTCTACCCACTTGCTCTACTCTTTCTACTTTCTCTTTCGTCTCAGTCAACTTTAGATTTATTTCACTCTGGTAGTACTCAATCTTTCGTTCTATCACCATATTCATGCCAATCGTGTTCTGATATCTCTCATTTCCCACCTGTATTATACTACTTATCTCATTCTCTGTCACTTTCATTCTCTCCAGCACTATCTTGTCTGTTTCCTTCATATTTTCAGTTATCTCGTCATCCACCCTTCTTTCTATATCTATTTTCTAGCCTTGCATATCTTTCTCCAGTTTTCCTGTTATTTTCTCATCCATTTCTATCAGTCGTTCATTCATCTTTTTGATTCCCTCATTCATTTCCTTCTTTATCTCTTCTTTCACACCACTTATATTTTCATTCATCATTCTCTCTTGGTTTTCAACTTTCTCATTCATATCATTCTTTAAACTACCCATATTTTCTCCTATTTTATTTATTATCTCATTTATCTCTTGTTTTATACCACTTATGCTTTCATTCATGTTTTTACTTATATTCCATTCTTGCTCGTTCATTTTCTCATTCATACTTTTATTATTTTCATCATATCTTGTTTTAGGCCACTTATGCTTTCATTCACATTTTTATTACTTTCCTTTATAGCGGAATTCATACTTTGGATCATTTTAATTAACGTCTCAGTGTCACTGTCTGGTTTTTGTTTAATCGTAATTGTTTCGTCTACCTTGCCTCCGTCAAGTGTCTGTTCTTCAACTAACATTTCTTTTTCTGTTTGTGCCATTTCTTTTGCCTGTTCTTCTACATTCTCACTCACTTCTTGCTCATCTCTTCTCTCCTGATCCATTTCCATACTTTCTGGCCGTTCATATTCCCTGTCGTCTCTCCTGTCTTGTCTGTCCTTTGACGTGGTTATTTTTCTACCTTTAGGCATTTGCATCATTTTTATTTCACGTTTATATCGCAATTCGTGTAAGAATTTTCGAAGCCCTCACGTTTGTGCGACAATTGTTGTTTATTGCTGTTTATATGTATTTGCGATTATTACTTGTATATGAGGTGTTTTTAAATATTGTATATTGTATATAAGTTGTTTATATTGTATATATTGTAATTATTTAAATCTGATATGTAATTAAAATGTATTTTATATTGAATAAATGTGTTTGTAAATGATTTTTGTTTGTTTACTTATTTAATTTGTAAATAAGTGTTTGTCTATTATGTATTTAGTTATGTTGGGCGACTTTTTTTGCTCAAAATGAATACAATATTAGTTTACCAAGAATGTCTATCTATTTTAGGACACTCGCTACATATATCTTTACAACAAAACTGATATTTGTCTTAAATGTCAAATTATATTCTTGTTATAGCTTTTAGTCTATGGAATTTCCTTTATAGTATTATTTGATGTATAAATTTTAAATATATGTATATTACCCAGAGAAATTCTGTTAAATATTTACCTGGTTCCTTTTTTTTCGTTTGATTTATTTATATTACCACAGCTATGTTGTTGAGCATCTCCTTCTCTACAGGAAATATTTTATAGTTGGGTCCCTAGAAACGAAAATTCTCACACTTCCAGCATCTATGGTGCTGTTGCTGAACCGATTTACTTTACTTTATGCTTTATTAGTCAATGGATATACGTGACAGCGGTTATAAAAGAGAAATATACTATTAAAACACTGAAAAACATTTATTCTGAATTATTTATTTTTTTATGAACTTATATTCTAAAAAATATTTACTTTAAAATTATTTGCCTCATTTGGGATCCGCTCTTATTATGGTGATTACAAATTTTGATTATTATTATTATTATTTAAATGTGATCTTTAAAATTTAATTCTACTTTTTTTGCCAAATCCACGTATTTTAACTTGTGATATCAGTTACCATGGAAACTTTGCTTTGCTAGCTTTGGTAACTAAGGAGATGTGATCTTAAAAAGAGATGTTATGAATTTTATCTGCTTACTTGAAACTCCCGCGTTGCGCCTTCTTTTGGTATCTTTCTTTTCTTCTTAGTTGATCTCGGATTTTATTACTATACTTCGGCAAAATTGTTCATATATGTCATTTCCATTCCAATTTGACAGGTTAATATATTAGTAATGGCTGTTTGCAATTTTGTTTGGGATTACACTGTTATTTTATTGATATTTGATGGAATACGTGGATTTCGGACTGCGCCGTCTGTTCAGATTTTCCACTATTGACTGTTTTCTCGTTATACGTATTGGTAATTTTGTTTGAAGTGCTTCAACAGTTATATACTGTTAAGTACCACGTTTCCATTTTACTTTTACTTTTATTCTGGTGTTTTTCTAAATTTTTAAACGTTTTTCATTAATCTGGACCCTGCTAGCTTCTTGTTTCGATCAGGTTCTTGTTAACAGTCCCGTTCTTCATCCTTCCGGAAATTAAAATTCGTTTCTTTTGTTTTATATGACAAATCAAATCTCCTAATTAGTGTTTAAAATTGCTTTTTAACCAATTAACATATTTGTTTAAGATGAGTCCAATCACATAACAGATTTTACAAAGTGAGCCAAGAGAAAGCCACTTCCTTTTGTTCGTATTTAATTAAATAATTGGATTTAAAGTCAGGTTAGTTAAAAATTGTTTGTATGTTCAAATTTCTAACCTATTCATTTTTCATCAAATGTCAAACCTTACCTAACCTTTTTATTATTAACCAATTCTTTCCTTAATTACTATATTAACAAATTTTCATCAAACTTATAACTAAACAAATCACTTGTAGTTCACTAGTTTGCACTTTGTCGAAAACAGTTTATTAAGCCTGTTCTTTCACTGACTTGTTTTATATAGGTTCATAACGTTTTGTCTCGGGGTTTCTTTTACTTTTAAACTCTGTTTTTATTGCAGTTCATTATGCAATTTAATTGTTCGTTATAGGTGCAATACAAAATTTCTATGGCTTATCAGGTAACTTTAAATAATGTCATGAACCATGCACTGGCAAATGCATATAGTTAATTATTTGAAACATTTTATTTATATTTATTATAACTGAATGTTATTTTATATTACAGAATATACCAAATGGAAGTCTCACTTCAATGAAATAGTTTAAAACTATAAGCTCAGTACTGATTTTCGACGCTTCAGCGCTAGTAGCGTGATAATTCAGAAAACTCCTCAATTTTAAAAATTTAGCTATCAATCTAACCTCAAAACATTCGAAGATTCATTATTTATTGTTTATGGTTTTGTTTTCCAAACATCATCGCATGGAGTGTTAGTCACTAGCCACGTTTGTTGTTATAAAACTCTTTATATTATATCTCTACATATTAGAGTTTGTACTAAACAGTGTTCTTTTGATTTGGTCGTAAAGTTACAATTTACTACCAAATACCAATCAGAATTAATTTTCACCATCCGTTTCCTGTGTTGTTTATCAAGTATATAGGGTAGGTAAAGGTAAGTAGCACGTGCTTATGGTTATTTGTGTTCTTCAAGATTTTTAATAAACTGGCAAGTGAAACAAATATTAACCTACACTTATTGGCTTCAGGAATAGATATTCACAAAAATGATGAAAATGAAAACTGTGGCATGGTGTGAACAAGGGTGCCAGGATGAGATAAGCAAAAAGCGTCGTTCTCCTTTAAAATCATCAGTATCATTTTAGTGCATGGGTAAAATATATAAATAACCAGATGCTTTTTAATTTACCACGTATTCAGGTGCACGATTGTTATTATGTTGCGATTGCCATTTTCTTAAGAAAGATAAGATACCAGGAACTCGAAGAGGCTTAAAAAGAACTGCGGTTTCTTTATTGTCCATTTCTTCTGGTAAGTTGATATTTGAAGTTTTAAAATTAATAATTTAAATATTAAAATTTTGTAACTTTAAGATATTGTCTCTTTAATTATAGTTTGTGTGATAATAATGCAACAGTTGCAATTATGTTTTCAATATTTACTCTGTTTATTATAACTATATATTTCAACTGAATTCAGGATTTTCTTTATTCTTGTAATTCATTACACATAAGTCGATACAGACATAGGCTTGCTCGGCGTGTATTATGCATCAGCATATCCTTACTTTGAATTTAAATTTTGTGTGGGGGCACTGCCTGTGATTCGCACATGATTTCTTTATGGCCCAGAAGAGAATTAAACTGTTTTCCTGTAAAAGATAATAACAAATATCTGCAATTCCCCAAACTAAAAGCCAAGTACCTATTAAAAGCATTTTGCAAACTGTGCCTGGAAAATAAATACTTTTTTCATTTTATTAATTTTGACAGGTGTGTAAAGTAAACTTGTATCTACTCAATTGGATGATTAAAATGTATCTACGTTTGTCATACTTTGTTAAGTTAATAAAATGTATTGATTTTGCTGGTTTTATATATGCTCTATTTGGTAGCGTAATGTCAGGTTTCAAAAACATTAATGTTGAAAATAAATCGTCAATTTGGTTGCTGCCTCACTGTATTTTGTGACTTAATAATATATACTTTTCTTTTGCGACATGTTCACCAGATTCATATAATTTTTCTGTTTCCAGAACAAGTAGGAACTGAAGCTGGTAGTCCTACTCAAGCTACAAGATACGTATTCCTGATGATCACTCCCAGGGGCATTGGAAAAATTAGACCTGGCAAAGGTAAGTTATGGTGTAATCTAATATATACAGCACAATTCGTTTTTAAATAATGGAATATACAAATGTCTTTAGATATATAAAAATTGTAGCATTCTTTAAGTCAAGAAAAGTAGTGCTTTTATTGTCGCTTGATGAAGTTAAACATTTTGAAAAAGCTTATTTGAATTTATTCAATTTCTAATAGTGACATCACCTTATCACAGCCAGCAATCACTGTATAGTAAATAAAAGTTTGACATGTGTCTTAAAATGGATGGAAATAACCTCGTGATATTTTTTGCCTAGCCCACATTAAAAAGAAGTTGTTTACCTTGATTTGTTGACCAAATTGCAAGCTATGACTTGATTATAAATTTATTTTTTAAATGTCAAATTTTGAGCCTTTAGTAATTGTTTGCCAAATTCTAGCAATTAGTAATGGTGGTATGTGCACACATGTTAAACATTGTTTTTTAAATTTAATTGGCCCTCAGAAAATTACTTTATTTACGAAGTCTATTTAGGAAAAAATTGCTAATGACACGGTAACAACTTTCAGACTTGTAAATGTTTGTAAAATGAACACAAATCAGGTCATCTACCCTTTAAGTCCATTTTAATTCTATATATTTATATGTCGTGTATCAAAAAGTGATATTCTGATTTTAATAAAATTGAATAATTATTCATTAGTTTGGGTGACTTTAGGGTAATCAGCCTAAATGGATTAGTTTTTCCAGGAAATCTCAAGCTTTTATTTTAGAAACATTTAAGTTTACTAATATATTTTCATGACAATTTGTATCAAAATTAGCAGTTCTCTATGTGCAACTTGTTTTAAAAATGTTTTTAAAATATGCTAACAAAGTCAAAACGCTCTTTAAGATTTTTACATTTATATTGTAAATACAGTCAATCCTTAAATACAGTATGCTGATATTCGGCATTCAAACTAATGTGTAAATGTAACCCTGATGTAGTTTATTCTAATCAAATTAGTAACTCCAAGTTTTGTTTTTAATTTCAAGCTATTTAAGTTATAATTATTTTTTCTTATTTGTTGATTTTTACCTTGTAATAATAGTTTTTGCTTTTCCAGCTCACAAAATTGTGCACAAAATATTCTACATCAAGTTAGTGTTTCAAGGCAAGCTCAACTAACACCAAAAGCGAAACAACGATATCAGCTTGTTAGTTTATTTACACTGAAAGAAAATGTATGCCTCACTATTCAAAAGTAAAGGAAAAGGCTGCCAGCTTTCATCTAAGTTGCTTGCTTTATCTTCCAAAAAAACGTTGCTAACCCCGCAAACCAGAAATTCTCTAGTGGCAAGAATAAACCAAAAAGTTTTCAACACCTTGGAAAAGCAGACTACAAAAATGCAGTAAAATTGAAAAGCTTTTGCGTATTTCATCTCAAGAGTCAATTGACCCTGTGAAATTACAGGCATATAATAAATTCAAAAAAAAGCAAACAGATAATATAGTTTAGTCTGTATGTATACTTATAGATAATAAGGTATTTTAGTTTGTGTGTTAAGACATGGTAAAATTGTGTGGTTTGTGTGCAACAGTTATTTGCTTTCTGTCTAAAATTTTACATTAGTACAATATAATCCTACCTGGACAATGATGTGTTATTCTACAATATAGTGGGTTGTCTATACCACCTTCTACTAGGTCAGCTGCACTTCCAGTTATGTATTTTGTTTACTTCAAAATAATCATGCATAAAAAATTAGATTTTTGTAGTTATAGTAGAATAGTCTTATTTCTAAACGGCAACACGTCTGGGTTTAACATGATTAAAAAGGAATTGCCTGGTAGAAAAAAGCTTTTAATTGCTTTGTTTTTATTCTTTGGCAACCTCATATGTAAAATTTTGTTTACTACATCCAAGGCACTAGCCAATACTTTTTTGACCACATGTATTAACAACTGTGCATCACGGAAAGTATAATGCGAAGTGATTTAAAGAAAAGTAGAAACTATAGCCCTGTTTGGAATAACAGTAGTCAGTTTTAATTGCAACCTCTTTACAAATGTTAACGAGTTGTGATTTGACTTTAAAGTGATAAAATGTTTAAAACATAATACCACAGAATCACGGGGTCATGCCTAATTATTTTTCTTTGTAAGTAATCTTGCAGTAACCAGGTAACTTCAATGGTACACTCAGACACTGAATAAATGATTTTAAAGTTAGGCCTTTTTGTAACTTTATGGACAAAGTGGGGTATTACTGTTAGGAGAACTCTGTTGAGTTCTGCATAAAGAATTATTAGAAAAACATTTCGGTTCTTTTTGTAACCGACTACAAAACAGCTATAATGCAATTATTGAATTATGTATAAACCACATAATGAATATCTGAAATCGAGCTTAAGGATATCTTTTCATTAAATTTTTATTTGATAAAGATTAGTATCTTTCATGAAATAATTGAGGTTTTTTATATTAGTAAAGTTGTTTACGCAATAAAATGGCCACTTAGGCTTGGTCATGAGTACAGTTTAGCCGTATTCTTTTCTAAGTGTGTTCTCGCTGTAATTAGTATACCTTACTCAAGAGCTCTAGTTAGAGCAAAACCGGTCTGCGGTTCTTATTTTGGTGAGAATACATCTAGCCTTACATACTTTGTCCCTATTAGGGAATAAATGAGCCAGTACTGACAATTTACAAGATTGTTAGTTGATTGTATACAGTTTCTATTTTAGAACATTTTGTGATATTTGGAGTTGCCGTGACAACATACTGCCTGTTTCCTCACCGAGATGGCGACCCTGTCGTACATCTTGCAATGTTCAAGCAGAGTTGTGTTCTACATACGTCTTTCGACTATGAAGTTGAATTCAGCAGTAGCTGCCCCTAAACAGTTTATGGCTACCATAGCCGTATTACTTTATAGGTGTGTTCTTTCTGTAATTAGAATACCATATTGATGAGCTATAATTAGAGCGAACCCGGTCTGCGGTTCTAATTATGGTGAGAATACATCTAGCCTTACATACATTGTCCCTATATTAGGGAAGAAGTGGACCAGGGCTGACAATTTACCAAATTGTTAGTTGGTTGTACACAGTCCCCTAGTCTCTATTTTATAACATTGTGTATTATTTGTACCTGTTGTGGCAACATACTACCTGGTTCCGCACCCAGATGGCGACCCTGTCGTATATCTTACAATGTTTTAGGAGACTGGCTACAATACCCTTATTACTTTATAGGTGTGTTTTTGCTCTAATTAGTACACCGTACTGATCAGCTCTAATTAGAGCGAAACCGGTCTACAGTTCTAATTATGGTGAGAGTACATCTAGCCTTACATAGTTTAAGTTAAACTAAGTTCGAAATAAGCGTCTTAAATATATATGTAACTATTTCAAGCATGGTATGTGTGATTTTAATGATATATTAAATTAGGTGTAGTACTTTAAATTGATACAATTTTTTACAACTCAGTTGTTTAAAACTATGTTATATGCGGATTTTAATTTGTAGTGTATTTCTGTTAACTACATTTCCTGTTTATCACTTGTTTTCTTTGACTTATTTATACAACTGACTGTGTAAATCATTAATAAAGATTTATGTAGAGATCTTGATTTTTTTGTCCCTTCTGTAATAATTACTTTTTTTACAAAATCAAAAATATTATTCTTATGAAAATTCACTACAATAACGCACTTCCTGTGCCCCGAACATTTTGGTTGTATATTCCATTTCGGTTTGGCCCCGTTAACACCGTGAAAGAATTGGTTCTACCGTACTGCTAACGGATCTTCCGCGAAAAAACCGACCATCTGATTTCTGAATATCCTTCCTCCGAGGTCACTATTCTTGGTGATTTCAACGTCCATAATAAGGAATGGCTAGGATCTTCAAAAACCGATTCACAAGGGCGACAGCGGAGGTCTTTGCAGTCAGCAATTCTTTAGCCAATATGGTTTAGCAATCTACTTACTTTCCTCGCATCCAAAGCTCAAATCCTTTGGATCTCTTTCTTACTACAAAACCTAAATGCTATAAGATATCAGTCACCGCCTCCATTAGTCGCTAAGACCACGGCATGGTCACTGCTTACTGCGCAATGCAACCCAAGGTCACACAGTCATCACACCCACGTATCGTTTGGCACTACAACTCAGCAAACTGGGACCAAATGCGGGATTAATTTTCCTCATTTCCATGGACGTATGTTTGCTTCTATCATCCTGACCCCTCTGATATCTCACAAAACATCACCGAAATTATCCAAGCTGGCATGGAATTATTTATTCAACGTACACAGAAAACCTCTTCAGTCACTCAAAAGCTCTGATTCTCTAAATCCTGTGACAAGGCCAGACTTGAAAATGCCAAAGCTAATAAAACGCTTCTACACAATCCCAGTCAAGAAAACCGTCAAGCATTTAACGACGCAAGAAACCGCTATGTCCGCATTCTTTCTAAGGCAAAAAACTCGTTTAATAACCACATCAAAAACAAAGTCCTCTTAAACCCCAACGGCAGCAAACCCTTCTGGGCTCTTGCTAAATCTATTGGGAATAATTTCTGCAAGAGCACGTTCCCACCTCTTGTCTCAGGGGATGAAATTGTTTCTACCGCCCTGGGCAAGGCTGAACTTTTTGACTCGTTGTTCGCCGGCAATTCTACTCTCAACCCACCTCCAAATGTTCAACCACGCGCACAAAATGACGGATATCATTTTCAAAACTAAACAGGTACAAAATATGCTCTCTTCTCTTAATACCAGGAAAGCCTCTGGCCTTGACGAGATCCAAGCAATTGTTCTCAAAAATGCGCACCAGAACTTGCTCCTGTCCTGACTCGTCTGTTTCAGACATCTTACAATAGAGGCATATCCCTAGTAACTGGAAAACTGCTCGAGTACAACCCGTCCCCAAGAAAGGATACAAAGCGCTTCCTAGCAACTACAGGCCTATTTCTCTCCTTTCAGTCGTCTCTAAAGCGATGGAAAAGTATATAAACACCGAATTACTAAAATTTCTTGAAAAACACAGTCTAATCCACGACATGCAGTATGGATTCCGTCAGCGCAGATCAACTGCCGACCTTCTTTCCTTTGTCACCCATTATTGGAACAAGTCTATGGAACTACACGGTGAATCCCAGATTGTTGCTCTAGATATATCCAAAGCATTCGACCAGGTCTGGCACGCAGCGCTGCTTAATAAACCTCCGGCCTATGGCCTACCACCAAAACTATGTACCTGGACAGCAAATTTCCTCTCCAACCGGACCATTTCTGTTATCGTGAATGGACATTCCTCTAAACTGTATCCAATTAATGCAGGAGTTCCTCAAGGTTCAGCTTTAGCCCCTACTTTGTTTGTTCTCCACATCAACCTAGCACATCCAGCCAAGTTCACAGTTACGCGGACGACAGCACCCTCCACTCAAATATACAATATTGTAAGCCTGTCTCTTTAGCCCAATAAGTTGAGGATCGCAGATTCATGGAGGGTTCTTTCGCCGTAGATCTCCAAAAAATATTAGACTGGGGAAATAGAAATCTTGTATAAATCAACCTCACCAAATTTCAGTCTTGCTTTCTTTCTCATAAAAGATACACCAGCCCTAGACCCATCACAATGAACAACCAAGTTATTCAAAGTAATGAGTAATTTTCACTTGTTGGCACTTCTGTGGATCGAAATCTCAATTGGCACCAACATGTCACATCAATTGCAGAAGCGGCTGCTAAGAAATTAGGTTTCCTCTTCCGGGCTCGCAAATACTTTTCACCAGCTAATCTCTATACATTATATACTTAACAAATAAGGCCAAATCTCGAATACTGCTCCCATATGTGGGGTGCCGCTGCCACTCCTACACAAGCTATCCTGGACTCCATTCAGAAGAGAGCCTTACGTCTCATCGGTGACCCTACCTTCACCCAAAGGCTGCCATCCCTTGCCCACTGACGTGCCGTTGGTGACCTCTCTCTCTCTCTTATAGATATCTGCACGGGCACTGCTGAGGAGCTTTCTTCCATAGTTCATCCACCTGCTGCCCCCAACAGATCTAGCAGGGGAACAGAGCGAATGCACCCTCTTACTGTCACACAGAACATCTTGTTATGCCCACTCTTTAGTCCCGAGAACTTTCAAGTTGTGGAATTCCTTGGCGGAACATGTTTTTCCTTCTCCTCCGAACCTCCAAACCTTCAAGTCCAGAATTAACAAGTTGCTTCTTTCCCCCTTATCGACACCCACAGACATACACACAGAGACACAATGTTTCATCAACATACAATATATATATATATATATATATATATATATATATATATATATATATATATATATATATATATATATATATATATATATATATATATATATATATTGTGTGTGTGTGTGTGTGTGTGTGTGTGTGTGTGTGTGTGTGTGTGTGTGTGTGTGTGTGTGTGTGTGTGTGTGTGTGCGTGCGCGCGTGTGTGTGTGTGTACCAATAGTTAACCAGGTCTAAGGCACATGTGACAGCAGTAAAACCTGTTAACAAGGACCTAACACTACTAATTCACGAGTGAGAGAGTAAGTACAGAACAAAAATACAATCCCAAATACAATGAAATAAAATTCTGGTTTATTCAAATACTGTACTTTGCCTAGAAAAATGACACAACAAATGAATGGTGAAATACAAGCACACACAACGAGGCATTGACGTAAAATAGTAAACTAAATAAGCTATAATGATCAACTAAGTTCTCTAAAACAACGTATGTTCTCATAAAACCATTAATTTCAAGTCAATATTGCTCTCTGCATGTAGCCAAAAATCTTAATAGATTACTAACCGTAGCATATACCATACGTGCATGTTTACTTCGCACATAGTAACAAAATGACAGCAACAAAATCCATTACCTCTCACAGATAATGAGAACGCTCTGTATAATATGATAAGAATTATATGAGCTTAGTTCTCTACAATGCTAAACGACAGAGCAACTAAATAAATATGTATGTATTAATTTAACTACCTGATATTAAATAATACTCTATGGTTGTATTAACGACTAGAAATAAAGACATATTAAATCATATTAAATTGTAAAAATTCGTGAAGTCTGAGCTATTAATGTCTTTCTTATCAACTACCACTTATCTGAACCAAAGTCCTGTGAAACAATTCCTTGGCCTCCTAGGTGACAAAAGACTACCAAAATACTGTCCCAAAACTCCAACTATCGTGGGACACCTCTACCTCTCTCAGAATGCTGATACAGCGCTCTGAAAATTCGCTGCTATGTATGCTGGCCACTATGAGTTGGAATGATACCACTAATGCCTAGATATGTTTTCCACATAAAATTGATTGACAACCAAACTTCTTGCAAATCTCTTCCTTAATACTTTGTGCATTTAACCACTGATGAACTAGGTAACAGTGCCACATTTCTACTTAAGTTTAGGCCTGACACAAATGCTTGCCTTCCACAAAAACCATATATTACAGAGGACACCATGTACCTACACAAATCTGCCATTTACAGACACCAAAATAATTTACGAGACACTAGAACAATCTATTAGACACCAGAATAATCGACCGGATACTAGGACCCTGTTACACGAACCCTGCAAAATACATAAAAAAGAACAAGAATGTGGACGACTATAAAACACTCATGGCTTTATATCGTATCTCTTCCATAGAAGGGTGACGCGGTGATAGTACGACACATATCTCGTCGATTTAGTCCTACAGCGGTCAACAAATCTCATCATAGTCTCTACTCACCAACGTGCAACTGCTTGAAAATGGCGTCTATTCCCGATAGAGAGGATGCTTGCGTTCCTGTGTACACCTTTATCTTGTTTGCACACCTTCACACTTTGATCACAGTTCCTACAAGAGCTCGCAATACTTACTTAGATGCGAAGTAATCCCCTAAATCCAGTAGGATAGAATTTACACACAATTTTATATTTCTGACATCAAAATTTTACACCAAACTCTCCGGAAACTTTGGAACCCCTTCTGCAACTTTGCAGTGACACCCTTCTACAATAAGTCTCGTTTTTCCTGTCACACATGTTAAATGCTCTTATGTGGAACCGACGTGCCTATATTTGCCTCGACCACGCCCTCTCCTACATAATACAAAGACAGACCTGCTGCGTTGCCGTCGTGCTCCATCTCTTTGTCCATAACAAACCTCTCTTATACGCAAAACATCATACATGATGTGCATATCTCCTCTGCAAGAGTCTTAATATGCAACCAGTGAGACAATAGACACGACTAGACCTCTTCTAATAAATTGCAGTAACGTTACATCTCCTAGATATGCCCGCCAAACAAAAAATAAATAAATTGACAAAATATGTAAAGTCGAACAACCTACGGCATAAGACACGCTTGGTCACAACGTTGATAGCAACTTATGATCCTCGGCGGAAACAGATGGTCTCTCCTACCGCCAGCAAATCATGCGAGACTGAGGTTGTGAACCCCTTGATCTACAAGTGGTCAGAAAACACGCAACATAAAAGCTACTGTAAAAATATATACAATTATTGCCAGTTCACAAACAGATAACCCGTGACGTGTAAAATAAAGATGTGATTGTACTGAATTTGTTCTACGGCGATTTTTACACTGAACAACTGAACACTATATATCAATGAAAATAATTGTATATCTTGCGCTATATATGACTAAGGAACCTTACGTTTAAATGTTCTCCATGTGTTTACTGATAGGAAAGGTATAGACAAAATACGTGTATCGTCGACACCTGTACCTACATTTTAGATTTTTACACATTTGTCACACAAAAAAATATTCGTTTTATCGTTTTTTTTTGACTCCCTAGTTCTACAAAATCAATTTTGTGTCTATTCGATTTAGCAAATTCTGTTCACTATGAAAAAGATTTTAAATGTGTTTTAATGTCTACAATAAATATCCTTTTAAATTGGAATTTTTTATTTTAGTTGTATAATGTTCGTAAAGGTCTAAGGCACCACACTTCATCAAAGTGCCTTGGTTATTTTTGAACACACTATAATACTAAAATTATTGCGAGAATCCTGGATCGATTGGTCTGTCAAATTCCGCAAAGCACCTCCGGAAAACTACTCATATTAAGACTCTTATCTAAAGTATTTAATATATACGAGCATATACAAAAATATCTCGAGATAAGTTTACTAAATCAACATAATTGCAAAAACCGTAATAGGTATGATTCTTGCCAAATTTACACGCCTATTTCACTCCCTAACATCACTAACTGAGGAAGCCTTAGTCATCTGATTGATAGTGAAGGGTGTAATATATAGTGAACAATAATTTATAGTTGAACTTATTGTGTTCCGACTGACTAGACTGCAAAACTGGCTGTGAGATGAATTTCCCATAAAAGATTAAACTGAAAATAGGCTTAAAATTGCCATAAAATTTTTATTGTAAAATTACTTAGATAACTGATAATGTTCCTTCTAAAATACTTCCACCTTAATATAATGCTTACGTGCCACCTCTGTTTACACTGTTCAAAACACATTTTAAGATCCTTGGATCTCACCGTAGCTGCTTTGATAGCTTCCACGTCTTTGAACACCTTCTCTCACCTTGGTACTAAAAAGGAATCATGCGGTGTCAAATCAGGCCAACAGGGTGAGTAATCTGTAATTGTGACCGATTTTTCGGGCAAAAACTTCCGGATGACCCTGACCTGTGAGCAGGCGCATTATTATGGTGGAGTATACAACGAACCACTTGCGCCAAATTCGGGTAAATGCATAACACAGGAGCTCAAAAACATTTTAAAACCTCGACGTAAAAACTTCCATTAACATGTGTTGAAGGGACGCTGGTTAATTCATGACAATGTATCGAAAATAAAAATAAAAAACAGTAAAAATGTTCTTTCAATCCGAATTGTATTGATTTCTCGGCCCCTGAGTCACACTCTGGTTCCAGCTTAGCCTTATTAAAATCGCATAAGCTTCGGAAGGACCTTTGTACAAAGCTTCCTGATTACAAACCGTCTACTAAAATTCTGTGGACGATCGTCTTATTCAAATGCAGTTCACCGACGATTTCTGAGGAAACACTCGTGCATTCTTTCCCCAATGTCTTCAGGATTTTTTAAGGATTGAATATAACCAGATTTACAGAAACCCAGCTAAGAATCATGGACAGGTCATTATCTTGCGAACTGGTTATTCAGACTCACTCACTGATAATGCGCTAAAACAGATTGGGCGAGTCGATAAGAACATACTGGTTAGGGTATTATTATCAGCGACGCTGTGAATCGGATTTTTAATTGTTAGCAAAATGCCATTTGTACATAGAATAAATAGTGTGAGAGCCAAAGCTGAACCTTGTGGTTTACATGTAGTAACTTCCAATTTGTCTCATGGAAAATCATCTACAACAACAAGCAATGAGTGCTCCTTTAAAAAACTTGATGTTCATAGGCAGAGTTTGGAAGGCAGTGTGTAGGGTCTTCTAAATTTATATATTAATGTTAGATTTATTATTGTCGGTGTAGAGATACTACAGGCACACACGAAGAATATAAATAAGTTCAACACAGTTATGCCGTTAAAAATTCTGCTCCCAAGCACCAGATTCTGTGAAGGATTATCTCCATTACATTCTTTGTAAATACGCTTATGGAAGCGATTTATATATTTTTTATTTAAAAAAATGAAATAAGCTTATAACGTACCAGTATTCACAAAATTGTATTATCATAATTAGACTAAGGGTTGTTACGTTTGGACATGGGAACAGAAAAAATGTATACAAATTAACTTGTGTTGGTAGAATTTATTTCCAAATTTTATTACTCAAATTCAAAAAATTCGTTACTAAATGTTTTTAAGCGACACAAATGTTAAATTTAAGTAGCTGACTTTTATAAACAATTAACTCCAAAACATCGGATTTTTTTCTCTCAAATTAATATGTCAATCATGTGACATTCTATTGATTAGAAACGCCTATGTTAACGATAAAAACATCACAATTAAACATCTTTGTTTCTCCTATATAAACTTGTTTCTTTTTCAACAACAATGGATATCATTAGCGCCATTTTCCAAATTATATTTAATTTAGTCGTGGAAAAACTTGGAATATGATTATTTAACATATCATTGCATTTGTAAGTTAATAACAATTTAGATGTTAATTTCTTAAAGACAAATTGAAAAGTTTCAAAGCTATAACATTTTCGAGAGGAAAATTGGCCACCTTTCATGCAAAAACTTGCTCTCAGACATGGCTTAAAACTTAGCACCCGGATTTTTTTTCTGTGTTACTAAAATACCGGTGGCGTAAAAGCTTGTCAAATCCTATCGCATACACAATATATATATATATATATATATATATATATATATATATATATATATATATATATATATATATATATGTATACTATAGCATATGCCTGGTATAGAAGCAAGTATACGTATATAATTCAACAGAAACACATATATCACAAACGATCAAGTAGTAAATTGTTCAAATCGTTTTTTCTCTTTATATAAAATGTCTAGGGAAGAATTTTGATAACAAGGCATAAATAAGTGCCAACAAAGGTAATATTTAATAAAAGTAGGAATGAAAAAGTTATGAAAAAATAAATAAAATCAGAATATCTTGAAATGTACACTCCATGTTCCATAAATTTAAAATAAATGGGGATATCAAAACTTTAAATGACAACTTGAGTTATATATATATATATATATATATATATATATATATATATATATATATATATATATATATATATATATATATATATATATATATATATATATATATATATATATATATATATATATAAAGTCAACGAAATTGACATCAAGCATAAAATAATTGTAAGCAAAACAAAACTGTAGCCAGACCATGATTGTATTTAGTGTAAAAGGTGACGAACAGTACCAAACGTGAAGTGACACTGAATTCAGATTTAAAAAACCATAAAGTCTGAGTACAAAAGGATTGTAAAGACAAGTGCAACGTAATATATCCAGAAGAATGTTCATTGTTTTGTTTTAAACCAAATTGTTTAATATAATAAGTAAAGAAACATGTTTGATCTTGTTTAATATAAAGGAATTTGGAGTTGTGACTAATTTAAGTAAAGTTTGTGTAATTTAAAATAATAAATAAAGTTGTGAGCAGTTTTAGAGATATTTGTTGAGTTTAAGCAAAGAGGTTAGAAAATTATAATTATTAGTAATTTAAACTTGCCGGTGAAATAACATACATTTGACTTATGCACAATCATTTACACATTGTTTTAATTAATATTTAAAAAGGAAAATACCTTTTTTGAGCTATGTTGAGAATATGCCATGTCTTTGGACAAAAACTGTAAAACAGGCAAATAAGAATGGTAGAAACATTTTAAATTGTAACAATCTAATTTTATTGGTTAATTAGAAAAAATTGAAAGGCATCCGGGAGAAAAAAAAACAGAGACTTGGGAGGTGAATAGCTAACGGAGTAACACAGTAGTGAGGCTAGGGCATTAAAAAATACGATAATAAGTGAAAAAGTAATAAAGTAAACTCAGTTAACCTTAAAAAGTTATATATATATATATATATATATATATATATATATATATATATATATATATATATATATATATATATATATATATATATATATATATATAACGCTTACTTAATAGCATATATGGAATCAGCCTTACTAAAGTCCACGGGACAAGTGTTAAGAAGAAAATATTGTTTATATTAACCTACGCCACATTGAGTTAAGGTACCTAACAGCGTATATTCGCACGTGTCAGTATAATTGCAGCAAATGTCCAATAACCTCAAAAGTGAATAAGAAATAATAAATAGAGGCAATATATCAACTATGAGGAGTCGATTTTACTAAATCAACATAATTCAAGGTAAAGGCAAATAGTAAATAAAGAAGCCACCAGAGAGAGCAACGGACAACCTTGATAATGGAGTACAATTTCATTCTGTCATAGAAATTTATCTCCATGACAATGTAGAAATTAAGAAACTACGGCTGCCATGACAACACATAATTAAAATTATACGGTGAGAACTTTAAAAAGGTAACAGATTAACGATTTGAATTGCATCAGTGTAAACTAAGTTAGGCAAATAAGAAACTTAACATAAAACATAAAAGGATCCTCAATAAGTATTTAAGATAGTTTTTGTTCGTAAACTTGAAGCATTTATCAGTCACAAGTGAAATATCCATGTTCTATTTGAAGTAAACAAGGTTTAATTTTCTTTTCATTGACTAAGTAAAATATATATATACTTGAAGCTAACGAAAGTTAGGGTAAAGGAATCTGCAAAAGTGAAGCAGGTAAACGCAAACAGCCTATTAAAGTAACATATAGGGGGTTAATAATCTTGAGAAATATTAAAAGGGCAGGTCAGGTCAGGTCAGGTCAGGTCAGGTCATATAACACACTAAACAACAGTGGAATTTGTGTAGATAATTTTCGAATCCTAAAAGATTTAAATCCCCGTTGAAAGAGAGAGAGAGTACATAGCTGTGGGAAAGAAAAAAAATTGAAATAACAGGTAAATATTTATTCGCAGTAATAAAATGAACTGAATTGTACATTTTCCAACTTTCATTGCTTAAGTATAAATAAACAGTGGCAATTTGAACGCATTTACTAGACTCTAAGAGTAATATTACGAGTGATCCAAAATATAATATACTAGGGACTTAAATTGAAAACATTCATACCTATACTAATACTTATAGTAAATCAGATTGCTAAATATATCAATACCGATAAAGGCGCCCAACATTGTAAAATAAATAATTAAACATATATGTATATATATATATATATATATATATATATATATATATATATATATATATATATATATATATATATATATATATATATATATATATATATATATATATATCTTACAAACTAAATATATACAATCCTTAAAACCTAAAATTAACATAAAAATACTAAAACTACTATAATACACCACAAAACATATCACATTTCACAATATACACTGTACTTTCCATAATAAATAGCCACCCTAAACGTAGGACATTTGACTATAAATATAATAAATAAATAAATAAAATAGCGCCCATAAACGTAGGACTTTGAGTAAATTCACGTGTTTGGCAACCCTCAAACACCCGAATAATTTTATTTTATACTTATATATTATAATATATATAAACTTTAGAAAATTCGAAATTCTTTACCTCTCTCTACGCGAAACTTATTTTATAAAAATTCGTAAAAAATAACATAAAAAAAGACATATGACATATTAAATGTCTAAGTAATGTTAATCAATTAAAAACTTGAAAATAAAATCAACTGATCATTACAATAATAACCATAATAACAATTATACTAATAAAAGAAATAAATAACAATGACAGCAATAGTAACACCTCCTAGGTAACAAAGATAGCATATATCAACATATCACACATTACATTATCATGACTATTTTTAATACAGCTGGGCGCATTCTGTTTGATATATTTAATCAAAAAGATGAATTTTGAAGAAACAGGAATCGATTAAATCAGCTTGCTCATCTAAAACAAGGCAGTTGTTTTCGTGTACGTGCTTTTTTATCTCGTCACTACAAAATGGTAGTGGCCCTGTGCGGTTATTTACTGTGGGCCTATGTTGAATATCGATAATGCAAACAATCCACATTTGCAAAACATATTATCGATACTGAGATCAAATTTTTAATCGTCTCTAAGGTCTGAGAATTGTTACACCTAGCAGGCCTGAGACGGATCTCTCTAGGTTTAAATCTTGGACGCGGTTAAATCTGAGGACCTAGTCCAGTATATATATATATATATATATATATATATATATATATATATATATATATATATATATATATATATATATATATATATATATATATATATATATATTTGTGTGTGTGTGTGCGCGGGTGTGTGTGTGTGTGTGTGTGTGTGTGTGTGTGTGTTTGTGTCCGTATAATTATGAGGACAAACCACATGAATGGACGTGACTTGTCGGGTCTTCCCAACTTGTCGGGCCATACACGCGTCCCGACAATTTAGAGACGTGGTTTTTCGGATTCTCCACCTCTTAAATAGTATAAATAACTAATTTTCTGACGATGTCCTGATATACATACTATATGCATGTGTGTATTTTTGAGTTCGTGTTACTAAAACTGTCGGGCCCTATAAAAGTGACTGATAAAAGCGACCTCCGTGGTCAATTTTTAAAACAAACGTAATTGTGTGTAAGGCCCGACAACTGTTTGGTAAAATTTGTGTAAGTCCCGATAAATATAACATTTTTTTACCTCGTGCAGGTAGTAAATGATCTGTTTTCAAGTGACTTGTCCCTGGTTTTATAAATAGCGTCTTTGTTGTTATTTTTTACTGCTTCATCTGCAAGGGTTATTGACGGGAAATATCGGTACATTATTTTTCCTTGGGCACTAAAGCAGATAGCGGTGGGTTTTATGTAGTATGTTATATTTCAGAGAATATTGAGATATTGTTAACTTTATTTATTAGGGAAATTTTATAGAAAACATTGACTCTTTCTTCAAACGAAACAGAAGTCATATTTGGGATGGAAACATTAGTTTATATATTATTTTACATACACATATTTATGTATATATATATATATATATATATATATATATATATATATATATATATATATATATATATATATATATATATATATATATATATATATATATATATATACTTATAGGGTTAGTATATGATGGATTTGTATTTACTGAAATATTCCTTATTCAAAAAAAAAATAGCTTAACAAAAGCTTTTCGACATATTTTTAGCTACAAAGTGGCGATATTCAAGTTATCCTAGCCTAAACAACTTAGTTGCTATGATAACTGAATCTTTTTTTTTAATGGCAAGATAGTTCTTGATACGCCACTATAAAAATGTAATTAGGTTCAATTAGAAAAAAATTGAGAAAAAATTAATGTAATTATGCAGATGATCGCAAAAGTGATTTTTTTTAAACAAAAGCACGCTTAAAACCAACCCTGTACGCATAAGCAACATAACAAATGCTGTAAAATACCGCCCCAGTTACGGGACCTGGCGTGAATAGGGGTGCTGGGCGGGGAAGGAAATATAGAAATCAAATCAGAAAAAACACCTTCGTTGGACTTTTATTAGCACCCTTGTTTACATTTTGCTCCAACAATTCTTCTTATTAATGTTCGTTAGCCCCCCACCCCCCACCCCTACCGCGGCTTTCTGCTCCAAGTTCTCCAGCTTGTTTGCAAGTTGAAGGGACCAGAGTTTTGTTGTTGTTTATGCGCAAGACACTCTATCAGGCAGGCCTGAACCACCTGACCTGACCTGGCTAGACCTGACCCAACGTGACCTGACCAAACCCGACTCTGACGTGATCCTGACCTGACCTGACCTGAGTAAAGGCGTATGAGAAGGCCCAAGAAAACTCCAAAAAACATGCATTTTACACACAAAAATGTGTATGTGACCAGCGATTAACCAATAATGTTAATAAGTTGACAACAACAAATTCTCACAACGTAAAAAATATTTTCGACAACATAAAATAGTATAAAATTACATGTAAGGTAATATACATTATCTATCAGCAGTCGACATCACGTTGGTGAAACTGCAGATGAGAGGCAAACTAGCTTTAATTATTAACTTTAATTCTAAAAAAGACTGACAAAACAAAACAAAAACAAAACAGCAATAATATTTGTCAACTAACTCAATGTTCAAAATGCTGTCCATTATTATCAATACATAATTTAACTCGCGTTTAATTAACCCGGAATGCACAATCCATCTTGTTTGGCCAACAATGATAGCTTTCAGGTCTTCCAGATTTAATGGTCTGTCTCTGTAGACAACATTCTTCAAGTGACCCTAAGAAAACAACCACATGGCGTGAAGTCAAGAGGGCGAGCAGTTCATTTAAGTGAATCACAGCGCCCGATTCAATTTTCTCTAAAAACTTCATCCAAATATTGCCGCATGCGTCTCCCAAAATGACTGTGAGCTCCATATTTCTCAAACCAAACTTCATTGACTAGGCCCACTGCAACCACTGTGGTATAATTTCTTCTCTTAAAAATTTTTATACTTTTAAGATGTTAGATTTCCCTCAATAAATAACCGCCCAATATTACTACTGTCTACTATACCCGTCCATACATAATTTTTTTGTGGTCGTTGGTTTGGAGCCTCCAGCATCCAATGTGGATTCTGCTGAGACCAATAACGATTATTTCTACTAAAGTCTGGCTTCTCATTAAATTTGCCATAATATAATAAAATTCAACACGCCTCTTAAAATCGCCAACTACAAGTTCCTGTACTAGCTGTACTTTGTATGGGTGAAATTTTTTCTTTTTCTTTTTAGCAAAGTAACCACAGATTTTTTTGTGAAAGACTGTGTAATGAGTAACTTAATTTGTAGATAGATGAGGGGTTTAATAAAAAGACAACAATATATCTAATGCGTTATTACCAGCTACAGCCGTGTTTGGTCTTCCTATTCTTGGCTTATCATTGACACTACCAGTTTCGTTATTTTTTTCAATGTTCTGGAAACATACACTTCATTAATTTGTGCCCAGACTCATAAAAAAAAAACATGCACATTTCTTTACAAAGCTTCCTGCCACCGTAGCCCAACATCACTAATATATCAATTCTTAGCTTTTCGCTCAATTCTGCCATAATAATAATAATAATTATTAATTTCTATAAGTCCTCTATTTTCCAATATGAAGCTCTCTAAAGTATTACAAACTACAGACAACTGACAGAAAATAATGCTTCAAATTGGCAGCTGCAAATACTATCACATTTTTTCAATTGATAACTTGATAAGAAATTGATTAATGAAATCCAACTGAAGGTAATTTTTAAGAAACTTATTGTTTTTGCAATTTTTTTCTTATTAATCCCAATTACATTTTCATAGTGCCGTTGCTAAGAAGGATATGTTCTTTCCGTAAGTGCAAAAAAAAATGCTAAAAAAGGCTTTCTATGCAGCAGATATCCTTCTGGTCTATATCCATCCTCTTCAAACATTAAATGAGTTTGTGGTGTTGGACCCTGTCAAACTTTTTCTGGTATTTGATGAAGCATAGAAGCACAACCTTCCTTTGGTCGTTGCAGTTCTGTATCAATACTTGAGTTGCAACTACAGCCTCTCTCGTACCTAGTCCCCTTCTAAATCCAAATTGTGTGAACCCTACCCCTCTTTCGCATTTTATAGAAATTCTGTAGTGAATAATCTTGAGGAATATCTTTAACGTGTGGCTTATTAGATTGATCAGTCTATGGTCCTCGCACTTCGTTGCGTTACTCCTTTTTTGGCAGGGGGATAAAATGTGATGTAATCCACTTGGCAGGGAACTCCCCCATTTTATATATCTTGTTCAATATTCTGTTCAGTACGGAAATGCCCCTGTCGTCTAGTATTTTTAATAGTTCGACAGGTATGCAGTCCGGGCCAACTGCCTTTCTGTCCTTTGACGTATTTATTGCTCTTACAGTTTCTTCTTTGGTGATAGGGGGTCCAGACAGGTCTACGTCCTCCGCAACCTCTATATCAGGTCTATTATCGTCGAAAAGGTTGTTAATATATTCCTCCCAAATAACTCTTCGCTGCCGATCATCTTGTTCCATTTCCCCATGTTCGTTTTCTACATTAGAAAAGTGTCTTTTCCGGTAAACTACGGACGCCTCTCTTATTTTTCTATCTCCCCGCATTGCTTCTTTAACCAGTCACTCTTTGCCGCTCTTATTTTCCCCCTAATAATTCTTTGGATGTGTTTATAGCTCTCTGGATTTCCTTGACTTTTACATCTTCTCCTTTCTTCAAGCATGATTTCTGCTGTCATTCACTTGTGTTTCTGTGTTTTCCGCTTATGACCTAGTTCACCTTCTGCGACCCTAATCAAGGCTTCCTCCATTTCTCCCCATATGACATATATGCTTGCACTATCTTCCAACTTCTGTTCTATGCATCATATTTAGATAAAAAATGCAAAAATATATTAACGAATTTGTTCTACGAAAATTAGCCAAAAATTATAGACCGTTAAACCATAAACTTAACTAAACGTACAGCGAAAGCATCAACTTAACTGAACCGACGGCCAAAGCATCAGAGAAAGGGTCTATTTGAAATGAATTTTCTGTAAATATTTTAGTAAAATGAAGGGCAATGACTTAAGGGTTCACAGAATACACGTTTTGAGGAAAACACCAATTTTTTTTAACTGACCATAACTTTTTTCTCTTTAAATTTAGAGATGTACATTATGGTACACGGTTCACTCTTATAACACAAACACGCGTACTGAATTTCGTTGCCCTTACTCTGTTATTTCCGGAGATATTAATTTTTTAGAAAGAAAACAAAAAATTTCCAGGAAAACCTGCGCCGATTTTCCTGGATAACGAACTTATCCAAGCTACTTGCAAAAGAAAAGAACCCACCAAATTTGAACAAAATCGGCCCATTACTTTTTGAGGAGTTATCGCTGTGATACAAATATATATATATATATATATATATATATATATATATATATATATATATATATATATATATATATATATATATATATATATATATATATATATATATATATATATATATATATATATATATATATATATATATATATAAACACATAAAAACTCAAACTGACCCCTGATATGTCTTCTAGGGGGCCTAATTAGCGCTCATTTGAAGAATTTTTTAAATTTAAAAGTCGGGATCTCATCAGTTAATTTTTTTGAGAAAATTCACTAAAAGGTTTCCTAACTCTTTTTTTGTCAAAAACTGCTTTCCAGCAACAAAAAATTACAAATGCTTGTGATTCTCTTAACTAAGTTCTTCAAAGGTAATTCTAAAAATATAATTAACAGTTAATTATCATTGATAACGATGACAAAGTAAAAAAAGTATGCTCAAACTGGCGACTATTTTCTGTTTGGCAAACGTCATATCTTCTAATAAGCTCTACAGTGCAAAGATTTCTAATAACCTGAGGCAAAATTTCTCTCCAGGCACGAGTAATTTTGTTAATAAAATCCTTCAAATTGCTTGGTTGAACAAAATAGACTACATATTTTACATAACCCCACAAAAAATCGAATGGTGTCAGGACAGGCGAGCTCGTGGGCCACCTGGCGGTTCCCTATCCGCCTTGTTCAGAATTTATAGTTTAAAAGAATTGACATAGATCTTAGGATGAACAGTTATGATACTGACATAATACATAATAGTTGTGATGCTGTGATTGCGGACAAATAAAATCATTATTGAAAGGAACATGAAAACCGTTTTTTGTTAGGTTTTCTCGAAAACTTTTGAAATGAGAAAAATGTTTGACATATTATTGATTAAGAATGAAATAAGAAATCCAAACTTGACTAAAATACAGAGTGTTCTATTGAAAAAAATGAAGTTTATGTCAAAAAGCACACTTTGGATCCACGCTGTATGTCTAAGTAAAGCTCATTGAAGCAGCTTTTTACCGACCAACTTTTGATCTAAAACTTTTTCTTCTAGGATGTTACGGGGGCTGTGATATGTAGCGTCTAAATAGATCTAAAAAAAAGACACATACACATCTATATATATATATATATATATATATATATATATATATATATATATATATATATATATATATATATATATATGCAGTTGTCCCACGACAAAAGCCCGGAATCGATTTCTCGGAAACTAGACTTTGCAAAATTTTTAAAATTTGGCAGCTTACTGAAATCAATGGATGCACCTTGGTTAAAGTATTTTCCAGATAGTGGCACTTCTGGATATACAGGGTGTTGATGTTAACTTGCTTATTTTAGATAGGACACATATTATTGCATTTTTATATTCAACGCAAAAGTTTAGACACGTCTTATGTATAATACTCCATACCTAAGTCCAACCGTGATGTGATTTTATTTTGATAATAACTACAGAGTGATCAAAAACTCTCATTGAAAATTGAGTTAAAAAATTCGTTGTCTGTTTTTCAAATAGAAGCTCTTATTTTTATAATCATATCTTATTTAACATTGAAACTTTAGGTAAGGTTGCCTCTGCCAAAAATTTGTAGTTTTCAAAATATTGGCAATTTAACATTTTTATATTGAAAAAATGTTATACGGCTTTCAAGTTTTATTGTTATATAATCATGACGGCGACGCCTGTCAAAAAAAATATCGAGAACTACAAAAACCTCAGTATTTGTTGTCATTTGACAATTATTTATAAAAATTATACCGGGGCGACTGAATTATACTCACGAAGATTATTAAAATTTCTTTATTATATATGATGAATGTAACCAAGTTTTATCAAGAACATGCCAAATATTTGCTGATATCCAGATAAACAAAAACCGTCGCGGAGGAGTGTTCGGCGAATAATAGAAAATTACAAAACTTTTGGCACCGTGAAGGCAAAAATGCATAAAAGAAATAACATCCTTAAGACAAGTAGCTCTGCAGATAGGACTTTCGAAGAGCTTGATACACAGAATCCCGTTAAAGCACAACTTCCACCCTTATTCAATATCTTTGGTTCAACATCTGGGAGAAATGGATATGCAGAAAAGAGTTTTTTACATTCATTTTAACGATGATACAAGACGACTCTCGATTTTTTTGGACAGCATAATTAGGACTGATAAAGCGAAATCTGAAAATGTTCTTTTCAACACACAAAATTCTTATTTTTGGAGTAATTCAAATCGTCATGAAGTAAGAACCCAGCATTTTCAAAATATAAACTGAAAACTGAAAATGAAGTATTTTCTAATATGCAGTTATACTTCAAATTAACTGAATTTGAAAAAGTCTGGACCCAGCAAGTGCCTCATGCTGGTGAATTTTCATAGAAATAATCTGGTACCAAACATTCTTTTTTATTAAATGCCCATAACTTTTTTTCTGGTAACTGAATGTTGGCATATGGTTTACTTCTAGCAAATTTTCTTTACAAAATTAACTAAGGAGATCGCGATCGAATTTTGAAAATATTTCTTCAAATGAGCGGGAACTAGGCGCCTAGAACACATATCTGGGGTCTGTTTCGATGTATATATATATATATATATATATATATATATATATATATATATATATATATATATATATATATATATATATATATATATATATATATATATATATATATATATATCAACTCCAAAAATAATAAGACGATTTTGATCAAATTTTATAAGCATTTTCCTTTTGCAAGTGGCATGGATAAGTTGGTTAGCCAGAAAATGCAGCCCAGGTTTTCCCGAAAAATTTTGTGATTTCTTTCGGGAATAACAAAGTAAGGGCAACCAAATCTGGTACTTATGTCTGTATTATAATACGTGAACCATGTACCAAAATTTCGATCTGTAAGTTAAAAGTCAAAAAAGTTATAGGCATTTGAAGAAAAAAACTTTGGGGTTTTCCTCAAAACGTCCAAGTCGCGATTAGAAACGTAAAAATTGGCAACATTTCGGCAAAGAACATGAAATAAATACGAGTTACGTAAAGAAAATGTTGCAAGAAGAGTATTCTTAAGTTTTAGCTTTAGCCGCCATCGACCTTTATTTTACTAAAATATTTCCAGACAATTCATTGCAAATAGACCCTTTCTCTGATGCTTTGGCAGTAGCTTTAGTTACGTTTATGGTTTAACGGTCTATAAATTTTAGCTAATTTTCGTAGAAAAAAATTCATTAATGGGGAGACAGCAACGTTTGAGTTTGAAAAAGATTTCTTCAAAGGAGTACAAACCAGGCCCCCTAGAATCCATATCCGGGTTTACTTTCAGTTTTTATCTGTTTGCATATATACAAGGTGACGTATTTCTATGGTAAAGGTCAATATAATTGTTATTATGCAAGATACGCGAAAAATTGTATACGTTAATTATAAGGTGCTTTAAGCTGCATCTCTAAAAATTATTTTGAAAATCACAGCGTGGCCCATAATTCGTTGGTGATAACTGCAATATTTTTTTTCGAACATTCCTTATACTGTTGCATTTTTAATTGAAATATGATGCATGTTCGTAAAAAAAATCAAGACGCAGTAAGTGTGTTTTGGTAGCGAATTTTCATTAAATGCTAGGAAACCAGTTTTCTCAGAAACATTTAAAGTTAAAGTTATTTTCGGAATTTTTTGGTACATTTTCAAACAATACGGTATTTTAATAAAATATGGTAAATTTTTACTATATAGGTTATACCGGTAACTAAATTGATACCTGCTTGAATTAATACCCAATTTGGTGGCCCATTATTTTTTGAGTTACCGGGGTGATACACACACACAGAAATATATATATATATATATATATATATATATATATATATATATATATATATATATATATATATATATATATATATATATATATATAAACATATCAAGATAGTAACTGACCACAGACATGGGTTCTAGAGGTCCTAGTTCGCGAATTGTTTTAAAATTCAAAAGTGTAGAAAAATTCACTAAAAAATATATGTAATAATATATTTCAGAATAACAGCACAAGGTCAATGTGATCAACTATACAATACCTCCACACATCATTTAATAAACAAACCCTTCCCCTTATATTTGTCGGTCCTTACACGCACACAAGCCAGACAGTTTTTTTTCTAAACTGGTTTTTTTGTTGCCATGTGTAATTCAGAAACACAGTTATGTTTGTAGAAAAAAACACTATGGTTTATGGGGTCTTATACACACTTCAAACATAATCCATATTTAAGGGGTCTTCACACAACGTGTGCGTTAAACATAATTGCGGGACCTCACTTTATTTGCAAATATTTTCTAAACGAGCGTGTGTATAGTATTTTGGCGCGAATTATCCACATCTGGCGATAAATCTACAACTACGACTCATCTCAAACATTAAGATCCCACAAGTTGGTGTGTTTTCGTGTGTCCCTGCAAACATACGAGCACATGTATGTGTGTGTGTGTGTGTGTGTGTGTGTGTGTGTGTGTGTGTGTGTGTGTGTGTGTGTGTGTGTGTGTGTGTGTGTGTGTGTGTGTGTGTGAACACTACTCGTAAATTACCCACACCCACATTTTACGATTTTGAACACCAAGACTTTTTCTACATTAAACGACAATCGTGATAGATCATTAATAGATTAATAGATTAATTAGATAGGTCTTTGATGCTGAAGAACATTAATATTTGTTCACTTACCGTTACATATTCCGTATCAAAGAACCTAAGTCCTTGGTGCAGCGCTGCTAGGATCATAATATAGACGAGACACTTGTAAACGTTAGACATGGTGCAGAATTTCCTGGCTAAGGGAGCGTGACATACGTATATGTATCGCTGCACTGCCAGTGCCAGTGTCAGCCATATGCTCGCAGTGTGGAACATGTTCGGTATTATCTGTAAAGTGGTGTAAATTGTGCATTAGTACATATAAAGTGTCGCAGCTAGAAAGGCATAAGCATTGTTACTATTATGAAAAATGTTCACAGTTCTTAACAGTAACTGCTATAATTTAAAAAAAAAACATTATAAACATTATGATTAATAGGTAACGACATGCAGTGTCTCTGCAGTCAGAAGGATTGCTAAAATAATTAAATAAAATTTTTGTTGTAGAAGTTTAAAGATAATTAGTAATAATATTAACGGTACATATTGCACTGATATTAGATAATTAATAATAATATTAACAGTACATATTGCACTGATATTTATTTGCGGTATATTCATATAAAAATAGTGCTGCAAATTGAATCACAACTTCCACATAACTGTGATAATTTATTCTCTTCAGAAAATCATGGCCATGGAATGAATTTATGGCCCATGACTTAACCACAAAGAAAATATTTGTATTCCTGTACCCATAAACTTTTGAAACGTTGTGTTACTCGAGTATTATTGAAAAAATGTAAATTTTCACAAAATCACCCCTTATTTATCCCCCACCCTCCGGAAGCGATCTAACACAAAAACAATTTCTAAGCGTCCCTTTGTTGGGTGCTAAATACCAAATTTGAAGATAATATCTTAATTCGTTCGAAAGTTATTGCGCCTATTAACAGACAGAAGTACATGCTGACATACCGACAGACCGACCAACCACCGACAGACAGACAAAAAAAAAGTTCGTTCCAGAATCAAGTTTTCTATGTTTTGAGATTTTTGACACCGTTTTGGAAAATAAAAATTTCGAAATTTTTTTCAATAATATTCCACGTCCACAGATTCAAGCCCTAATTTAATTTGAGCGCAGAATACTAGATGTTTGATAAAACTAAAAGTTTTCTAATAAGTAAAGCCTAAAACGTTATGTTACTCGAGTCTTAGCGAAAAATGTCAATTTCCACCAAATCACCCCTCATTCATCCCCTACCCGCTAATGCGATTTTATCCAAAAACCATCCGAACCGTTGGTTTATCGAGTGCTAACTGCATACCACATTTGAAGACGATATCTCAATTCGTTCTAAAGTTATCGTCGCTACAAACAGACAGACATACAGACCGACAAGCTGACAGACCGACAGACAAAAAACTTTTTGTTCCTAAATCATGTTTTATATATATTTTGATACTTTTTTAACGCTTAAGCGAAAACAATTTATTGTCGCCCATGCAATACTTCCAAACGTTGTGACGATGTGGAAGTAATAATTTACTTAAAGAGGAAGGCATCAAATATCTTACAAAAGATACGTGCTGTAACTATGAGGCGATAATGAGATGATCAGAGTAGCGGCGGCCTTAACCATTGCGAGGCTGCGGGTGGTACATTTTTGTAAGGCCCTCGTCCTTTGTGCAAGTATGAATTGAAAGTAGGAAAAGCAAAAATTATAAATAAATCAATTAAAAGTTTTACAATATTAGACGATTTATAAAAGGTAAAAGACGACAAATTATTAATTAAAATAAACTAAGATCCATAAGTGCTTTAAAAGATATACGCAGGGATTTAAAAATGAAGTTTGCGGCTTTTCCTAGTACCAAAATCTTTAACTAAAGCGCAATAATCTAATGAATGAGCCACGAAATTTTCGATTGAAAGAATGGCGAATGCTGAAAGCCGATGTTGTGTCATCGCATTTCTCAAATAGGTTTTAATAATGTTTAATCTCAAAAAACTCCTTTCTGCAGACGCAACTGTCACAGGTGTGGTGGTAATAATTCACAGGACTACTTCGATAGTGGGGTACACTTCAGTTAACTTTTTTTCTCTTATAATATTACATATTTCATCACCGAGATAATGCCGTCGCTTCCTTCATATACACGGATAAACGTATTCAGTTCTTCATACGATTCATTTCCATTAATATCAGATGTTGCTCCTACTGTTAGAGATATTTGCAAGTCGCTGTATTGCTTCAAAAGTTCACAATCATTAATTTACTTTAATCCTTTTATGTTATACATGAAACCAAATATACTCCATGATGTTTAAGTGCCTCAAATCTAGGTTGGCAGCTTGCACGCACATCGTCGAAAATGACGTAAAAATTATTTATTTTCAAAATCTCCTTCGCAGGCAATTCAAGAGCTTCATCTTCGCCTTCATGATTAAAATTAGTTCTTTTACGTCTCCTTCTCATGACTGAACTTTCTGCCAATACCATTTTCTAAAATATTTCTTCCGCTGTTACCAAGGATATTTGGAAACCATTTTCCCGATAATTATCAAGCCAATGAGTAAATGCGTCTAGGTGTTGTATAGCCGCATCTGGGTGCATTTTTTCGCTCTGAAATTGACCAATTTGAGACTATTTGCAGCTCAAAAACTTCCAATTGGTGCCAATTTATCCAATCAGACTGCTTTACCCACTCCATCGATCCACCCAGTGGGGGTTATTGACCAACAAATCTAAGGTTTCATTTTTCCCAAAAACTGATCCGGGTCGATCGGACCTATTAGTATCGATGTTTCGGGAAAATCAGATGTAAAAGTTAGATTTTAGGAGGCTGGAGCTATTTGGGTTTGACTAATTTTAATTGGCCATGTTTCTAGGGAATTTTAATTAGGCGACGACCACTGATTTTCATTTTCCACGTGATCGGACACTATTTATCTCTGTTAAAAAGCAAGGTTTTGGGCCAGATTCGAACCTCGGTACATCGGATGCAATGTTGGAAGCTGACACCACTGAGCTACCGTGATACTTGCTATCCAATCGTTTAATATTTTATATATGGACCGCGATATCAGCAAGTCGACGGAGAAGTACTACCTGATTTTAAAAAATATGTTTACTCAAAAATCTACACTATATATATATATATATATATATATATATATATATATATATATATATATATATATATATATATATATATATATATATATATATATATATATATATATATATATATATATATATATATATATATATATATATATATATATATACATATATACTTTATTTGTTTGCTGTACGTTTGTGATTTCTTATTGGTTTGCGCGGACTGCAGTTTCGAACCGTCCCGGTTCAACATCAGCACGCTAGTAGCGTGCTGATGAACAGTTCGAAACTGCACTCCGCGCAAACCTATAAGAAATCACAAACGTACAGCAAACAAATAAAGTGTATATTTAAAAGTGATTACAGTGTAGTGCATTATTCCTCAAGATATATATATATATATATATATATATATATATATATATATATATATATATATATATATATATATGTATATATATATATATATATATATATATATATATATATATCTATATATATATATATATATATATATATATATATATATATATATATATATATATATATATATCTATATATATATATATATATATATATATATATATATATATATAATTTTATCAAATTAAATATCTACCTGGTTTTTGATCTACTTACTATGCCACAGCTATTTTGTTGAGACTCTTCTTACCTACAGGGAATGTTTAATAGTTGGGTTCACCAATGTCGAAAATTCTTACTCTTGGTACATAAATATTATATTTGCTGAACTTTTATATACGGCTAGAGGATTAATTGGTCAATGGACAGATATGTGTGACATTTACAGAAAATAAAATAATGAGCAATATATAATTTGAATTTTTTTTTTTAAATATTTATTATTATTATTTTTATCAAAAAGCTTTTTGTTTGGTTATTGACTTAATTTTATAAATTTAAAATCTTACTTGGGATCCCGTATATTACTAATTTTAACATACAAATATGCCAGCTTTATTAATGCAATTATGACTTATTATTGAGAATTTTATTTCCAATGCTTTGTTTAAAAAAAAAGTTATGACTTGCTATGACGGATCTGAATAGTTTCATTGGCAATTATTTATCACCATGGTAACGTCGTTTCAGGTGAATTTTGTTGCTTGGCAACGGAAATATTAAAATGGAGGAAATAAGGTTGAATTTCTTACGTTTACTTATCGCCCTCTGGTGACTCTTACAAGTACTTCATAAATATTTTATATTTAGTTCTTCTTTTGGTATGATTGCCTTTGCAAATGACATTTAACTTCTTGGATTGACGTTGACATATTATTCTTTTATAAAACTTACAGGTTCATTTCTTGTTTTGAAGATATATACACTTTTTAACAATTATTGATGTATTACCTTTGAGTTTACTTGGCGTGGGTCAATCTTCTAGCTTATTCACTGTTTTTACTCAATTTATGTACGGGTATTCTTGATTGGAGTTGTATAGCTGTTTACTGGTAGGTATAACCTATAAAATACTTTCACTCTAGTTTTTAATCATTTATATTAACTTTTTTGAACATTTTCTCTTGCTGCAATCTACTAGCTTGTTCTTTCTACCAGCGTCTTCTTCCCAATCCCCGTTCTTCCTCCCGGAAGTTCTAATTTTTATCTTTTGTTTTGTAACTTCGAATCACAGTTGTTAATTATTATTTAAACTTGTTTATTTACCAATCACCATTTTCTGTTTTCAGATAAGCCAATAATATGATTTAACTACATTAGTCAAAAGAAAGTCATTTCCTGCATATAATTCAATATTCCGATTTTATACATGTAAGTCAAATTGTGTTTGTTTTAAAATTTATAACCTATCAGTTCATTAACACATTAAACCTTATTTTTCTAGAATAATTACTAACACATAGTTTCCCTAATTGATAATTAACAAATTTTTACTTATTTTCTATACATATTAACACATTTTGTTAAAATCCCTAATCACATTCCTATTTAAATTCACTTTGTTCTGTCGAAGACAGTTTATAAATTTGGTCTTTTACAAGCTTGTTTGTGTTTGTAGCTGTCTATACCGGGTTTATATCACTTTGTATTTTGTTAAGCAGTTCATTCATTGTGAGTTTAATTGTTCAATGTTTTCTGATACAAAAATGTTTTTTTATGCCTTACCTAATAAATTTAAACTATGTCAAAATCTATTCATTGACGAATATATTTATATTTAATTGTTTTTAATTTGTAGGTTCAGTAGGATAAAAGGCTGCAATTTACCACCTGTGTCTGACTATAGCTAGGACAATAAATTGGATTTTTAATTCCAGGTATGTGTTTATTTTAAAACATTTTTTTTAAAAATATATAGCCATGTCTGGGCATGCAATAAATTTCCCCAATAAATAATTTTAAATCTGTTTGAGAATTGAAATTCTTTATTCAATACCTACTTTACATGAAGTGTTTATTTTCAGATTGTTCCAGTCATTCAAGGTTAAGATGTATCTGATATTTATTGTACAAAATTGATCAACCCTGTCGTCAGGTTTATCAGCTGCTTCAAGATACTTGCCATTCAAAATGAAATATACTTGCCGTTCAAAAAAAAAATTTCCATTGAAAAATATTTGTTCATTGATTGTTGTTGCCCTTACTTGGTGAAACTTGTCCATACTGCATACAGACTTGGAGAATACTTCTCTAGCTTCACTGTTGGTTTTTAGTGGTGAAGGACGTAGCCAGCGCGTGAGCTAACTGGAGCAAGTGGCCCTTCGAATTCTGGAAGTTCTAGGATGTTCTTCAATGCTTCTGTGACTATAGTTTCGCTGCTTGACAGCATTTTCAGACAGATTAAAATTGAATTAGTACGAAATCATGACAACTACAAATAAATATCTGTTGCTATGTTATGATATCATGTTTTGATCAAAAAATTTTATCAATTTGAAAATAAAATGAAACACAGATGACAGATGAGGTTTTCAAAATGTCTATGTGATGTATGTCAATATTTAACATAAAAAAAAACTAGAACTAGTCTATAATAACTATGATAACAGTTACAACAATAAAATAACTAAACAATAACAGTATAAAAGTAGTCTCTATACAACGAAAATATCGACATACATCAACTGATTATTATATTACAACTTTTTTGAAATAATAGTTAAATTTATTTTCTTTGACATATTTAATTAGAAAGAAGAATATCCAAGAAAGGGGAATTCATTAAATCAGTTTGCTCGTTTAAAACAAGGTAATTATTGTCGTGTGTGTGCCTTTTGACTTCTAAAGCTTCAAAAAAGTCTAGTTTACGTTTGTCATTATAAAAATGTAGTGGTTGTATGCGGTTATTTATTGTAGGTTTATGTTCGGTATCAATAATATGTTTTGCAAATGTAGATTTGTCAGCGTGGTTATTTCTAAATGCAGAAATATGTTCTTTGTATCGGGTGTTAAAATTTCTAGAAGTTTGACCTATGTAGATTGCGTTACAATGTGTACAAGCTAATTTATAAACTCCAGCTTTTGTCAAGAAACAAGATTTTTCTTTCGCGTTAAATAACAAATCACGCGTCGTGTTGTAAGATTTAAAAGCTACCTTTGTATTTGTACAAGTGTTTAAAATTTTTGAAATGTTTTCTGAAATGGTTCCAAAATAAGTTATCGAAACGTATCTGTTGTCTTCTTTGTCTCTAATATTTGGATAAATTAAATTAATCGCTAATTTGTATTCTTTTCTCTCTATCATTTTATCTATTATTTTAACAGAGTAGCCATTATTAAATGCTGTTTGCTTAATTATTGAAATTTCTTTTTCAAAATTGTTTTGCGACATAGGTATTGAAAATGCACGATGTATCATAGAATGATAGGCTGACAGCTTTTGTGAACAAGGGGTGACATGGATCATTGGTATGGTTGTGTCAGTGTAAGTTGGTTTCCTATATATTGAAAAGTCAAATGAATTATTTTCTAATATTCTAATTGTTAAGTCTAAAAAGTTTATACAACTGTTAGCTTCTTCTTCTAAAGTAAACTTAATATTTGTGTGAAAGCTATTAATACAATTTAAAAATTCATTTAATTCTGTATGACTACCTTTAAAACATGCTAAAATATCATCTACGTATCTGTACCAAAAGATAATATTATGTGAAAGTTCTGATGTTAAAATTTGGTTTTCTAAGTTTTCCATAAATATGTTGGCTAATAAAGGTGACAACGGACTACCCATAGGCAGACCTTCATTTTGCATATAAATTTTATTATTAAATTTAAAATAGTTTTGTTTTATACATTCATTAAAAAGATTCATTATTTCTTGTCTTTTTATGACATTTACGTTCTTTTCTATTAAAACGTTTTCTAATAGAGGTAAACATTCTTTAGGGGGTATCTTAGAATACATGCTACAAACATCAAACGAGACTAATTTACTATTTGTGGGAATAATTAAGTTATTTAATTTTTGTGTAAGTTCATAAGAATTCTTAACTGAATATTTTGGAAAGTAATTGTATTCTTTAATAAGTGAAACCAGTTTGCTCGCTATCTTATGATTAGGTGTATTAACATAGCTAACTACTGGTCTTACTGGTATATTTGGCTTATGAATTTTCAGCTGGCCATATAATTTTGGTGGTTGCGGGCTTTTATATAAAAGATATTTCTTTTCTTGTTGACTAAACAGAGACACATTTTTAAGTTCATTTTTTAGTTTTGTCTGAAATGCGTTTGTTGGGTCTCTCCTAATTTCTGTTAAATTTTCCGTAGTAATAAAATCATTAATTTTAATGTTATATGCGTCCCTACTTATAGCTACAGTTGTATTTCCTTTATCAGCTTTAGTAAAAACTAGATCATTGTCTAATATTTTATGCTGAACAGATTTTAAAATTTGAGTTTCGTTAATTTGACGTTTGTCATATTTTGAAGTTAAATGTCTTAAAAATTCACATATTTTTAATTTTTCATATTGCCTTATAGATCTGGAAGCAATTTCGGATTCAGAAGCTAATATCTCTTTAATTTTGTTTGTAAATTTAAATTTTGGGCAGTATTTATATCCTTTATTTAGAAAAGAAATTTCTTCAGTTGTAAAAATTGTATCGCTTAGGTTTTCAAACCTTTTGTAAAACTTATGTGTTTGTGGGGGAGATCTTTCTCGATTATGTAAATGTTGTGTACTTTCTAGGTTTCTAATTTTGTTTGTCTGTGTTAAGCGTTTTTTAAATTTCAATTCACTAACTAAAATATGTATTTGGTCATCTAATATATCAAATTCTACTGGATGTAATTTATAAGCAAGTTCTGAATGGATTACCTTGATATAAAGAAACAAACTATCACGAATTGAAAACCATTTCTTAGATTCTTCTTTCAGCCAGATGAAACTGGCTTTTCTAATAGCAATTTTTGATTGATTTGATGTTATAGTAGTTGTTATGATTACGTACTTCGGGATGACCTTCTTTCTTATGCATTCTTGGTTAAACCATGCATTCTGGGAAGCGTTCATCTGCTTGATTTTCAATTTTCTATACAAATGGGCAAGCTCTTCGATAGAAGACCTCTTCAATTCATTGATTGTTGTTGCCCTTACTTGGTGAAACTTGTCCATACTGCATACAGACTTGGAGAATACTTCTCTAGCTTCACTGTTGGTTTTTAGTGGTGAAGGACGTAGCCAGCGCGTGAGCTAACTGGAGCAAGTGGCCCTTCGAATTCTGGAAGTTCTAGGATGTACTTCAATGCTTCTGTGACTATAGTTTCGCTGCTTGACAGCATTTTCAGACAGATTAAAATTGAATTAGTACGAAATCATGACAACTACAAATAAATATCTGTTGCTATGTTATGATATGATGTTTTGATCAAAAAATTTTATCAAATTGAAAATAAAATGAAAGACAGATGACAGATGAGGTTTTCAAAATGTCTATGTGATGTATGTCAATATTTAACATAAAAAAAACTAGAACTAGTCTATAATAACTATGATAACAGTTACAACAATAAAATAACTAAACAATAACAGTATAAAAGTAGTCTCTATACTAGGTCTTAGTCCGCACGTTTTTCGATATAGCTGCCTAGTGGCGGCTAAGGTCATAACTGCGTTACAGAGTATTTTTTCAACGTGACCATTCCAGGTTAACTTAGAGTCCAATACGACCCCAAGATATTTTACCCCCTTGGCCATTATAATGTTCCTACCGTATACAGTGAGAGTTCTGTGGCTCTCCCACTTCCTCCCCCTCGTAAACGGTATGACGGTTGCTTTCTCGAGGCTCACCTCGAGCCCTTGACCAACCGTCCACCCTTCCAGCACTTTCAGTGCTGTCTGAATGCGCTTCCACACTGATTGTGCAACCTTTCCTCGGACTATGATGACAATTTCTTCCGCATAGCCCTGTAACTTCTTCCGCATAACCCTAGATTGGTTTATTATGTTACAGGCGGGGAAGTGCGTTTGGAATAAAATTTCCATAGTTTCCTCCCCCAAACTTGTAAAGCCTCCAGTGGATGGTCTAAGGGAGCCTATGTTGATCTGAGTGCCTTTGGTCAGGATCTTGTGTAGTCGAGCACTCTCAGACGTGTTCTCCACTTCCTCGCAGTGCCTCCTCCACGACTCCTTCTTGGCGTCCCTCAGTCTTTTGTTATAGGTCGTTAGTGCCTGTCTATATTCATCCCATGCTACCGACCTTTGACCGCGTTAAACAGCTTACGAACCTGCGTCCTCCTTTGCCTGGGGTCCTCGTTCCACCACGGGACGTTCCTGGTGAACGCCCTCATTTTCAGGGAGCAGTTGGCCGAGGTGATTGCGCCTCGCAATTGGGCTACCGCAATCTCAAGGTCTATTGAATTTTCTACGGTACTCTTAACCCCCCGCAGTTCCACTGCTAGGTCTGCCCTGTAGGCTTCCCAGTCCACCTTGCGGGGTTCCCGGTGCCATACCGTTTGTCTTTCGACTTTGGCGATTTCAAACCGGATGTATCTGTGGTCTGAGCTACTCACTTTCCCAGACACAGCCCAGTTCTTAACAAAGTCACCCAGAAACTGGGTGGAAACTGTTAAATCTAAAACCTCACGCCGTGTTGTGACGAAGGTCGGTTTATTACCTCTATTCAATATGTCTAAATTAAATTTCATAAGGAATTGTAGAAGTGCCTCACCCCTAAAATTTGTGTCCGAGCTTCCTCACAACTCATGGTGCGCGTTCGCATGCATGCCGATGATGGTCTGCCATCCACCTGCTCTGCTACCCACCATCAGCTGCTCCAATTCCTTGGGTGGTGGAGGGTCCGTGCTGTCCCCTGGCAGATAGGCTGACCCGACAGTAATGTCCCTCGGCCCATCTGCTCATCCACATCGGCTTTTGATCGTTGCCAGTTTCCTGGAACAGAAATTCATTAAAGGCAGAAGCTCTATCCCTTCTCTGACAAAAATGCAGGCCCTCAGATTCTCACTGAATCTGCTGTAGATGAGCTTTCCAGCAGCTCCGCCGAGTCCCTTGATCTCTCCTTTATAGGAGTACGGTTCCTGGATAAGGACCACATCCGTGTTCCTCAGGGCCATCAATAGTCAGGCCGGGGCTGCCCTACTGTGTTGACCTGAAGGAACCTAAGTCCCATTAACCCCTAGTTGCTTCCCCAGTGGGCAGAAGCTAACCCTTCCCAGGTCCCAAAATGCCTTGAATGAGGTTCCTTCAAGGGCTCTGTAAGACGCCTGGTCGATCGAGAAGGCGAGAGTCTGTCCTTTCTCCTCTGCCTTCCTGCTTAGAACCGACCAGTGTTGTGTCCCCAGTTCAGGGTTCTGGATCTTCAGTCTACTGATCACCGTCTCCTGCTGGACGGTGTCGGGGATCCGTACGAGGACTTTGCGTCTCTTTGGGAGTTTATTGGGCTCGATGGCTGTCAAGTCCGCCCGCTACCAAATCTGACCAAGGCCCCCGATCGTTTTCCGCAGCCAGACCCGCGACTACGGGCCGGCACAGGTTATCCAGAAGATTCCCCCAGCCAGGCGCGCCCGGTGGAACTGAGGCGGGCTCTCCCCTTCCTGAAGAAAGTCAACCGCAGCTACCGCCGCAGCCTGGATCAGTTCCGCATTCCCCTGGTCTATCGTGACCTTAGGATGGCGTCTGTCAATTACCGCCATACCGAGGCCTTACGCAGCTTCCCTCTACGAGCCAGTCTGCGCCGGTGTTCCGGCCTTGGTCCTTTTGGGACGTCTGTCTGTAGTAGGCGTGCTAGAGCCAGAGGGCAGCGTCTTCTGACTCGCACTTTTCTTTGCGCCTTTACAGGTGCCCTGTCCCTTTTGGGACGTCTGTCTGTAGTAGGCGTACTAGAGTCAGAGCGCGTCCTCTTCTGACTCGCACGCCCCTCTTGCGCCTTTACAGGTTTCTCGACCGTCCACCTCCCGGTCGCCATTTTATGCGCCCTCCGGAACTTCTTCCTTTGCGCCCCGGAAAGACGCTTGGACGGCCGGGGCAGTTGTTGTTTCTACTTCCTCAGCTTGCCCCCTGGAGTTCTTTGGCCCGCGACTCCTTGACCCCTAATTTCATATTGTAATTGGACCAATGTTTTATATATTTTGCTGCAGAAAGGCCATATTGTATTGTAATTTCTTGAAAAAAAAACCATTCTGCTTTTTAGTATTCAGTTTTTGTGACGGTAATATTATTATTTACTACAAAGCAGATTTGCAAAGAGACAAATTTAAAATTAGTTAATTTGTTGTAGTGTACACATAAGTAAATATAAAGGTTTACAAAAAAGAACTTGCGCTCTGTCTGAACATAATCTCGACACACACCACAATATAAATTTTAGTAATGTTTATATTTTACACTGTTAAACCTTAAGTAACAAAATAATGTGTTTAGAAGAATTTGAAATTACTTTTAAAGACAATTTAATAAACCTAAAAAAAAGATAATAATTTTAGAAATCACTACCCTTATTTATATTTCCTAGACAAAAACAAAAAACAAATTCAAATACATAATAGTTAGTTTGACACTTTTCGACTTCAGTCAATTTTACAAAAAGGTTTTTTCATGTTTGTTATTCCATAATTAGTAAAAGTAAAACCTTTATATTCTTTCTATGTAAATTGTAAACTTTTTCTTTCCATGTTGTAGCCTTGAGAATGGAATAAACTTTTCCGAAAGCTCGGCATTTGATAAAGAGTTCTTATTTTGCAACTGACGGCTTTTCCACAATTTTTTAAGTAAATAACAATATTACCGTCACAAAAACTGAATACTATATATATATATATATATATATATATATATATATATATATATATATATATATATATATAATATAAATATATATATATATATATATATATATATATATATATATATATATATATATATATATATATATATATATATATATATATAAATATAAATATATATATATATATATATATATATATATATATATATATATATATATATATATATATATATATATATATATATAATCTTACCCTGGATATGGGTTCTAGGGGTCCTAGTTCGCGCTCATTTGAATTTTTTTTTACAAAATTCAAAAGTCGGGATCACTCTATTAGTGAAATTTTCCTAAGAAAATTTACTAAAAAGCAGATTTGCAAAGAGACAATTTTAAAATTAGTTACTTTGTTGTAGTGTACACATAAGTAAATATATTATATTTTATATTTGAACACTGTTTTATTATAAATAATACCTTGTCCATACCTGACTCCCCACAAAATAACTCAATCTATTTGCATTTAAACACCGCTATAATTATTTTCAGGGTGGACTTAAATGTCCAGAGATAGACTTGATTTTCCAAAATGGACTACAAAATTTACATGTATCTTGTGCGTCCAGGGTCCTATAACGCTTGGTATTTTTTATTTTTAAATTAATGTTACCTTTCCATACTTAAGATACATAATAAAATAATATGTTAACAGAATTAACTGCAAGTATAAAAATTAAGTTGAATAGTTGTATGTATAGGTTGTAAAAGAAGCACCTTAACTAAAATATAAATTAACAAACAATAAAGCTTAGTTTTTGAATACTAAAATTAAATAATTTATATTTTATATTTCAAGCTTGACCTTTCTTTATGTTTATTTTGCACAAGGAATAATTTGATTTAAAAAGTGAATTTTCGAAGTCTTTGAAACTCACTGAATATACTAAACATATCTGCATAAATATAAATGCTACAAAATTAAATAACAATAATTAGGAAACCGACTTCATTAAGGATAACTCAAAAAGAACTGGTCAGATCTTGATCAAATTTATATAGAACCACACGAGAAGAATCATCAAAATCGGTTCACGTAGAAAGAAGTTCTGAGGTATTTTGAAGTCGGTTAAAAAAGACCACCATTTAAAGAAATGCCTACCACCGCTGCCACCATTTGTTAAGCGTGTTATCGTGAGGTAAATTAAGGATAACTCAAAAACTACTACTCACGTCTTGATAAAATGTATATAGGGCCACACGAGAAGCACCAGCTTTCAAATAAAAAAGAGTCATCAAAATCGGTTCACCTAGAAAAAAATTCTGAGGTAACACATAAAAAAATACAGTCGAATTAAGAATCTCCTCCTTTTTTTGAAGTCGGTTAAAAAGAAGCACTTTAACTAAAATATAATTTAACAGACAATAAAGTTGTTTTTTTTTTCTTTTGTCCATTAAATATTAATTTATAATTTATTTTAACTCTTAACATTCTATATTTATTTTTGCCTATCCATTCAAATATTATGTTTAATTTGTCATACCTACAACATATACACAAAAATATATAAATTAAACATACAACGTTTTTTATGTAAACTAGTGCTTCAAGCTGTCCCTGTAGTTGACCGAACCTGGTGTGTGTTTGATGAGCTCGTTCCACGATAATCATAACCTTGATTTCAGAACAAACTAAGATACTTTTTTATTTACAAAACAGTAATAATTGAGAGACGAAGGTGATGGACTAAATTAAATACATAAATGTACATTTATCTATAAAGTTGTATATATTGATTTTAGACCTAAGCTGCTGTTGTCGGTAAGAACATCACAGAGCTGTTGGTTCTGTGTGCTTTCTGACTGACAAAGGTTGTTGCATTAAAAAGTATAATGTTATTTGCTATTCCCAACTAGATGTAAAGAGAAAAAACAGATATTTGGATTTTATTTCAAAAGAATTATTTATGCGACTATTTTAATTAACTAGACCTATATACAAATTGGTTATTTTGTTTTCAATAGTATTTTAAGTGAACGACGTATCGTATTAATGTTTTTCATAGTTCTAAAAATAGATCTGAATGAATCATTACTTTAGAAGCAGTTTAAGAATGTATACCTTTACCTTTGCTTTGCGGGATGTGGTTGTCTATCGTCATGTATATATATATATATATATATATATATATATATATATATATATATATATATATATATATATATATATATATATATATATATATATATATATTATTGCATGCCCAGACATGGCTATATATTAAAAAAAAATTCAAATTATAAAAAAAAAAACAATACGCACCCCCGAAACACAATCATTGTCGCCACAAACGTGAGGGCTTCGAAAATTCTTACAAATTTCGATAATAACGTAAATAACAAAAATAAAAATGCCTAGAGGGAGAAAAGTAACTACTTCAAAAGACAGACAGGACAGGGGTGACGACAGAGAACAAGAACCACAAGAAAGTATAGAAATGGATCAGGAGAGAAGAGATGAGCAAGAGATTAGTGAGAATGTAGAAGAACAGGCCGAAGAAATGGTAAACGTAAGAGAAGTAACAGTGGTAGAAGAACAGACACTTGACGGAGGCAAGGTAGAAGAAACAATTACGCCCAAACAAAAATCTGACATTGACTACGATAGAATGTTAACATTACTGCAAAGTATGAATGTAAGTATAAACCAGAAAATGGACAAACAAGAAAGGAATATAAATAGCCTAAACAAGACATAAATGAAAGTAACAGGGAAATGAATGAAAGTATAAGTGGTATAAAACGAGATATAAATGAGAAAGTAGAAAAAATTGGAGAAAATATGGGTAGTTTAAAGAATGACATGAATGAGAAAATGGAAAACCAGGAGAGAATGATGCATGAAAATATAAATAGTCTGAAAGGAGAGATTAAGAAGGAAATGAATGAGGGAATCAAGAAGATGGATGAACGACTAAAAGAAATGGATGAGAAAATAACAGGAAAAATGGAGAAAGATATGCAAGACTTGAAAATAGACCTAGAAAGAAAGGTGGATGACAAGATAACTGAGAATATGAAGGAAACAGGAAAGATAGTGCCAGAGAGAATGAAAGTGACAGAGGATGAGATAAGTAGTATCATACAGGTGGAAAATGAAAGATATCAGAGTATGATTGGCATGAATATGATAATGGAACAAAAGATTGAAAATTATCAAAGTGAAATAAATGGAAAGTTGACTGAGACGAAAGAGAACGTTGAAAGAGTAGAACAAGTAACAAGAGACAGTGTGGATGAGATGAAAAGATTGAAAGATGAGACAGAGATGAGATTAAATTTTAGAGACTGTGAGAATAAGAGAAGGAGTAGAAGAAAATATGAAACAGAAATTAGAAAGAATCGAACGTCAGATAAGGCAAGGTATGGGGAATGAAAGAGTTGTTTACCCAGTCACAAACGAGACAGGACTTAAATTTGATGGACACATAAATAAATTACACCCAAAAGTATTCGTCACGAGTCTGCTGAACAAGCTGAAAAATATTTACGATCTCTAAGATATAAAAGAAATTATAAAGCAAAGCTTGAAAGGAGATGCGCTGGTATGGTTCACCAGCAAAGAAGAAGGGATAGCTAACGCAGAAGACTTTGAAAGAAAATTTATGAGCCATTATTGGGGAGATACGCAGCAAGGTTTGGTAAGAGAAAAATTATACTTTGGAAGATACAATCCGAACGATTCAAAGGAAATGTCGAGCTATGCTTTGCATATATATGACATGGCGCAACATTTAACTCCGAGAATGAGAGAGGAACAACTAATAGTGTACATAGCAAGACATTTTATCAAGGAAATATCAGGGACGATAGGAATCTATAACATAAGAACGCTTGACCAAATGATTGATTACCTACAAAGCATACAGCGAACCACCCGGAATGAAAATAAAGAAAAAAAATGAAAATAGGAGGCGTAACTATGAGGAAAATCGACCAAATTACAGACAAGATACAAATGGGGGGAACAGGTATAATGGACGACAATATGGACCGTACAATGACTCACAAAATGAACAAGGGGGAAGATATACGGGGAACAGAGAAAATTATAGACAAAATAACAATATTAATAATAGATACAACAATCAAGGGAACAATTATAACAAATATAACAATGGATACAGGGAAAATAACAGAGGTGACAATGGGTATCGTAAAGAAAACTATCCAGAGGAGAATAATAGAAATAACTACCCATATAACAGGGGTGGAAATTTCAATAATAATAATTCTAATCGTGAACGAATGGGGAATAATGAACAATATAATCCCAGACGCAGGGAGGAGCGTGACAATGGACAGCAAATGAGGCAAGACACGATCAGAGAGGAAAATTTCGAACTCAAAGGGAGAGAAGGAGCCACACCAAAAATGAGAGAACAAAATGACACGTATAATGCAATATATACGAGTAGCAAAGTTAACGAGGCAAGGGCAAGAAGTCCAAGCAGGACTGTCGAGCATGCCATCGTCCATTCAAATTTTTAGACAAGCACAAGCCCTATGACGACAATGACATACACGACGCAACCAACAATACATGTATATATGAACATCCAAGGGAAATATTCAAAAAAAGATAAAGAGGCTGAAAAAAATGAGGAATCAATAGGGTTAATTTTTATAAAGGGAAAAATAAATAATAAATAAAATAAGTTCGTGGAGATATTAAAATGAAACAACTTATATGAATTTAAACTGAACCGAAGATATTTAGGAAAATAATCAAAATTCAAAATTAAAACAGCCATATAGATTACTAAATGACAATGGCATTGATATGAGCTAATCGACCCAAAAACAAAAGCTGATAGGTGTATATTTAACAAAAACGACTTAATATATATATATATATATATATATATATATATATATATATATATATATATATATATATATATATATATATATATATATATATATATATATATATAAACAAACTCAAAATGTACAAAAAGACTAGGAAAGAAAGAGAAAATTAAAATAATGAGGCCGGAGGCAAACAGATGGGAAATTTCAAAGGGGCAGTGTCAATATTACAAAAAGACTTGGAGCGAAAGGATTTTAAATTAAATTGAATGATTTTGTAAGAAAGAAGCAATTTAATTTTGAAAATCAAGAGGCCAGAAGGCAAAAGAAAGAAATAAGATCCAAAGAAATGGGCTGTAAGCAAGAGAGAAAAGTAACGTATTGGAAAAACTCGAGGCACATAAGAAAAGTAAAGTATGAAAATGACAAAAATAATGACAATGAACGCAGAGGACGGTAAAGCAAGCAAAAAGAGAAAATATATGAAAATGGTTAAGAAAATGAAAATTTACAGAATTCTAAAGATATGTGTTAATATGGAAAGAGAAGAGTTAGTAAGTTGGTGTAGCTACTAGTAAATAGAAGAAAATAGGCCTAATGAGAGGTTCTGGTGAAAATGAATAATGAATATTTATATATGTATATGAAAATGAAATGAAGTATATTAGGGGAATGGATGATTTATTAAAGAAGATGGAAACCATATAAGAATTATATTAATAAATACCAGAAGAATAAGATAATTGAAAAGCTGCTAATCCGAGAAAGTAAAGTTGAATAAAATAAAACGTCATTGTAGTTTAATGAAAATAAATTTATGAACAAGCCAAGAGAAACCAGATATAAAGAAAATAGAAGACCGTAAATAAAAGAGAAGAAAGTCGTAGATATACAGAAGTAAATATATATATATATATATATATATATATATATATATATATATATATATATATATATATATATATATATATATATATATATATATATATATAAGTTTGGGGAAGATTGATGGTTGGCAAATACTAAAAGAAATAGAAAGGGTTTAAAATTAAAATGAACAACTTCAGAAGGGGGTAATTTAAATTTGAAACAATAACGCCAGAGGCAAAAACATGATGAACAATATTAAAGCAGTGCTAAATGAAATCGAAAGCAGTGTGGAACTTAAAATAACTAAACAGAAAGAACTTAGATGAATGGTAAAAGTAATGTTGGTTGCATATACACATACACGATGGACTAACGAACAAGAGATAAAGACGTATACACACACACACATGAATCATTTATACAGGGGGGTAAATTTGAGGTTATAAGCGTTGACTTAAAAGTCAATCCAACAACGTATTATTAAACGTTAGTTTGCAAATTGCTATATACAAATAGAGCATGCATTTAAATATTGACGTAAAGGTCAATTTGACATTTGATTTCAGCGATTAATCGAAATTTGCTTTAGATATCTATATAAAGCATGTAACTTAAAAATTAAGTCTAATGTTGCTTCTGCAAACATGATTTTCAAAAGGGCATATAGTTAAAAAAGGAATAATTGTTGATATCCATTTCAAAAGGATAACAAAGCACTTCTCACGACACAAAGATTTTTTTTTGAAGCACTAAAAACACAAACACACACTATACAGGAAGTTGGTAGAAACATAGATTCAGGGCAGGGTAGCGTAGTTATTTTCAATAAGCAGATGCAAAACAAAAACTAGGCAAGATCCAAAGGATGGCTTGCCTAGGCATCACAGGGGCCATGTATTCAATTCCAACAGCCGCCATGAAGGTGTTGCTGGATCTGCACCCCTCGCCCCTCCTATATTTAGTTATTATGGGGGAGGCCAGGCTATGGCTATACAGAACAGCCTGCAATGAGAGACTGACGATCAACCCAGGCTTCAGGGGCCACTGCGAAATTCAGGAGATCGTAAAGGAGCCCATGCTTGAAATGAAGTCAGACTTCGTGAGCCTGCGAAATCTTCAGGAAAAACAACTTTACAGTGGAAATCTCCGACCGGAGGGCATGGCGCGAGAAGACGCCGGGCGCACCACGGGACGCGCTCGCCTGGTTCATGGACGGATCCGGCGGGGAGCGTGGGACGAAGGCAGGTGTTTATTCGGAAGGACCGAGGGTAAATCGTAGTATTTCCCTCGGAGTCCATGCAATGGTCTTTCAGGCCGAAATGTACGCCATCCTGCACTGTGTGCGGGATAACAAGAGGAGGGGCTATACCAACAAGCGGATCCTCATAGCCACAGACAAACAGGCAGCCCTTAAGGCCCTAAGTAGCCCACGAGTAAATTTCTGGCTGGTGAGTGTCGAGACAAGACGAGCGACCGGGCTGGGCAGAATGAGGTCATTCTCATCTCGGTGCCGAGATAAATGGAGCCCAAACAATGGCCGTTATGCTACAATGTCGCCTTCCCACAGTAAGAACCGCTGAGTCAGCCGTCGTCATACAGGAGCCAAGAACTATGCAGGTTCACTTAACGGAATATCACTGTGATAATCTACATCAGCAGATTCCTTGTTTATCCAGAGACATAGTGCCACGCCTGGAGGGCCTGGAGAGGCTGCTCACAGAGGTAGAACCGTTCATTCTTGTTCCGAGTTAGTCATTGGCACACCGAGTGCATAGACATTAGATCACATGTAGGTTGATCGTCTTATTTTAGTATATTATATTATTCATTTTTCTTGTAACTAAGTAATTAAGTATTGATTGTTCAAAGTATTAAATAAATTGTTTTAAAAATTCAAACGTCTTAACCGTAAAGTTAAGTGGCGCAGTCGTTAGTATTGGTTAGAAAACCGAAAGCATATCTATTTTTAAGCGTATCGACGCCTAATAACCAATTCGAGCCAAGCAGAGCCAAGTTAAAGCAGAAATAGTGGCCAAGCAGAGCCAAATGGAAGCAGCAGCCATCGTATTATGGTAAGTTTACTGCTATCCCATTTTACATTTCCAATTTTTTATATGTGTTGTATTGAAACGTTATATGTCTGATTCAGAGGAAGAATCACAAAGTTTATGTAACATAGAGTATAGATTTAGATCAATCAGCATTAGCGACAATAACATAACAGTAAATCATTCAAATATTAATAAGAGTAGTAATAGTAGCAACATGACAGAATTTTTTCTGAAAGCTATTCCCGAGTTCGACGGGCAACCAGCCAACGTAGGCAACTTTTTAAAAGCATGTGACTTGGTCATGAATCAGTTCTACGTGCCAAACGAGAATCTGTATATGAATCACTTCTTGCTAAATTATGTTCAAACTAAACTAACGGGAACAGCCCGGCTTATAGTAAATCCAAAGATAATCAACAAGTGGGCACACCTGAGAGAGGCCATTGTTCAAAATTTCAGTGATCAACGGGATGATCACAGTTTATTAGCTGAGATGTTAACCTTGAAACAGCGTAATGCTGAAGACGCACTGTCGTTCGCGAACAGATGCCGTCATATAGAGCAATTGCTCATCTCGAGTTTAATAGCTAACGAGCAAAATGAAGGCGTGCGATTAATTAAGAAAGACATATACCAGAATCAAACGCTGAAAGCGTTCTTAGGAGGGTTGCGCAATCCGATAGGGCTTGTCTTGCGTAGTCAAGCACTTGAAAGCATAGAACAAGCTTTGAAATTCGTGTTCGCAGAGGAAAATTTCGATTATAGAGATAAAACAATAAATAAGAATTTCAGTAATAATAATAAATTAGAAGGACAGAACCGTACTTTCTTTCAGAGACAAAATAACCCACCTTTTCAGAATGTACAATTTCAGAGACCTTTCCAAACAAACTTTAGACCATTTCAACAACATAATAATCAAAACAATCACACAAATTCCCAGCCAAATCAACAATTTGTGCCAAGGCAAAATTTTTCGAGTCAATTTAGGCGACCCAACTTTAATAATCAACCGGGTCGACCCAATGTAAATCATAATGCTAACAGAAATTATCACGAACCAATGGAAGTAGATAGTTCTAACACGAGACTGTCGATACCAAGGAGAGCAGCCCATGTAAATAATATAGAATTTAATGAGAACGAAGTAAATGAAACAAATTACGATTTAAATTATGTAAACGAAGAATTAAATTACGAAAATTCGCCAGCCGAGGAATACGATATCCAACAGCGAAATTTTCCCACTGCAGGTCCCTCAACGAGAGAACCGTGATAGATATAAATAATATGAATACATTATGTAAGTTACCGTATATAGAATTAAACGAAATATGAGGTAAATTTTTGTTAAGACTCAGGATCTTAAAAAAATCTTTTGAATCCTGCTGTAGCATATTATAAGTTCCCTAAAAACATATTTACGCATGATTTTACCATACGCACCGCGCATGGCATTTCTAAGCACTGTAAGCGTGCACATATTAAATTTAAATTGATTTCAGAGGAGATACAAGAGTTCTGCCTATTTAACTTTAACAATTTTTTTTCGGGATTAATTGGGATTGAGTTTCTCAAACGAAACGAAGCTAAAATAGATTTTAAGGATCACAAACTGTATATAGGCAAGAATATTATACCAATAAAATTCACAGATCTTAGCGAGAGTCAATCGGGACAGACAGAAACCAAAGCAGATGGTTTAGTGTTACCCGAGACTCATTTAAATTTAAACAATATAATAACCCAGCAGTATTTCGTACGTAATGACGAACTTCAGACAATTAATCACGTACTAAATAATAACCAAGCTTATAATGTAAGAGATAGGCCAGTCAGCAGATTAAATAAACAATATGCATCTGAAACCAGATACAGCCAGAGGCGAAGTCAATTTGCACCAGTAGTTATACAAAATAACAATTATAGTACAACTCATATTAATAATTTAAACACTTACAATACGGGGCGTAATCAAAAACGAATTAATAATTAGAATGTCTTAATTGAACAAATAGATACAGGAGACTTAAATGACGAGGAAAAACAATTATTATTTAGTTTATTATCAGAATATCAGGACATATTTTTAAATAAAAACGAACCATTGACGCACACCAATGCAATAAAATATAGAAGGACAACCGATAAAATACCTATCTATGCTAAATTAAATAAACAACCAATTCCCGAAATAGATAAAATATTGGACAAGATTGGGAGAGCCCAATACTTTTCAAAGATCAAATTAATGTATGGATATCCCCAAAGCAATCAGGACGCATTAAAGGGCTTAATTGAACAAACATGCCTTGTATATATGGATGACGTCATAGTTTTCTCCACATCTTTACAGGAACACCTTGAGAAACTAAAACTAGTATTCGAGCGCTTCAGGCAAAGCAACTTAAAGATCCAGCTAGACAAAAGCGATTTCCTAAGGAAGGAAGCCGAGTTTTTAGGACACGTGGTCAGCCCAGACGGGATTCGTCCGAATCCAAAGAAACTGGACGCAATAAGGAAATTCCCGATACCTAAAACCCCAAAGGAAATAAAATCATTCCTAGGATTAGTTGGATACTATCGTAAATTCATAGAAAACTTCGCACACGTTACGAAACCACTAACAAAATGTTTAAGGAAAAACTCGAAGATAAACGTGAACGACGAAGAATACATTGCTGCCTTTAACTCATGTAAAGACATATTAATGAATTCACCTGTACTTATACCACCGGATTTTTCTAAAGACTTTATATTAACAACCGACGCTTCAAACGTAGCGATAGCCGGAATATTAAGCCAGGGCGAACCCAATGAGGATCACCCGATAGCTTACGGCAGCCGCACATTAAACGACACCGAATCCAGGTACAGCACAATCGAGAAAGAATTATTAGCCATCGTGTGGGCAACTAACTATTTTAGACCATACTTATACGGAAGGAAATTCACTATATACATGGACCATAAACCTTTAAAATGGTTATTTTCGTTGAAACAACGAAATTCAAAATTGCTCCGTTGGAGATTAAAATTGGAAGAATATGAATTTAAAATTGAATACAAAAAAGGAAAGCTAAACTGCGCAGCCGATGCACTGTCCAGAGTAGAAATAAACCCACTAGACATAGATAATCAGTCAATAGCGAATAATATCGACGAAGAGGAAGAAATCATAGAAATTGACGATGACGACACAGCAAATTCGAATGCGGACTCGTATTCAGCACCAGGCATACTAATACTCGAGGAAAAAATCGTTAACAGTAAAACCAATCAGATAGTTTTTAAAAATACGGATAAACCAGACATATTTTCAGTCAGAAGAGACAAAAGAAATTTCATATATGCAAACTTCAATTTAAATAAACCCGATCAGATAGAGAAATTTATAAAAGAATACTGTTTACCACAAAGGAAATATTATTGCATTTTTGTAAATGAACAAGATTACGAACCAGTAAGTTCGGCAATCAATAAAAACTTTAATAACGTAGAATCACCCAAATTTTATAGATGTCTGGAAATTAGGAATGAAATTACCGAGGACGAATTAACCGAGACTATAATGAAATATCACTAGGGGAAGAGTAACCATCGCGGGGCTGATGAGACTTACCTAAGAATGAAAACAATATACTACTATCCCAACTTAAAGAAACATATAGAGGAATATGTACGAAATTGCGAATTATGCAAAACGTGCAAATACAATAGGAACCCGGTACAAATAGCATTGAAGCACACCCCCACAGCATCTAAACCGTTAGAGATATTACACATTGACACATTTCAAATTGAACAAGCTCTCTTCCTAACAATTATAGATCCATTTAGTAAATTTGGCCAAGCATTTCCAATGAAAAGTAAAAGTGCTACTGAAATTGCAAAAAACTTGATCAAGTACTTTTCACAGTATGGAGCGTGTAAAATAATAATCGCAGACCCAGGTACGGAGTTTTCAAACCAGGTAATTAAAGAACTATTAGAAACATATCAGATAGAGTTACATATAACAACACCGCAAAACCCAACATCCAATGGACCTATCGAAAGATTTCACAGCACGATTATTGAACATTATCGATTATTCAAAATGAAATTTAAAAATATGAAACCCATAGACTTAATACCATACTGTATATTCGCTTACAACTCGACAATACACTCACAGACACTAAAACCACCTTTTGATTTAATATTTGGCTACATACCAGAAATGTTTAACTATGACCCGGAAGTCATAATTACATCAGACATAAGAAGTCAATAATTGACGAACCCAGTTCAAAGAGACCTGTGGAGCTGCTAAATCTTAGCAGAGGACAGCTCAGAAACATAACAGGTCTCTTGACGGGACACATGGCCGTCAAGAGATACCTGCATAAAATGGGGCGGTTCGAGGGGGACCTAGCATGCTGACTCAGCGGCGAGGGGAAGGAATCAGCCCAGCATATCTTGTGCGAGTGTAAAGCTCTGGATCGCCGAAACAACTGATCTACGGTCAGTCTAGACCGGAGATAGAGCATTATAAAACTTCACCCTACCAATCGCTGTGCAGACTAGTTCAAGGCACCGTGATTTTGGAGTGGGTGGAGTAAAAAGGGGCATGCACAATAAGCCAAAGGTTGCAGTGCTATCGGGGCGGATAGGCCGCGGACGAGCCCTGCGGGAGAAAAAACATGAAATTATCAAACTTGAAGAATCGAAGAATTTTTTACTAATTTTTTTTACATTTCAACAACACACCACGAGGGCGTACAGCCTAAATACTACCCTACTGTGGGTGTCGACAAGAAGGAAAGAGGCAACTTGTCAATTCTGGACTTAAACGTTTGGAGGTTCGGAGGAGAAGGAAAAACATGTGTTGCATATGTCTAGAGCGACAATCTGGGATTCACCGTGTAGTTCCATTAGACTTGTTCCAAGAATGGGTGACAAAGGAAAGGAGGTCGGCAGTTGATTTGCGCTGACGGAATCCATACTGCCTGTCGTGGATTAGACTGTGTTTTTTCAAGAAATTTTAGTAATTAGGTGTTTATATACTTTTCCATCACTTTAGAGACGACTGAAACGAGAGAAATAGGCCTGTAATTGCTAGGAAGCGCTTTGGATCCTTTCTTGGGGACGAGTTGTACTCGAGCAGTTTTCCAGTTACTAGGGAATATGCCTCTATTGTAAGATGTCTGAAACAGACGAGTCAGGACACGAGCAAGTTCTGGTGCGCAATTTTTGAGAACAATTGCTGGGCTCTCGTCAAGCCAGAGGCTTTCCTTGTATTAAGAGAAGAGAGCATCTTCCGTACCTTTTTAGTTTTGAAAATGACATACGTCTTTTTTAGCGCAACATTAGGGACTGTGGGTGGTTGAACATTTGGAGGTGGGTTGAGAGTAGAATTGCCGGCGAACAACGAGGCAAAGCGTTCAGCCTTGCCCAGTGCCCTTGCCCTGAGACAAGAGGTGGAAACGTGCTCTTGCAGAAATTCTTCCCAATAGATTTAGCAAGAGTCCAGAAGGGTTTGCTGCCGTTGGAGCTTAAGAGAACGTTGTTTTTGACGTAGCTATTAAACGAGTTTTTGCCTCAGAAAAAATGCGGACATAGCGGTTTCTTGCGTCGTTAAATGCTTGACGGTTTTCTTGACTGGGATTGTGTAGTGTTTTGTGAGCCTTGACCTTTTCAAATCTGGCCTTGTCACAGGATTTAGGGAACTAGGGCTTTTGAGTGACCGAAGAGGTTTTCTGTGTACGTGGAATAAATAATTCCATGTCAGTTTGGATAATTTCGGTGACGTTTTGTGAGATATCAGAGGGGTCAGGATGAGAGAAGCAGACACACGCCCATTGAAATGAAGAAAAGTAATCCCGCAGTTCGCGGAGTTGTAGTGCCAAACGATACGTGGGTGTAATGACTGTGTGACCTTGGGTTGCATTGCGCAGGAGGCAGTGACCATGCCGTGGTCTGAGCGACCAAGGGGGCGGCGGTGACTGATATCTTATAGCATTTAGTTTTTGTAGTAAGGAGGAGATCCAAGGGATTTGAGCTGTGTGTTGGGATGCGAGGAAAGTAAGTAGGTGGCTGAACCATATTGGTTAAAGAATTGCTGACTGCAACGGCCTCCGTTGCTTTCCCTTGTGGGTCGGTTTGTGAAGATCCTAGCCACTCCTTATGGACATTGAAATCACTAAGAATAGTGACCTCGGAGGAAGGATATTCAGAAATCATATAGTCGGTTTTTTCAGAGAGGTAGTCAAAGAGCTGGACAAAGATGTTGTTAGAAGGTGACGGGTAAATGCAACAGATGAATTTAGTTGCAGCCCTGAGAGAGAGTTTTATCCATAGTATGTCTTTTCCAGCTTCTAATTTGGGAAGTCTGGTGCAGGGTAGATTGATGCGGACGTATACGCACACGCCTCCATAGAATCTAAAGAAAGTAAGGAGCTCATACCCCAGGAAATTAAGGTGATTAGTGGCTGTTTTGGCACTGATTTGGGTTTCGGTGAGGAAGAGGAGTGGGCCCTATTAGCTTGGAGGAAATCGTGGACGGAGTTGAGGTTAGAATTTAGGCCACATATATTCGAAACGGATATGTTAAATCTCGATGCTGGCACCCCCTGTTAACCCCTCTCTCGGAGATCCGAATTGAGGGGTATTTTAAACGCAGACAAAATGGTGTTTTCCCAAATCATATTTTAAATAATATTAAAAATGTAATGAATTTAATTCAAGTTGATAGTGCTCCAGCAGGAAACATGCTTTATAACTTAGAATAATTAATAAAATTCTCAATTTAGAAATTTCTCTTACACATAAACAGATTGCTCATTTTGAAAAATTAATAAAAAATAAAAAAAAAACGTTAGTATCTACAATTATACCAAATGAAATTTTCAGTGATTTTTCACGACGACAAATTATTAGGTACAATAGAAAGTTTATTGAAATTAAAATTAAGAACATCGATTAATTAAACCGTTTAATTAATGAAACTTTTAGCAAAATTAACATCGAAGAAAACTGGATAAAAAATATTTCTGATACCGAATTACCTATCGAAATAAAACATTTTTTGGGTTTAGGTTACAAATTTAGCATTTCTCCAAACAAAAATCACATATATCTTTCAAAATTTTTGTCTGAAATTGAATTTATAATTTCACAGTGTAATACCAGTAAACATAATATATACAGATCATAAATAATTAACATTCTAACAAATTTTTATAAAAAACAAATAGAGTTCACCTACCTAGAAATACTTTCAAACAGTTTCTTTTTTAAATCACATAACCTTATAGTTACAAGTTCTGACAAAGGCAATGTCATAGTTATTATGAATAAGGATCAGTATATTAAGCTTTCAAATTTTTTACTTTCTGACGAAAACTATTACAAAAAATTAACCACAGACCCAACATCCCCCTTTCAACAATAAGCTAATAAAATAGTTTCTAAACTAAAAAACAATAATTTCATTACACAAGAAATGGCTAAAAAATTAACAATACATAATCAGACGTGTCCAAAATACTATAGTCTTCCTAAAATTCATAAACCTGTTTTATCTTTAAGGCCAATTATTCCTTCGATAAATTCACCTAATAGTAAATTACCTATACTAATAACTGAAATTTTAACAAAAGCTTACAATACCAACAATGACTATTACATAGGAGACTCTTTTCACTTTTCAGATTTTATAAAGGATGTTACACTTCCAGATAATTATGTGATTGTTAGTCTTGATATTGTTTCGCTCTTTACTGGCATACCACTTAAAGGTAGCATTGAGAAATGGTGGGTTTCTATTTATCTAGAAACATCGATTCCAAAAAATACATATCTTGAAATAGTTGATTTTATTTTTAACTCAAGCTATTTTGTTTCTGAAAACACATATTATAATTTTTTTTGGAAGTCCAATGGGTGCTTGTATCTCTCCAATTATTGCACAATATGTTATAGATGATTTACTCGATCCATGTATACCAAAATTAAATTTCAATATTCCTTTTTTTTTTTAATATGTTGACGACATTGTTTGTAGTATTCCTCTAAATTCAACAACACAAATTTTAGATGTTTTTAATTCTTATAATCAATTTATTAAATTTACATTAGAAGAGGAAACAGATAACAGTGTACCATTCCTAGATACAAAATTAATTAGAACATACGATAACAACATAATTCAGTTAACATTTTTTTAGGTTTAAAAAATAGAATATTAAAGATATGCCATCCTTCTTTCCATGAAAAAATTTAAGAAAACTTTGTAATATTTTTGTCAACAATTCTTATCCCCCAAAAACTACTTAATAAACTCTTATACAATTGTTCAAACAATCACCATTACAATACAAGACACTCTCTACAAACAGTATCAAATTTATCTCACAGATATCACACCCATATAATTTCGAGTTCGGAAACACCAACCTTTTTTTTATATATCAATCCCTTACATTAGGAGTATTTCCAATAGGTTAAAGTTTATATCTAAAGATGAAACCATTCTTAAAATAACGCTTCGATATTCAACAATTAATTACATTTTCAGTAAACTCAAAAGTAAGGACGAAATTTCCAAAGTGTCTGGAGTGGTATATTAGTATATAGGGAGCCACTTGGGAGGACCCATCCCAGCGTTCTCATTGGCCGTGACGTCAGAAGAGTGGGGGGTAAGTTCCGCCCCCTACGAGAAGAATGGGTGCAAAGTTCAACAGTTGAACATGGGTACATTCCAAATTAATTGAAATCGCTGGATGCCGAGGAATGTTATCATATTCAGCTGTTGAACTTTACACACACACATACATATCATAGGCAAACGTTACAAAGAGAGAGAGAGAGAGATAGATAGAGAGAGAGAGAGAGACAGACAACTTTATTGACATTAATAATTAATCTCGTTTAAAGAAAATAGTACGTTGTAAGTTAGATTTAAACCAAGAATCCCACCATCTCTGAGCAATCAATTCAATTTCAATTCTAAAGGTCTGTATTACATTGAAACAAATTTACAAAAATTTACAATTTTTACATATACTACGACTTAAATATAAAGCTCCTGTTAAAATATATAACTTATCTCTAATTTGTTATTTACAAAGAAAAAAAAAGTACTTCCTTATAGTAATTAATGTGTTTTCTGTTAGTTATTATAATTATATTGTACAAGTTGTGCCGTTGTATATAGGAAAAGTGTTTACAAAAACCTATTTAAAATAATTATTATTACTTGCTATGTTGCAAGTTGATTTTATTTGTATAACATACAGCTTTCTAACCATGGCTAATGTGAATTCTCTTATCAAACGATTATGGGCGTTTTAAATATTTTTAGATTTTGATACGGCAGTCTGTTTGATTCTATAAGGACTGTTATTGAATCATATGTCTGTTATTTGTCTTGTCAATGGATTTATTTTCAATTTGTTTTCGTAAAAGTTTGTGGATGTTTTGTTAATATAGTTTTTGATTGTTAGGGTGTTGGTCATGTCATGTGAGTGTTTAATTCTAGTGTATCTGTTTCTGTTCGTCACTAGTCGTAAGCATTTGTTTTGGTATATTTGAATGGGTTTAATTGTCGTATCTGATACTGAGCACCACACTGGTGCTGCATAAGATGCAACTGGTCTCATTATAGTCGTATAGATTAATTTTTTGTTTTCGCTGCTGAGTTTACTGTTTCTTGCCATTAGGGGGTACATGTACTTCATTGCGATATGAGCTTTATTTAGATCAGTTTTAATATGGTGTTTGAAATTAAGTCTGCTGTCCAGGTGTACTCCCAGGTAATTTACTGTTAGCCAGGGCTTTATTCTTTTGTCTCCTACTTTTAGATGGTCAAATATTTTGGAATCGTTTGTTTTTCTAGTAAATACTATTGTCTCCGTTTTTTCAGAGTTGAGTGATATTTTCCAAGTCTTTAGGTAATTTTGAAGTATATCAAGATGAATTTGTATTTGTTTATTTGCAACTTCTGCTGAAAAGGAATGGGCATATATGGCAGTATCATCTGCATAGAGAGCCAGGTTGGTCTTAGGGAACGTAGGTATATTGTTAATAAAATATTTGAACAGTTTTGGTCAAAGTATGGAGCCTTGCGGCACTCCTGCTTGGATTTGTTTTTCAGTTGATGTGCTATTGTGAATTTTGACTTTAACGCGCCTGTCTGATAAGTATGAGTGTGTCAGTCTAGTGAGATGGTAGGGAAATTTGAGTTTTATTAGTTGGGCCAGTAATCCGAGTATGCATACTTTGTCAAATGCTTTCTGTATGTCTAGTAAAACCATTGTCGTTACTTTGTCTTTATTAAAATTTTGTGTTATGTCGTTTACTATTCGTGTTACTTGATTCACAGTGCTATGTTTTTCCCTAAAACCAAACTGACAGTCTATCAACAGTTTATTTTTTCTTTCTATGGATTTAAATCTATTAAGAATTATTTTTCTACTATTTTAGATAGGTTGTTTAACAAGCTTATAGGGCGATAGTTGTGCGGATATTTTTGATCTTTATTGGGTTTGGAGACGGCAACAACGTGGGCTATTTTCCATTGGGTTAGGTAATATTGTAGGATAAGAATTGCATTCACTATATACATTAATTGGACTATGGCTTTCTGTGAGAGATTTTTAATTAATTTGTTGTCTATTTCATCAGGCCCTGGGGCCTTATTATTGGGTAGGGTTTTGATAATTTGTTTGATTTCTTGGGGCGAAGTGATTAGTTTTGACCTAGTTTGTGTGTCCATTGTTTGTCTATTGTTAAGATAGTCTTGTGATTCGTTTATTAAATTGTTTTGTTGTTCATCGCAGACTGGGTCTGTTTGGTGGGTGCTTTCTAATACGTCTGCTATTACGTTAGCTTTTTCTTGGTCTCTATAAAACGTTTTATTGTCACGTTCTAAAGGTGGCATGTTGCTGTGTGGGTTCTTTAGTGCTTTTGTCATTTTCCATAGTGTGTTGTTATTTGGTGTTAGGTTTTGCATTTTTTGTGTCCATTTTCTGTTAGTATATTCTTTTATCTTTTGCTTTATTATTTTGCACACCATCTCGGAGCCAACGTGTTAACCGATACCCCACTGAGGACGATATATAAAATTTGTTTAAAGCTATGTATGCGTGTTGTTACGGTATAATTTGTTCTTAGATGGTTATCATGTAAAATTTATCTGATGGTAGTAACACTCTTAAAGGAGTTAAATCCGCGGCTACTCAGTGGTGAGGGAGTGGGTCCAGGTTTTTAATTTTTAAAGGCGCCAGGCAATTTCAACACCCCTGACTCCTTAAAGAACTTAAGTATGCTCATGCAAATTACCAAACATGAGTAGAAGTCGTCCAAATTTGACACAATAAGTTGCAAAGTAGTAATACACTCAGCATATATAAATTTAATTAGTTATTAGATACTTAGAGAAGGCATAAGGTAATATGTTGCTAGCTTAGGTTTACAAATAAATATCATGAAATTATGAATGCGCGCAGTCACATTACAATGCTCAAATTGTTTTAAGAGGTAGCAAATATCAATTTTAAACTCAATAGGTTTAATCCAACACCTGTAAAATTCTTAAAGTCACACTCAATGTTTATTAAAAGTTCTTTTTCGTTAAAAATAAATACTGCTGGTTGTAGAGAATGTAGTAGAGAACTGTAGAGACTGATTTCTTGAACAACAACATATCAGCAAAGGCAAAAAAGTTATACTTATTCGGTTTCCTCTGAAGAAGGCGGACAGCTAACGGAAGCCTAACATTAACTAAGCTTCGGGTCTAGAGACTTAGTCACAATTATCAAAAATGCGTCCTAGGCTAGGGCTGGTGGGTATCTTCCTAGTTGCTGTGTTCTACTTTTTATCTGCTATGACCTATTTCCATTTGATTATCAATACCTATTTTCGTTGTCTTTTCTGGTT